>JASUAD010000014.1:12960755-13516146 GCA_037013555.1 Sextonia rubra | reverse complement strand
AATGGAGGTGATGGGGCTTAGAATGAGACCCAGTTCTCTTATGAAGACCGCATCCGGACTCTTAACTGCCCACTCTCTCACTATCATTGATGTTTTGAAGAGTGGAGCCCACTGCTTTTCTCTCACGGTCACTGATGTTTTGATGAATGGAGCCCATTGCTTGGCTTATTCCTCAAGTTCACACATGGACGCTGATGCCTCTTCCCCCTGGTCACTACCATTTTAAGCAAATGAGGCCCACGGCTTGGCGGCCAAAGCCCCCTTCTCCCACGGAAATTGCTTGATCAAAGTCGTGGGTCCACTGTGTGGAGGTGAATTCTATTAATTTTACTTGAAGGTCATGAACACTGCATGATTTAGCAGTGAGTGTACAATGGGCACTTTCTTTTCAAATATCACAGTCACTGTCGTTAGTCACTTTAGCCACGGACACATTGCTGCCTCCAGCCTCTTCTTTATGGGCAGTGCCACTTTGAAAATGGGAGCCCACGGCTTAGCTGCTCCACCCCCTTCCATGGCCACTAATTGCTTCGCTCTATTTCCCATGGGCACAAGTTGTTTGGCAGTAAGGTCTAAGCTTTGATCAAATTCAGATGGGTTCGGCCTTCCTTACACACGGTCACTATGATTTTGAGCAGTAGGATCCACTGTCAGTGGCCTACTCTCTCAAATGTGATCATCCAAAATTCTCACATCACATGGTGGGCCCACTTCAAGTATTTTCCAAACAAAAAAAAATGTTTTCCCACAATAAAGTGAACCTACCTTGGGGTAATTTTTTTTAAAAAGTCGGGTTTCTTTCCAAAATAACCCAAATTTCAAATTTATTTTGGATTAATACTGATTTTAACCCATTTTCTCAATTTGTTTTGGATACAAGCCCACACATGCCAATCTATTTCAAAATTCTATCTCATTTTGACCTATGTCAAGTTAAGTCAAAACCTTAACTTTGATTTTTGAAATTGAATAAAAAAATTCAAGAGAATCCAAACCTAAATCCATTTCAAATCCTAACTTTGATTTTTCTTAACACCTCAAGGATTCATTAGGTGGATGTTTCCCACAGTCCCCATAGAGATACCACTATAGATATCTATGACAAATAGGTCATGAGAAAATCAAATCTATCTCTAAAATTCAAAACCAAATTCATAAATTTCTGAATTTTCTTAAAACCTCAGGGATTCTTTTGTGTGTATTCCTTACATCCCCACAGAGATGCTTCTTTTGATACATGTGAAAATAGGGCAAAGAAATTTAGATTTCTTATAGGCAAACATTATAAGCAAATCCTTCATGGTTTTTATCAAAAACTTCAAAATCCTAAATTTAGGCTTACAACCTACCTTGATAAAGCTACAGTTTCATCAAGCCATTCATCATTTCCACAGATTGGCTATTTTAAAGTACAATGACTATCACACTATAATCATTGCACCTCAAGGGGGCACTTGTTAACCCATAAAAAGTTACAAATATTGCAGTGAAGACATTATAAGCAAATTCCAAATCAATGGCACATAAACCTTGGGATTATGGAATGCCAAGTCAAGTACTGCATCCAGATGTTCAGAGCTGATGCAATCCACTTAGAAGACTTTAGATGAGTTCAGAATTCAGCAATTCAAATTTTTAGTGAACTTCATTTGGTCACTCAACTCACTAAACTTCAAATTCAAGGTTCATTAGCTTAAAGTCTAAGGGTTATGGAGCACACTCAAGCTTCTGCATTACCAAAGTGGCTGAAAATCAGATGGTAGCTCTAGATTATGCTTAGAAATGATGATTTAGAATTTCAAAGCATTTGACTTCATTTCAGTTTAAATTCAAGCTTTAGTGACTGCCTTCTGGCTCAATGGGGTTACTGTGACAATAGACATTTCCACATGTCAGAATCAGCTGAAACTCCTGGAGCAAGCTCAAGTTATATTAAAGAGGGCTCTGCAAAATTTAGGTCAAGTGGATATCATTTGACCAAAAGTCAACAAACATGTCAACTTTGGGTCAATGACCACTAAGGCATGGGGTCACTAACCAAAGTTCTGCTTCCAAGTGACCGAAATTGATCAAATTTAGATACAAAGATTCAGTCATGCTCAAAAGAGATTCTGCAAAATTTTAAGTTGGAAGGACTTCATCTAATCCTACTTTAATGACATGTCAGCAAGAAGTCTGTGACTTCCAAGTCATGGAGGTCACTGACCAAAGTTCAACTTTTAGGAGGCCAAAGCTGATGAAATTTGGAAAAGAGACTCAAAATATATTCAAAGTCAATTCCTCAAAGTTTCAAATCAATTGAACATCATTCGGTTAGAAAACTAGCTAACTGCCTACACTATAAGAAGAATATTGACTTAGAACATAAAACAAGTGAGTCGCTATTTGAAATCCTGCTTCCACAAATCTAAACCACATGAATTTAGTTGGACACTTCAAGATGCCTCTGAAATCAGTCCCTCCAAGCTTCAAATTAAACCGAGGTCATTTGAGCCTCAAACAGTTAAAACAAGGGCCCATTTTCATGAAAAGTCATTGGGGGTTGACTAATTTTAGAACATCAAAATAGGCTGAAACTTTTATGACACACTCAAAATATTATCAAAAAAATCCCTCCAAGTATTATAAAGATCAACCATCATTCGGGCCCCAAATAGGTGAAAACAGGTCACACATGCAAAAAACCCAAAATGGGGTTTATCAGTGGCCGCGGCTGTGGTCACTGATACTTGTGAAGTTGTTCTCGGTGGTTTTCAGCGGTTTTCTCCATTTTATTTTGAACTCCAACTCCCCATAACTCCCCAGACCACCTCTGGAGTCTATAAAAAGAAGGAATTCTCACTTAGAAAGGGTTCAAAGCAAGTTCCAAGCAATCTAAGCAAATTCCAATCAATTATACTCTAGTTCAACAAGTTAAAAGGCCTAGTTCTAAGCATTCATAAGGCTCCTAAGGCACTTCAACCACTCGAAGTTCACTGCTTCTTCTCCTTTCTCACTAACTTAAGGTTAGAAATAGTTCAAAGAGGGAGAAGAAACATGCATCTCACTTAGAGAAGACGAATGCAAGGGCCACAAGGATAAAGTCTACTTCCCTTGATTTTCTCACTTGGGTGGGGTTTTGGGCCATCTCAGAAGTTGTGAACAAGCGTTTTTATGCTTCATTTTGTTTTTTGAAAATTATAGGCTCAGAATGATACAACTTGGGCTCCATTTTTGCTTGTATAAACACCATTTTTGGATTTGTACAAAAACAATCCGTAACCAAAAGGTGATGATTATCAAAGGTTTTAGTTGATTCCACAGCCAAATTAAGCACTCTTGATGGCCATTCAGCATTCCAAAATTTGAAGAAAATAAGCTCCAACACTCTAAAGGCAACATAGAAGAGAAACAGAGAGGAAAAGGGGGCAAATAGTGTCCTGTTCGGCCGCTGTTTGCCAATGGTCATGGGCCACGCATGTATTTACTTGTACTTTCTAAGTTTGGATCACATCTGAGACTAGAGGGAGAGGTTGCAAATTTTCAGAACTTGTAAACAATCTGCATCCTCATGGTCAGAGCATTTGAACTCATATAAACAAAGGAAGATAATGATGAACTATAGTTATTTCCCATTCTTCTTAACGCTTGAAATGTGTAACTGTTGGACTCGAATTCATTTCATTTCACATCATGTTTTGAGCACGATCAGACTCTCCACTTGGCCTAATAAAGAGAGGAACGAAGTTCGGTGTTGCTGACCTTAAAATCATGACAAATTAGAATAACTGGCTAAGCGTGACTAAAATCCCAAAATGAGGAGCTATTCTTGACTTGCGTTTCATATCATGCTTTCGTATCATATCAAGCTTATGAAAATACATACGAATATTCCTCCTGGGTCATAGCAGGTAAAAACCATGTAAACTAGAACATGACAAGTGTTTCGAGCGATTTCCGGGAAAAAGTGGGTGAAAACAGTCCCTGTTCATTAAAAACGGGTCACTTACCAGATTTATGTAGGTTTATATTGAAAACAAAAGCATAGAAACCCTAAGGTCAGAAAACCAATGGATAACATTCCAACATGGAATTGCGTATCCCAAAATGGGTAAGAAGTATGAGGTGAATCCAAAGTTCAAGGGTAAATGGGTGCATCAAGGCAACCCCTGCCAATCCTTAAAACACCCTAACCTAAGATCTAGTCGATTAAGGGTCTCCGGTAGCGACACAAGTGCCGGCATCATACCCCATGCAACTCCCAACCTAACTATCCCACCTAAGTTTGGGTACGAAGAGGGTAAGAGGGTTCCTAGTGTGAACGTGCGCAACATGAGTGTACTTTAGAGGAAATAGACAATTCAGCTTATAAGGAGTAAGGAATACCATTTATCATTTTATTAAGGTTCGTGGGTTGCCTTCGGTGGGGTGGAGTGCTCATGAAACATACTTACACTCATTTTAAGGTCCAAACATTGGGATTTATATCACCTTTGTACTCAATCATGTAAAGACATCCTTAATCCTTAAACAGTCTACATTTAGTTCATAAACAATCCACCCACACCTCCGAAGAAACCTCAAGGGTATTATATGTTCCAAACTTCTCCTTTCCAAAGCCTCAATTTGAAGTCCAAGAGAGTCCAGGTGGTGTACTAATACATGATCCTAAGTTAAGGAATTCTACTTGAGAATTACATCCATTTTTAGACCCCTAATTGGTATAGTAAAAGTGCATTTGAATGCCTAAATTTAATGTTTTAGAACCACTAAGGATTTCCTTAAAAGTTAGTGAGAGTTTAGATGAAGACTAGGGTGGAAAGCCCCCACAACTAGAGCCTACAACATATTCGGTCATTGCAGGAAGGTAATGACCAGCCCCACTTAGTGTCATGCAGTTCAGCCAGATTCTCCTTTATTTTTGGGCATACTTGGAGCCATATTTGGAGCATCAAAATGATCGTGCTCAAAATGTGATAGTGAAATGTAACGAATTCGAGTCCAACATTCACATACTTCAAGCGTTAAAAAAAATGAAAAAAAATTACAGTTCATCATTATTTTCCCTTTTGTTTATATGGGTTCAAATGCTCTGAATGATGGGATGCAGGTTGTTTATAAGTTTTGAAATATTTACAACCTCTCCCTTTAATCTTAGATGTGATCTAAACTTCAATTTTACAAGAAAATGCATGAAAAATAACAAAAATCGCAAAAAAGGGAAAACTACCTAGGAGTGACCGCGAGAGAGTGACCGTAAGAAAGTAACCATGAGCCACGGTCACTACCACACAATGGCTGAAAAGCCACTGTTTGCTTCTGTTTTCTCGATGTTTCACTCCTATGACTTCTTTAGAGTGCTAGAACTTGCTTCATTCGATTCTTGGAGTGTTGAATGACCATCAAAAGTACTTAATTTGACCATGGAATCGACTTATACCTTTGATAATCATCACCTTTTGGTTACAGACTATTTTTATACAAATCTGAAAAGGGTGCTTAAACAAACAAAAATGGAGCCAAAATTATATCACTCTGAACCTATAATTTTCAAGGAACATAATGAAACCTAAAGAAGCTTGTTCATAACTTCCGGGATGGCTCAAAACTCTTCCCAAGTGAGAAAATCAAAGGGACAAGCCTTCATCTAAGTGGCCTTTGCCTTTGCGTTCTTTAAGTGAGATGCACGCTTCTTCTTCTTCTCTGAACTATTTCTCACCTTAAGTTAGTGAGAAAGGAGAAGAAGAAGTAAGCTTAAAGTGCTGAAAGTGCTTTGGAAGTCTTGTGGACGCTTAGAACTGGGCTTCTAACTTGTTGAACTTAGTATGCAATTGATTAGAACTTGCTTTAACCTTACTTCCCTTGTTTCAACCATTTTTCAGAGCCCAGGTATGCCTTTTATAAGCTTCAAAGGAAGTTGGGACAGCTCCCAGCAATTGTAAGGGAGTAACACTTCAAAATAAAGTGAAATAACTCCTAGAAACCGTCCGGGACCAAGTCATAGGTGGGAGTGACTACGGGCCGCGGTCACTCCCAAGGCCCATTTTTGGACTTTTACATATGTAAACCATTTTCACTTGTTTGTGGCCCGAACGATGTCCGATCTTCACAAAACTTGGAGGGATACTTTTTAACACTATTTTAAGTGTGTCATAAAAATTTCAGCTCATTTAAACCTCTTGAAGTTGGTCAACTCTCCCATTGACTTTTCATAACAATGGACCCTTGTTTCAGCTGTTTGAGGCCCAAATGACCTCGGGTTCGTTTGAAACGTGGAGGAACTGATGTCAGGGGTATCTTGGGGTATCCATCTAAATTTCATGCAATTTGGATTTGTAGAAATAGGACTTCGAACAATGACTAAGTCACTATTCACCCCACACTATAGGTAATTAGTTTATTTTCTACCCAAATGACGTTCAATTAACTTGAAATTTTGGAAATTTCATTTTGAACATATTTTGAATGTCTATTCTGAATTTTGTCAGCTTTGGCTCCCTGGAAGTAGGATTTTGGTAAGTAACCTCCATGGCTCGAATGTCACTGACTTCTAAGCTAATATACAGTGGAAGTAGAACCAAACAAAGGTCTCTTGACTTGAAATTTGTAAAATCTCGCTTGAGTATGACTGAAGCTTTGTGTCCAAATTTCATCAATTTTGGACATCGGAAAGCAAGACTTTGGTCAGTAACCCCATGACTTGGGGGTTACTAACCCAAAGTTGATATGTTTGTAGACTTTGGGTCAAATGATATCCATTTGACCTGAAATTTTGTAGAGCCTCCCTTGAGCATAATTTCAGCTTCTTCTAGGAGTGTCAATTAATTTTATCTTCATGAGGTGTCACTTTGCACAGTGACTCCACAGAGCTTAGCAGACGACCATTTGAACTGAGTTTGAGTCCAAATGATGTTCAAATGCTCTAAAATTTTAAAGGATAGTCTTTGAATGTACTTGAAAGCATTCCCTTGAGCAAGAGTTTGTTTTGACATGTAGAAGTGTCAATTTCCACAACGACCCCCAAGAAGCTAGCAAACAGTCACTGAAGCTTAGGTTGAGTTGAAATGAAGTCCAAATGCTTTGAAACTTTGAAATATCATTCCCAAGCATGCTTTGGAGTTGCCATGTGATTGTCATCCACTTTGGTAATCTGGAACCTTGAGTGTGTTCAGTGACACCTAGTTTTTGAGCTAATGAACCCTGAATTTGGTATTTGGTGAGGTGAGTGACGAAATGAAATCCAATAACTTTGGAGTTTGAAATGCTACATTCTGAGCTCATCTGAAGTCTTCTAAGTGGATTGCACCAGCTCTGAATATTTGGATATAGTACTTGACTTGCCATTCCACAATCCCAAAGTTTACATATCTGATGAGTCTTTAAAAATGCATATTTTCATATACATTTTGGACTATTTTAAGGATTTATTTATTTAAAATAGCCTCATTCATTGTGAAATCATGATTTCATGCATTTATACATCATTGTAGTATTTTTTTGCATAATTTGCTAAAAAATCAAACTTTTTGCATAAATTCATGAAACTTGCCATTTTTGGAAAATCTATTTTTGGGAACTTTTGTGAAAATTTATATTCTCATGAAATAAATTTAATTT
This sequence comes from Sextonia rubra, assembly GCA_037013555.1. NCBI lineage: Eukaryota > Viridiplantae > Streptophyta > Magnoliopsida > Laurales > Lauraceae > Sextonia > Sextonia rubra. The sequence continues at coordinate 13,508,550 of JASUAD010000014.1, read as the reverse complement.
TCATCATCATTAGTTCATTCACATATAATCATGAACAATAGTGTGCATTTTCATTGTCATTTCATGAGAGATGGGCCTACATTCATGTATTTGTGATCTTAAGGTTAAAATTATCTTTTCACATGAATTCACATTTGTTTTGTAGAAAATTGATGATATGGGTCCCATTTTCAAAGAATTGAGGCAAAGAAATGATTTTTAAAAGAAAAGAAAGAAGAATTGAAGAGAAAAAGAAGAAAGAAAAAAATTTTGCAAAGTTGGTTTCATGGTCCCACACACATTCACATGTGTAGAGACACACTTGTCGAATGTTCAAGAAAAGGGTCCCATTCTCCAATTGTTGCAAGAATTCAAAATTAATATAAGAAAAGAAAGCCAAGGTGGAGAGAATTCAGGGAAAGAAAAGTTAAAGGAGGAGAATTCAAAAATAGAAAGTCAAACCCATTTTTCATTAAACAACATATATTAAAATGGTCATAACTCTCAAACCGAGCATCGGATTTGAACAATCTACATACCGTTGGAAAGCTCTTTTCAAGTAGATATCTGTAGGATCTAAGATTGCATCAATTGGAGTTAAAACATTAAAGATATAACCTCGGAAAATTTACTATACATTTTTAGGCGATATTGAGATTATCTCATCAAAGTAGGCACTATCTTTTGGCAAGTATTAGTTAAGAAAGATAGATACACTTAAAATTCCAGCAAGAGAAGGAATCTTATCTTATATCAAACTTGGAAGACTTGTTGGCTAAGAACAAAACTTACCTAAAGAAGGAAAGCCACATATAAGACTTTTTTTGAAAAGGAGTAGAAGAAAAAAAGTATAAATAAGGAACCCCTCTCCCATACTCTTCATGGAAGAATTACCCACCTCCCACCTCTAGATTTTTATACTTCATCTCTCCCTCTCTTGTCTCAACACTAATGTCATCAATGAAGCTTAGCCATAAAGCCACACCACTAACCTTGAAATGTCAACTAGAAGGAAAAATTCCCATCCATCCTAGTATGTAATTGATTGCTTTTTATTTTCAATCTTTTGTAAAACAATTTCATGCTAGTAAAATTTCTTTCTTTTCAATTTTTCTTGTCTTTAATTTTGTGGTGTTCATAATTTTAGTCTTATTTGTGATTGGGTTAATTTTCATTCTTATTTAAATATTAGGACAGAATTGGAATCACAACTAATAACCAATCTTAGTATCATTTTCAATATATTTTGTCTCTTCAGATCTATTGTTTGTTTAGAGGCAATGCAAGATGGAGTTAAAGAGGTATGAGTGAAGCAAGATTAGAGGCCAATTCTGAAATTTATTTCAATATGGAATGGAAATTTGTTATTCTCACTTAGATTAAAGACCTAAGATGAAGAATAAGGTCTAGGGACAACACTTCTAATCTTTTTAAGCAAAAATTTAGATAAGGAATTGAAAGAACAACTTACCGCCTTTAACTTCCTGTTTTACAGCCTTTGACTTCTGTTGTTTACCACCTTTGACTTCCTACATTTTTATTTTTATTTCTTGCACTTTTATTTTAAATTTTCCTACACTTTTATTTTATTTTCTGCACTTTTATTTTTCTAGCCATGTTCTTATTTTTTTTTTATTTTTTCCATAGTTTGATGGTTGGATTTGAGTTCATTGGATGTATTTTCACATCATAGGATTTTGTGCATATTTGAGTTGCTGGAAATTAAGCTTTTAGATCTGAATCTAATGATAAAATTCGGACTCAACACACAAATAGCATAACTTAATAGTTTCAGCATACAGAAACAGCTTTTGGCAAAAAGTTCAAAGTAGGTAGATCAGTCAAATCATAATATTTTTCTTTGAAACTTGGAAAAATCAAAGTTTAGGATATAGAATTTCATATCCTAGAATTTCATGTCAAAATAATTTTGGAAGGTTTGTAAACTAGAAACTTAAACTTTGACAATCAGAAAACTCAAATCAGAATTTCTGCACAGAATTTTGCAAAGTTGTCATGTTCATGCATTTATAAATTTTTTGTTTTAGATCCTTTTTTCACTTTTGTTTTTTTTTTTTTAGTTTCTCACATTAGTATAGTTTGAATTCTAGCCATTAAATTGAGATTTAGGATTCATTAGAATAGTTCAAATCATGCATAAAATTTGCATCAACATACTAGTTTTCCAAACTTAGAATTTTTCAGCATCTCATGGCATATATTGTATTATTAACTTTACTAACTTTCTAATTTTAAATTTGTTTCTAGTTTTATGTGTTTTATTGTTTTAGATAATTTTTAGAATTAAAAGATCTTACTAAACTTGTTTTAATTGAATATTTTAAATTAAAAAGTTTTCTAGTTTTGGAAATTCTAACTTAGGAAAGTTTTTAACTTTAAGGTTTTAATTTTAAAAAGTAGGTTTATTTTCTAACTTTGATTATTTGTTATTAACTTTTCTTGATTGGTTTTTACTAATTTTGGTTTGTTTCTAATTTAGTTTAGTTTAGTTTCTACTTTAGTTGTTAATTTTAGTTTTAGTAACTTTTTACTTTTGGAAGTTATAATTTGTGTTTTAGTTTTGCAGCAACTTTATTTTTGTTTAAGAATTTTTAGATTTAGGTTTTCTAAATTTAGGGAAATTTCTTTTCTTTTCATTGGGTTTTAATTAATTTTGACAGAGTAGGAATGGTTATATTTGTTAGTTTTTAAATTAGATTAGTTTTAGATTTTTCTTTAGAGTAGGTGCAAATTGAAAAAGGAACTTTAAATACATTGCTCCCTGAGGATCGACTTGGTCTCATTATTTTTTATTACTACATGGCAGTTCTGCACTTGGAAATCACAATTAATATCCTTGATTTGGAATTTGCTTATAATGTTTTCGCTACAACATTTGTAATTTTTTATAGGTCAACACAAAATACTCAATTAAACCACTCAATTGGGCTCCGATCTTACCTTGGCCGATCAAAATCAATTACAAACGAGGGAAAAACCAAGATAGTACATGACTAGTATACGTGAATCATAAAATAATCGAGCAACACATCATGATAGTGAAACTAATCATTGCCTCAAGCTTCAATGGTCCAAATCATGTCTCTAAAGCCACCAATAAGCTGAAACGCACCTAGACAAGAAATTTTCCAAAAACAGCCCTTAAATCAAGAGAAAATGGAAAAACTAGTGAAGGCTTGGTGAATCAACTTGCAGGTTGGAATTCTAGGCCTTCAAGGCATGCTCTATAGGAATCTTGAGGAAGGACGAGGAGATCTTGCCTCTACCATAGCCGACCCGCAAGAAATCTATAAATGGAGGGGCTTCCCTAGCTCAATCCACGAGAAAATTGCATGGAAAGAGAGAATAGAATGAGAGGAATGGAATGACGGATAGAATGAGAGGAATGGAATGATGGAATTTATTTTGCATTTGCACAAGATTGGTGGGTGATTTGGAGGGAACAAAATGAAAAAAGAAGAGGAGCAAGGGGCTGTTACAGAGCCCAGGTCGTGTTTGGCCCGGTTGGGAACGAGAATGGAGGAGAAAGGAGAACAGGGGCCATTTTATCTTAGATTAAAGCAGGTCCCACTCACTTAAAACCTTGTTCGGGCCACAACTCACAAACCCTTGATTGAAATGCAATGGTGGAAAATAATAAAGTCCATGAAATCAAATTATCTTTCAAATGTGTCTAATATTGACATGGTTTGAAGAAGTTGGAATTTTAACTGATTTTGGTAATTTTGATTGATTTGACTTTAGCAACTGAGTTTCCATGAGAAGAGAGTTTTAATGACCCTGAATGAACTTGGACAAAGCATAAAACTTAAAGAGCATGATTTCCTCTATCAAACGGAGTTGGGATGGGAAATTTTAAAAATTACAAACACCCCCTTAGAATTTCCCAAAGTTGCAATTTGGCCCCCTAAAATCACTTGACTTGGTTGAAACACACTCCAAACTTCCCAAAGTTATTGAAAATGCATTCTAACTCCAAAATTATGTTGGTCCACATCTAAAACGCCCATAAAAATTAATAATCGTGATTAATTACCCTTAATTAGCCCTAAATATGTATAATTATGGGTTAGGTCTTTACAAGAATAATTTATTCGACAATAGGCCCAAGTCCTATCAAATGACATTATGAAGATCATATGAGAGGAGGAAATTTATTTTTATCATTATTCTGAATCGTCTGGATTTAGATAAGGGCCACATTGATGAATTTATAAATTAGCAAATTAAATTAAACATTAAAAAGTTAACATATTTAACGGTTAAACAATAAACAATGATACAAGATGTCACAACTTAAAGAGACCGAATATTTGATTTATTGTTGTTACTATTGGATAAAAACATCGTTTACTAGCATTTTACAATATTTTAAATATTCTTGGATATATTTTGAAAATTTCTTGTTGTAAACAATTTTTATGCTGCAACGGCTACAAACTGTGATAGTATTAATTCTTAGGCTCGACTAATAGCTCGTTAGGCAGAAAAAAGTCATAGGTCAAGTTAGGCAAACCAAACCTGTAGATGCTAGTTTGATTCATGCAATTTAAACGCTAAGAAAGTGGTGGTACAATGTTGATGTCATCAGAGATGCAGGAGACAAAAGTATGAGCGTTGATACAAGGAGTACAACAAAAGAATGAGTGAGTTTAGTAATTGACCATCAGTTGCTCCGCCCAAGTGAAAATCCTTGGTCAGCCATTGAGGGCAACCTCCACTCGAGCTGCCACGAAAGATATATTGTTTTACAGAAATAACTGAGACTCATTGATCTCCACTGAAGCGCAAAGATCCCCGCTTGAGCACACCTGACAAGATGCATATATATATAGATATATTATTTTAAATTTAAATAGTTGTAGAAGAATGACCACTCGAGCGGACGCCCAAGGCTGCTCAAGCGCACCTATTAAATTGCAGATTTATATGGATTCGCTTGGGCTAGTGGAGAGGTGTTCTTCCCCAATTTCAATAGGGTTTACAAGCCTTACCTAGGACAATTCCAAAAATCTATTTTAAGCATTTCATTGCTAATTAAGCATTCAACTCTAGAATTCCCAATTCCAATCAATCATTTATTCCATTTTTAAAGCAACCCAGAAATGACGATGAAGGAGGACCGAACCCACATTAGGGATTTGGCAGAATCCAAAGGATTCAAGAGCAATCATAACCACATTCACAAGAGAATACTCAAATCTCTAAAAGAAATCTTAATCCTAAAAGAAATCTCAATTCATTAATCAAATCATAGGGTCTCTATCCCAGAAGGGGGACTTACATATTTGTAGGAAATAAAGGACTTCCTACTAGGACTCAAATACCTAAATTAATAAGAATACCCCAAAATACTAAATCAAATAGGAAACTAATTAAAATAGAAAGCTAATAAGAACAAAGTCCTAATTAATAAAAACTTCTAACAATAAGAGAATCCTAATAAACTTCAAATCCTAGAATAATTATAGTTATAAACTCTTCACCGAGCTTGGGCCTAATGGGCTAGCCAATCATAAATCTAGCCTACATCAATTTCCAATATAATCAATTACCTAGAGATTCTTATATAACAAAGATTAACATAATTTCAATTCGATTGCACAAATGTATCACCATCTCGAATTGTCTACTTGCCTTTGAGCTTTTCCACAACAATCCCTTAGGTAGAGGTCTAGGGGCTTTGTCCCAAATCCACAAATCTACACACCAAAGGAAAGCCACTAATCTAGATCACCTCCTACAAATCCAAGAACACATACCCAACCCCAAATGATTGCATGACCTAAAAGAAATAAAACAAAGAAGCTACATGAGGGTTGTGAAGAAAGACTCACCCATGATGGGTGTAGAAGAGAGGGAGATGAAGGAGATGATGGAGAAGAAGCGTCTTGTCTCTTTAGAACTTGCTGTCTTGGATCAGTGTATGAGTTTGTGATGGGGAAAAGGGAAAACAAAAGAGGGAGGGTTTGCAAAGATGCGAAAGAGGAAAAGAATGAGATGATCGAAAGAAACAATTGGGTTATAGGGTTCTCATAAGAGTCTGCCTCAATTACGAAAAAGAGCTTTTTGCTAATTAAGTGAGTTTTAAGGTAATTTCAAGAAGGGGCTTTTGGGCCCAAACATAAGATTCCAATGGGCTAGGGTCTAAGGGTCCAGGGCAGGATTGGACCACCCATCTGCAATTGGTCCCACAATGATATGCCATGCATGCTATGATCCAATTTCTAAAATGTCCTATTAAAAACACATCTAAACCCAGCTAACACAACCCGAATCCAATTAAGCAACCCAATCCACGAAATTAAGGCCTGAGGAAGGCTTCCAGATTGGCAAGATTTCATAGATATTGACATCGGCTTCATAGAAGGGAACCATACGAGCAGGCCTTGCTCCCAAGACCAAGGTAACAACATTGTTGAGTCCACTTAATTTGTGGGCCACATAGTTCGGCCCAGATTAACAACACGGTCTAAGCACCTGGGTAGGGCCAACCCGTCAGTGTCTTGGATGAATTCAAATACAATATACCTGCTAATTGGACCTTGATGCCAACGTGAACACTTAGTTAATGGGCCAAATATTTAGGCCAGGATCCACCCTACTTGCTTAAAAGCTCACACAGATCTAGCCCATGGAAGGTTGGACTTGGATTGGCCGAGTTCACTTTCAATCGTAGGATTTATGTAAAACAGGGCAGTTGGACCCAAATTTTTTTATGATTAAAAGGCCCCACCGTGCAATGAAGGTCCATAGATATTTGTGTGAATGGAGGTCCATAGATATGGAAACTGGAGTGAGCAGGACTCTGCAATCCTTGTCCCTGGCAACGTTATAAGCATCAAGCTAGGCGATATCGTCCCAGCAGAAGCTAGGCTCCTCGAAGGAAACCCCCTCAAGATTGACCAACCAGACCTCACCGGTGAGTCCCTCCCAGTCACCAAGCGTCCCGGCGCTGAAGTCTTCTCTGGGTCAACCTGCAAGCAAGGTGAGATTGAGGACATTGTTATCGCCACCGGTGTCCACACCCTCTTCGGGAAGGCGGCCCACCTCATTGATAGTGCCAACCGAGTGGGACATTTGTCGCATTTCCAAAAGGTCCACACCATACCATACGTACAACATACACAATGGCTCACACTACTGTACATAATTGGTCACAACACTGGGTGGACCTAGTTATAACATGGTAGATGGCTTGTTCATTGTGATCAGGTCCTCACCGCCATCGATAACTTCGTTATCTGCTTGATCGGAGTTGGCATGATCATCGCGATGTGCCCGATCCAACACCTGTCAATATAGAGATGGAATTGACACTGTTGGTGCTGCCCATTGGTGGTATTCCTATTGCCATGCCCACTGTTTTTATCAGCCAGCATGGCCATTAGATCTCATCGCCTATCAGAGCAGGGTGCAATCACAAAGCGGATGACTGCCATTGAGGAAATGGCAGGCATGGATGTGTTGTGCAGTGCCAATACTGGAACCTTAACGTTGAACAAGTTGATTGTTGACAAGAACATGATCGAGGTAAGTGGGACTGATCACAGATAGAATGGTTCTGTTAGGCCCCATGTCTTTTAATTTTGGGTCGAGTAGGTTGTCGGGTTTGAGTTGAGTTGAGTGAGTTATATGGATGTGTGATAGGCGATTTTAGAGGTTTGGATCATTACATGCATAACATTTTGTATAAGGCCCATTGGAGATGGGCTACTCAAACATTCTTGAGCCTTAAGCTCAAGTCATTAGACTTCGTAAGCCAAAAGCCCTTTTCTGTAAATTCAGTAAATCATCTATTTAAACCTAAGTCACTTATAATCTCTCAATCGTTGCACCCCCTCATCCTTCTCTCATTTGTCTTTCTTCTGGCAACCAAGCCCTAGCCATCTCTAGAGAACCAAGCTCTCAAGAGGAAAAGAAGATTAATCATTATCATCTCTTCCTTTCTTTCTCTCTTCCTTTGTCTGTGTTGATAGTGTTTGCAACTCTGGTAAGCATCTATCCCTAAACCATCATTAGATCCTTTCATTTCACTAGGGCTTACATCAATAGATTAAGGTTTGTTGTGTTTCATGTGAGATTGTAGGAGTGTTTCGATCAGTAGTTCAGATTTGGAGTGGGGATTCGTGTTCAGATCAACCCTTGCATCTTCATATTTGATTTTGAGTGTTGGCACCCTAAAGCAAGTGGATAACTACAACTAGTGATCTATTATCTATTTTCCTTTGATTAATGTCGATTATAGGTATTGTTGAGGATTAGATATGATGATAATTTGCTGGGAAATCTCTAGATTCGTATTGGGTTGTATAAGATTGGTTTCAAAAGAAAACCCCAAAAAGGGGCGAAATTGTGCTCAACTAGGTCAGCCTACGGCTAGGCTACGGCTCACTTGCCAGTGAGCCAATGTTTGTGAGGTTGTTCTATGGTGAACCTTAAGGCTAAGCCATAAGACCGGCTAGCTAAGCTGTAAGTTTAACTATGGCTAAGCGTTAAAACGGTCACGGTTAAGTCATGAGCGCCCAAGAACCTTAAATAAATTGGTAGTAGAATAGGTTAGAATTGATGACCACAACTAAAGGATTTAGCCGCATGGACTGTTCTATACGTAAGTAACCCCACGTAAGTGACTTCCAAGGGGTAGAGTCACTTAACCTTATCTTATGCCCAATGGATAATTAATAATCGAATCAGTTTGGGAATTAGGTCTAAATATATGGATGAGTTCTGTCTTCAAGAGAAGTTAGCTAAATGTACACATAGAGGTTAGACTGGACTCGAAATGGGGATGTGAGTTTCGAGATGCCTCTCATGATAGACATCAAAAGTAGAATAACAGCATTGTGGGCTTTCATTGCCATTGTGATGGTAAGTTTGACCCTATGTGTATAATTAACTAACTACGACTATTAGGTGGTGTAGTACTTACCTTCAGTAAAATGAAAAAAAGTACATGAGCATAAGAAACATTTAAATTATGCAACCTTTATCATTTTAAATTATTAATGGTATAGGTGCTGTGAGTTGAGGATTTCATGGCATGACTTCATTGAGCATCGGTATACATTATGTATATATATATACACACACACACACACAAATGACCAACTACAGTTGGAGGTGGATGTACGCCATCTAGCCAGCGTGTGCTGTGTGATATATTATATAGCTATACTATTTGTTATATTTGGAAGTAATACTCGTGTTCGTATATTGTATCTGGCAGAAATACCCATGGTTGTGCATTCATTTCATTTGATTATCATTTAGTTTATTTGATTAAAATATAAAATATGAATCAGTTTAATTGCCTAACATCATTATTTGTAATTTACCTATTGTCAGATTACGTCAATCTGATTATGATTCCACTTCTTTTGGTGTCTAGGTTCCGATGCTAGTGCCGAACTGGAGGTCAGGAGATGCAGGAAATTCTGCCAAATAAGAGAGTTGCTGAGTAGAGTGCTAATGACATCGTGTAAGATGTCTTAGAGTAGATGCATAGTTCAGATAATTAGACTTTTATAATAAAGCCATGCTTTGGAGGCTATAATTGTGATACCATCTAATATTAGTATAATCCAACACTCGTACAATTGTGCATTGATGGTAAATTTATAATACAGTAATGTGTAGAGATCCCTATACATTAGGGATGAGTACAAAGGAATCGTATCAATATCCTATATAATAGGGATGAGTAGAGAGATCTTATCAAGATAGGAACAAAGAGATAAAGATACAAAGGAGATTGCCAACCCACATTATCTGTTTGTGATTTGAAGTGAAGTGGGCCTCGGTTAATGAGGACTGGGTGAGATCGCTAACACGGTGCTTCACTCGATAACCACATGAGATAAGTAGCAATGATTAAAAATGATACCATTCTCATTTTTGAAGGGCACATATTTTTTGTTTTACGAGGAGAGGAGTAAACAAGAGCTGCTGTGACATTAAATTGTACTTCTGGGTGTTTGAATGAAGTAAAAGTAGATTAAAGCAGATTAAAATTAATGTGACAAAGTTTTACTTTATGAATGTTCGGATAAGAAAAAGAGTATAGTTTTACTCTATAGGTGTCTGGAGTATGAAGATCTTGGAACTAGACAGATAAGAGGAACAATTTTGAACACATCACATAAATGGCACTTGGCATGGCATGAAACTGTTTTTTATTGTTTAATCATGCAATGCACCTAAACCATTAACATTACTACTTCGGTACCAAAAGGATCACATGATGAAGGAACATATGGAATTTCCTTTTGATAATTCTTCTATCACAGTAATCATCAATTTCATTATTTATGCTGTGAATGCATAACTATAGGTAAATAAACTTTCTAAATATTAGTTTTCTCAATATAAAGATGCATAAGAATTGCCAAACATTAGTCTGTTTAGTATTAAACTGAATCGCTATCAATGGACGCTAGGGTATGGCTCATTACTACTGCTGATGCCATGTGGATGCATGTATTGGTTTAGACAACCGGTGTCCACATCCATTTGAACCAATTTTGAAACTAGCAAATGGGTGTAAGAATTTCTATTGGAAGAGTTATTTTGAGCATTAGTCACTTGCAGATGGGATTACAGAAACTTAGGCAACATGTAGTCATGAGCAAAGCATTACCACAAGTGGAAAAACTGTATAGGTAGCTACCACAGCAAGAATTAGAAACATCATAAAATCTGAGGAATTCATCATTAATGATCACTTGCAAATTGCTGTACATGTACAAACCTCTCAAATTTCCCTTTCCTTCATGTTCTTTTGTTTTTTTTATTTTACCAAGATTGAAAACATAGAGAAGATCAAGCGTTACGAACAATAATACGCCTTTCTCGCTTGTACTCCACCTCTTCTCTTTGGTGCATAATTAACAAAGCTCTTCTCACCTGGAAAATGCAATTTAATATTCAGAATTACTGTTAAAAGTCTAGTTCCTGGCAACTTCATGGAAAGTTTTCGACATTTTTAAACTTTTGGGTTTCTCCTGGGGGTATGATGAGAAAATACTACCAAAAATTATTTTAAAATAAAGAGGACATTTTTCAAAGTACATAGATTAAAATGTCAAAAAGTATATTAAATAATCCTAATAAACATAGAATTGCATTAAGAACAAAGATTAAAAAATAAAAATTTGGCTTAATGAGTGGAATCTCATGAAAATCACTTGAGTATCAAAATTCTCAAATGGATACAATATATGAAACATCATGATATTGTTGGGACATGTTTCATGAACTCCCAGAAAAACATAGTGATGTTTCATGACAATGATCAGAACAGTGGCATTGACGGTTTTACATGTTGAAGCAAAGATGAGGAAAGGATGCATCAATTCCACACTTACAATAGACTCATTTAACCCCATCCTGGTAAGGTCATCGATTAGACGTCTCTCTGAAATGTGGCTTCCTATTCCCACTCTTCTTTTTATATGTGTCTCGGCTTGCTGCACAGAAATTCACAAGAGACATGAATATTTATTTAGGAACAGACTTCAAAATGCTTAGTGTTACAACTGCAGTTTAGCCTAATTACAGGCAACACCATTTGTGGTTGATGAGAAATGAAATCACGTAATGATTTGAAGAGTAAATGAACCATTTTTAGTACACACTCTCGCAACTTTGTCAAATGATACTTCGTAAAGTGTTGGACATGCCTAATTGCACAAACATCAGACATGCCTAATTGCACAAGACAGTTGAATGGAGGAGTCTTCTTATCTGATACAAACCTTAATCTCATTTGCTATCTCAGGTGGCAAATGCACATGTTCGTTAATTCCGGATCGAGCAGCATCCATAGTGGAAACATTGAAGAGCCTTAATGCTTCTGTAACATGTTCTTCAGTTGCAACAAAGGACCTGAAATTGAAAGTTCATAAATATACAGGCACATGCATATATAATCCAGTGTATCTCAATGTGCAATTTTTATTCTCCATAAAATTTAGTACATCAGTTTCAAGAAGATTCACCATTCTAAGTACATAATCAAAATCAAAGGTCTTTTAAATTTCCTCAACTTTTATTCTCCATAAACTTTAGTAAATCAGTTCCAAGGAGATTCACCACTCTAATCAAAATCAATAGTAAAAAATCTTTTCAATTTTCTCAACAGTTCATATTTGATGAATCTAGTTTGCTTACACAGTTATGAATCTGATTCAGTTGAAAATTTACCCCAACTTTGACCTGCTTAAAGATCCTCCCTCTGTAGGAACTTAGTGATGAATCCATCCTCATTGGTCATTGATAAGATCTATAGATCTATGTTTTGAGAAGAAAGAAGCACAATATAGAAGAGTACTTGTGGGAATATCGTCTTGTCCCAATATGAGGGTCAACCACTGGATTAATAGTGAGTATTGCCTAATCAATGGCCCTAATTACAAGCTATGTTACATCTCATCATGAGCTAAAAGGTAAAGTCTACGCATGATTTGAGTAATTAGAGTCCTATGATTATTGTCCATGATTTGACCAAATCCACAAAGATACACATGTGGGATATTTTGATTGGGTCTATAATGATGGGCTTTTGGATATGGGCCTGTCATGATAGATCTATGGATCTCTTGGAATCTTCACACTTCCCCTCAAATTGATGCGGGGTGGAACACAGCATCAATTTGGAGATGATATAATCATGTCAATCCCGAGGCAACCCTTCAGCAAATACATCAGCCAGTTGATCTTTGGAAGAAACATGAGGGAGACACAATTTTTCATAGACATAATGCTGACAAATGAAGTGACATTCAGTTTCTATGTGCTTAGTTCGCTCATGGAAAACAGCATTTTCGGCAATTCAAATGGCACTAGTGTTATCGGCATAGGGAGGAGAAGGTTTTTTAAGAAAAATGCCAAACTCACGAAGGAGACGACGCAGCCAAACAATTTCACTACTCGCAGATGACATAGAGCGATATTCAGCTTTAGCTGTTGATTTAGAAGGAGTGGTTTGTTTCTTACTCTTCCATCAGATGAGCGATGTTCCTAAGAACATACACCAACCAGTTGTAGATCTACAAGTATCAGGGTAGCCTGCCCAATCAGCATAAGCAAATGCTCAAAGATGTAGGGAAAAAGTGGTCGGATAAAATAGTCCTCGATCACAAGTGCCCTTGACATAGCAAAGAATCCGGAAAACAACCTGAAGATGAGGTTTTCAAGGACCACCGATGAACTGACTGACAGTCTAAATGGCATGAGAGATATATGGCCTTGTCATAGTCAGATATAGCAGGCTACCAACTAGCTGTTGAAACAACGTCTGATCTTCAAGAGGTGGCCCATCATCTTTGCGAATTTTAATATTGAGTTCAATGGGTGTGGCAAATGGTTTGGCATCACCGAGTCTAGCTGACCGAAGTACATCATCAGCATATTTATTTTGTACCACCAGAATACTATCCTTGTTTCTGGAAACCTCAAGCCCTAAAAAATAAGTATGGGGACCCAGATCTTTCATCATGAAAGACTTCATGAGATGAGTTTTGAGGGTGGAAATGCCAGCCACATCATTGCCACTGATTATCATATCATCAACAGAAATCAAGAGAATGGTACACTCATAGGAGTTTCTTTAAATAAATAGAGAATTATCATTTGGACTTTGAAGAAAATTTGCTGTGAGGACAGCAAAGCGGAAATTATCAAACTAAGCCCGGGGAGCCTATTTGAGCCCGTATAAAGACTTCTTCAATTTGCAAACATGACGAGGCGAACATGTATATCCTAGTGGAGGACGCATATAGACAATCTCCCTGAGGTCACCATGCAAAAAGGCATTTTTGACATCCATTTGCCTCAAAGGCCAATTACGAGCTGTCGCAACGCCAAGAAGACAGCGCATTGTAGTCATTTTGGTTACAGGGGCAAATGTTCCTTCATAATTAATGCCATGTTCCTGTTTATAACCTTGGGCAACCAGTTGTGCTTTGTAGCAATCAATGCTGCCATCAAGTTTGAATTTGAGGGAATAGACCCACTTGCTACCAATGATAGAGGTATTCGATGGATGAGGCATCACCTCCCAAGTGGTGTTTATCTCAAGAGCTAATGATTCATCTGTCACAGCATCTTGCCAACATGGAAAGTTAGTAGCTTGAGAATGAGAAGTTGGAATAGGGGTTGGTTATGAAGAAGTAAACAATACTGGAAAACCATATCGAGATGGGGGAATGGACTCACGACTAAAGCGTCGCAACATAATGTTACCTTCACTATTAGTGTCATGTACTTGAGGTTCTGGCCTAGGTGGTGGATCGGTGGTGAGAGTAGCTGGAGGCCGGGGTTTGGTGCGTCGCTTGTAAACTTGAGTAATCACTGGAGAGGAAGTAGGTGTTAAAAATTGAGGTAGATAAGAGACTTGTATATTAGGATGAGGATTGTACGAGATGGTATGTTCCAAGAAGACAACATTCTGTGAGATACATAGATGGCATTCCTTGTGATCGTAACAAAGAAAGCTTTTGTGCTTATCATTGTAACCGACAAACATGCAGCGAGCAGCCTGTGAGGATAACTTGTTTCGCTCAAGGGATGGGAGATAAACAAAGCATAAACAGCCGAAGACTCTCAAATTTGAGTAGGATGGTGGGTGACAGAATAAATAGTCGAAAAGAGAGTTTACCGAGGACAGTACTGGAAAGCCTATTGATGATATCAGTAGCGGTATGTGCTGCTTCACACCAAAATTTAGGTGGAACCAGGGATTCAATAAGGAGGGTCCTGACAGTTTCTAAGAGGTAACAATTCTTTTTTTATGCGATTCTATTCTGTTGTGGTGTGTGCAGGCAACATTTTTAGTGAAGGATTCCTTTATTAGATAAAAATGAGCTAAATTCATTTGATGTGTATTCTCCCCCCGAATATGAGCGTAGGATCTTAATTGGCTTTTGAAATTGATTGCTCACCATATTATAGAATTTGCAAAATGTAGAAAAAACTTCAGATTTTGATTTTAAAAGGTATATCCATGTGTACCGACAATGATCATCAATGAATGTAACATAATACTTGTACCCTAGTCTACCTAATTGAGGATTAATACCCCAAATATCTATGTGAATAATATCAAAACGAGCACGTGAATGATGAATAGGAAGTGGTAACACATGACTTTTACTCGCGCAACAATTCTCACACTTAGATTGTGCAAAAGAGGTAGACATAGTACTAGCAACAAAATTTTCCAAACTATCAAGTTTAAACGATGAAAACAAATTTGCATTATTTAAACGACCAAGGCGTTTATGCTGAATGGTCCACACTTTATTTGAAGCATCCATAGAAAAGGCAAACAATGAAGGTTGTCCCATGTCCAACAGAAAGAGCCTGCCATGCTTACTCCCCTTCTTGAGCACCCTCCCAATTTGCCGTTTCTGTGTGACACAACCAAAGGGAGAGAAGTGAACAAGATACCCACAATCAATAAGTTGGCCAATGGAAATGAGATTAGCAGTCAACTTTGGAACAAAATAAACATCAGATAAATTTAAGGTTCCCATAGATATGGTTCCCAAACCAGAGATGGGCAATTGTTGACCGTTGGCCATGGTGATTGAATCACAGCCCATACATGGTTTAGTGTTGTGCAAGCTTTGTGCTACCAAGGTCATATGATTGGAAGCACCAAAGTCTAGAAACGATGTTGAGGGTGTAATATGGGTAGACTGGAGAGTAGATGAGTGAAATGCAGAAAGGGCTATAGGGGAAAAAGACAAATCACTAATACCCATGGAGGTGAATGCGGAGGCCACAAATGAATTTATCAGAACTCGTATTTGAGTAGTGGTCAATGTGATTGAACCTGTATCGGAGGATGATAGGTCAAGTGGGGTGCTCTATTGGGCCTAAAGAGCAGTTGAGTTGCGCTTTTGAGAGTGATCCTGTTTCTTTTCTGGCCTGCATGTACAATTAGAAATAACATGCTCACGTTTCTTGCAATAGTTGCAGAATAATTTCCTCCAACAGTCGCGAGCCACATGGTCATACTTCTTACACTCGAAGCATTGTGGTTTTTGACCACGAGTAGTGAACATAGCAGTCGCATTACTAGATGATGGAGCAGGTGGTGTCAGAAGTGCCTTTGGATCTTCATTGAGAGGGTGAGTAGATAACAATTGAGTTTCTTCGCGAAAAACCTCTTGAACACATGTATCCAGAGTGGGAGAGAGTTCTTTATTCATAAGGGCAGCTCGTACCGGTTCAAATTTAGATCGTAAATTCATAAGAAACTGACCGACATGTTGCTCCTCCTATAATTTGAGGGCCTGAGGAAAATTTTCTACTGTAATAGATTGAAGGAGCATTTGATCCCATTCTATCCATAGGGCTAGGAACCCATTGTAGTATTCCTAGAAAGACTTATCATTATGACAATATTGTGCTAACTCGGTATCCAAGTGGAATCGTCGAGCTTTGTTTTGCTGATGATAAATTTTCTTCATGTGGGCCCACTAATTTTCTTCATGTGGGCCCACTTGTCAGAGGCTTTTGTAAAAGCTTGGAGGACTAGTGAGAAAGAAGGATCTACCGAGTTGAGGATCCACGTGATGACTTTAGCATTATGCTAGCTCCACAGGGCACTAGAATTGTCATCCATTTTGGATGTACTAGTGGTATTGGTAGCAGGTTTTGGAGTGGTTCCATCTAAATACCCTAGCATCCCTTGTCCTTCAATATAATTTTTAAGATGAAAGCCCAAAACATGTAATTGGTGCCATTAAACTTGACAGAAATTGCTTCAACTTTGTCAATTTTATATCCAACAATAAGCTAGATCAGTTTGTAAAGAACAAATTCAAGGAAGACGAGCAGTTCCAGAAATTTGCAGAAAAACACCAAAAAAAAAAAAAAAAGGGGGGCTTGGGCATCCCAAAATATTGCAGCAGAATGGAGTGTTCCTTATTGCAATGATGTATATTTTTCGATCAGCCTACCAAGTGAGTTTGCTGGCCTATTTTCGCAACTTTTGGGAAAGGAAACACTGATTTCCAATGGTTTGATCTGATATTACAGCCCTGGATGAAAACTGTTCTTGAAAACTAGCAAGGCAGAGAAGCAGGTAGAACACTAACCTTTTGGAGTGATAAAATGCCAGAAAAATATACAATATTCTTAGGTATATTGGTCGACAGAATGGAGGAATTTTCTGGAGATGCTGTGATCATGCTGTGGGGCCCACTGTTTGACTAGATAAGAAGATGACTCAAAAAGTTGATGTAGAACGTTCTATTAGCATAGAACAGATCTGATTTGCAACTTAGATTGCTGATTTTCTGATTTACTGGTGTGTCTTCTTTGTTGTTGATTAATAGAACCAAGCTTGACAGATGGAGGAGGAAGATGTAATGTAGTCTTCTTGTATTTAGATGCTCTACTGCTACCCAAGAGAGGATCTCAGAATTACTGAAGCTTTGATACCATGATAAGATCTATAGATCTATGTTTTGAGAAGAAGAAAGAAGCACAATATAGAAGAGTACTTGTGGGAATATTGTCTTGTCCCAATATGAGGGTTGACCATTGTATTAATAATGAGTATTGCCTAATCAAAGGCCCTAATTACAAACTATGTTACATCTCATCATAAGCTGAAAGGGAAAGTCTACACATGATTTGAGTAATTAGAGTCTTATGATTATTATACAGGATTTGTCCAAATCCACAAAGATACACATGTGGGATATTTTTGACTGGGTCTATTAGATGGGCTTTTGGTTGTGGGCCTGTCATGATAGATCTGTGGCTCTCTTGGAATCTTCACAATCATAACCCCTATAGTACCTCCATTGGTGATGAACCTGAACGCTAAGAGCCTAGGGAAGTTTGTGTGCTTAGTCTACTGACTCTAGTCTTCTCAACACTCTATTACCTACTAACTCCGGTATGCTAGGAGGAAGTTGGGCTTCAGAGAGTTTCCATGGGTCATCTCTAGTAATTGATATGGGCAAAAAGGTAAAGCAAACTCAAGAAGGGCTGAAGATAGCCCAAAGCAGACAATAGAGCTATGTTGATCATCAAAGAAGAGATTTGGAGTTCCAAGTCAGTGATGTAGTGTTCTTAAAGGTGTCACCTACGAGGGGAATATTAAAATTTGAACAAAAAGGGAAGCTATCTCGGAGATACATTGGTCCTTTCAAGATTCTTAAATCAATTAAAAGTGTTGCATATCAACTGGCACTACCACCAAAGTTGGCTGGAGAACATGATGCATTCCATACTTCGACGTTGAAGAAATATGTTGCGGATCATGCCCAAGTGCTACATTATGAACCCTTGGCCATTCAAGAAGACACATCACATATATAAGTGTGAATCATTAACACTCGTGATCAAGTGTAAAGGACTAAGACTATTGCTGGGTGAAAGTACTATGCAAGAATCCTGGACCGGAATAAGCCACTTGGGAGCTTTGGGATCAAATACAAAAGCAATACCCCCATCTCCTACCAGAGGTCCATTATTTTCATTTGGAGGACCAAATGTTCTAAGGCGTGAGAATGTAAGATTCCGACACAATTTAATAATATTAATTTTTGTGAAATTAATTGTGAAATAAATGATGAATTAAATCTAATTGGGTTGAAATCCCATAAGCCAAAGCGGACAATATCATGTAGATAATGGGCCCGGGGGCTTGCTTGTCTTATTTGTTAGCCCACTTGTCTCCAAAGGGGAGAGGACTACACTAAGTCCCACATTAGAAATATTCAAGTCTTAAATTTTGATCCTGGGTACATAAGTGCGACCTGGCCTTAACCACACATGAGACCTTTTAAAACTGTGTGGTAAGATTGGGTTGAAATCCAATGAACCAAAGTGGACAGTATCATGTGATAGTGGGCCTAGGTTAGTTCAACACTCCTTTACATGATGTGGTATTCAACAGGGACTATTCTTCTCACACATCAACTTATCAAATAACAAACTATGAAGCTGAGTTTTGAACTGATAAATTAAAAACATAAACTTGATTTTTAAAGAGTTGGAACATGTTGCATTCATGATGAAGATGTTGATTTTTAGGAGAACCAGTACTTACAGCCTCATCTTCGCCAAAGATTCACTTAACCTTACTATAGCTTCTAACTGCCTCACTGTAATTGGTATTGCTGCAGACTCCCCTGATTCATTAGTCTGTTGCCTCATTTGCTGAAAAAAAAAAAAAAAAGAGAGGATCAGGTCCAAGAAATTCAATTAAGAAAGCATGAAACTTGAAACTAACAAAAAAAAAAAAAAATACATCGACTTCTGAAAAAAGTACTAATGATAAACTGTTTATATTTTTCACTGGAATCTATTAGGATACTTGTCTGATTTTCACGTAGTTGTTCTGTAACATGGTTGCAGCGGAATCCGAAAGCCGAGGTTTGCAGCGAACACGGCAGAATTCAATGTATCTGAAAACATTATTGAAAACCAGGAATTAAACAACATGAGTGTTTGGCAAAGCAGCCTGATGGTCATTGAATAATAAAGGAACTGCATACCTCTTCAGCCAGTTCTCTCCTTCCAAAGAATCAGTGTCCTTGGATGCTGCCCCAGCACTGGCATGAACTTTTATGATATGGCTGGCAATAAGCTGAAAATGAGAGAAACATTAGATTGCTTTGAATATTACTAGAAGATGGAGAATAAATTGTCAAACATGTGAAAGAGATTGGCTCAAAATGGATATACCATAGTTAGTCAAATCCCCAACAAAATATCAGAGCCCTTCCAGAAATAAACATTGAATTTAAACCAAATGCCACCTTGCTGCTAAATTTCCCAGGAACTGAACAGGTAGGATACCAACAAGGATAGATATTTTATACATGACCGCCCGGATTATGGTGATAGATATTTTATACATGGCCACCTGGATTATGGTGAGTGTAGCTATTAAATGGTTCTGATCAACATTACACTTACAAGATTTTCGTTGCTGCAGCAGTTTCTACTCATTGCATATTCAAAAATCTTAACTCATGACAATTATTAAAGCATAATCTAGAGATTGAAGAGAATAACCTATACCTTATCCTGACCATACATTCGGATGTCTTTGACAATGAAAATAAGATCAAATCTAGAAAGGATTGTTGTCTGCAAATCGATGTTATCCTGTGCCGTCTGAAAAGACAAGACCATTATGTGGTCAATGTACAGACATTTCATGCAACATAGAGTTCTGCACAACAGCAACTGTACAGATTTCTGCATCGCCCATTTCAGTCCATCCATGTGATCCCATGACTCTCTAACTAGACTAATGATCCAGCTGAGCATCATTGAGTTCTGATTATCCATAACATTCTCCGGATTGAAGATTACAATCCTTCATTAAAACGCCAAAATAGAGAGCCTTGAAGAGAATACAGTGGTCCATTGAAAAGGTCAAAAATGAAGGAAGAAAGTCTTCAAATATGAGAGACCTTAAGACCATGTCCACCCAAAATTGTTAGGATGAGTGAGCCATGCAGATGCATTTACTGAAATAGGGGCACCATGCAGTAAACATATACATTTGTTGTAGCAGAAGACACAGGAATTAATCATTTGAGAAGATCTAAAACAGCAAAGGGGATGAAGTTGTTACTTTGAATAACAGACCTTAAGATCATCATAACGCCCAGAAGGGGGGTTGGCAGCTGCAAGTACAGATGTTCTAGAATTGAGCACAGTTGTTATTCCTGCTTTGGCAATGGATATAGTTTGCTGCTCCATTGCTTCATGAATGGCAACTCTGCATAAACGGGAAAAAAGAAGATATAATTAATGTGTAGAGAGAAGTATACATTAGTTAAAAAAGGAAGTTGAACATCCATTTCGATGCAACAAGATCGGTCCTACAACCAAGCCATGCATCACATTGAGGTCCACCGTGCAAAGATTGGCCGGCGCAAAACCCAGAGTAAAGCCACCTTGTAAATTGTATACAATCAGTCAGACACGCCTAAGGATATGCTGTAACGCCCCACCATACATGCATGTATAATATTATCTGCTTTGGTCCATGGGCCTCATGGTTTTGCTCCTGGTAGACCTCAACCCACCAAAAGGCCTCATGAAAGGTAAGGGTGCAAGCTCTATATATAAGCCCAGTCACTTTCCACTCTATAGCCGATGTGGGACTCCATGATGTCACAATTCCCACATCCCCCCCCCGGGCTGAATGTCCTTGTGCAGTAGCCTGCTAGCCCTCTTGGCCCACCCACATTTAAACCTGCCCATTTGAACCAGACCACAACAAGGACCCACACTTGAACTAGTCAAGAGTCGGCTTTGATACCATCTGTAACACCCCACCCAATACGCACACATGATATTGTTCGCTTTGGCCCATAAGCCTCATTGTTTTGTTTTTTGTGGGCACAAAACCATGAGGCTTATGGGCCAAAGTGGACTATATCATGCATGTGTGTAGGCTGAGTGTTACATGTCAGTTTCTTCAGTCATACATTTGACTTCTGAATTGTGCCCCTCCAGCATGGTTAGTTGGTATAAAGTGTGTCCTTGGCCCATAAGAAAGCACTTGGCAACTCAAGCACCAGGATTCATAGGCCGCAAGGTTTGGCCAATGAGGGACCACCGACAAGTTAATTGCACATGATGCGTATGACTAATGATATTAGCTAAGAGCTTTTATTTTTCTTCTTTGAACATGTTCATTGTTTTTATGATCATTATAGATACGGTATGACTAAATTTGCGATTGAGTTGACGCTAATAAATTTCAAACCACGAGTTTAGTGGGGAGTTATTTGTTACAAACACCTTATTTTGAAGGAAATTTTTGTCAAGAGCCTTGTTGAAAAGTAGGGTTTAAATCCTTATCTTTGCTATGAAAAGAAGATCCGACTCATCCACTTGTTCTCTATTACATGCGTTGTTTTTTCTTTTTTTTTCTCCCACTTCCATCTTCCTCTCGGGATCCATTCAAATGTGGGCCATGTAAAGACTCTGAATTTAAGATCCAGAAAGCTCAGCATACAATATAGAGTAAAGAATTCATTCTCACATTTTTTCAAACATTCAAGATTTTTGTCGACCCACATATAGACTTGGTAATTGGTGTTAATGCAAGGGAAGCCTGAAGTTCCCCAATTGCAAAGATGAGTGTTTGCAATTTTGTACTTCAACTAACATATTTCATAATGGTGTTACTCGGGTGCTGCCATGGTTGTCACATTAGAATGGATTTGTGTTGAGCAACGGGTGTATGAAACATTTCTACTTTATAAAATCTGATTTTTTATCCTTTTCCTAAGTTTATAAAGAAAGAGTTGAATTTTTTAGAGTGTCAAAATGCAATTGTTAGATTTCTTTAAATGGCATGACTATCACTCTATCTGGCGCCTATTTTAGTTGAGAATAACAGTTACTTGGCCTACTTTAGTATCCCAACATAAATTTTAGACCAGCATTGGCAACATGAGCAAATGTGACGTATACACTTCTGATACTGCGCAAGTGCACCTCCAGGCCCAAAGAAAATTAGCAAAAACCTCTCTTAAAAGAAATGTAAGGAAAAAGTAAACAAAAAAAAAAGAGTCATCAAGCTTTACATCCAGTTACACACCTGTCCTCCACCCTCATTTTGTCAAATTCATCGATGCAGACAACACCACCATCTGCCAAAACCATGGCTCCTCCTTCCAGATAAAATTCACGCTGAAACAGTAAAATGTACTATTAATACAATGAACATCAGAGAAAATTGAATTTAAAAGTCATGGTGTAGCATACTCAAACTAGATGAGGAAATCGGCCAACTCAAAAAATATTAAAATATGAAGGGATCTCAATTGGATCCACCCCAGTTCTCTGTAAGTTCAAATACTGGAGCAGAATGGATAAGTAACCACTGTGATGTGAACTTGGGGTGAGAATATAGGAAAACAGAACCAGCATTGACCATAATATCATTTTCCAAGTTCCACACCAGCCTAAATGTATAGGATAATCATCCATAAAACATTCAAACTCACTCTAAATAGGAACAAGTCCTAACACACCCTAAGATAATATAAATATTCTATGCAAAAGAATTCATTAAAAGACTTACTGAGCTGTTATCACGAATCACAGAAGCAGTAAGACCAGCAGCGGATGACCCTTTTCCTGAAGTATATACAGCTATTGGAGCTGTCTTCTCAACAAACTTGAGAAACTTCATGGTAAAACATATTTCATCAGTCATCAAAGATATGTTGAGAAAAAAATACAACATAGTGCATGAGGTAATTAACAATTTATCATAACTTTGAGGCATGGACTGGAAACAAAGGCATTATAGATTAACATGAAAACTAGAAAATGGAGATTGAAGAAAAAAGGACAAAGAAACACGGCATACCCCCTTGAAAATATATATGTATGTCTATGTGTGTGTATAGAGTAGTCATCCACAGTGTATACCGCGGGCACTGGATGACTGTGCACACCTTGATGTGGGGCCCACATGCGGCCCCACCTGGGACTAGGACCAGGGGGGATCAAAAGATCTACCTGGGCCCTTCTCTTTGCAAAAAGTGAGCCCCAACCCCCTTTGCATCATCTCCATTTGGACCCCACAATTTTAATGGTGCAAGTCCATTTGGATTGGTGTACAATCGATCCAATGGTCTAGTCCATTTGGATTGGGCCAAAAATTGGTGGACATGTGTAATTAGGGAAAGGGAGGCCGGGGCTTGTGTGTGGTCCATTTGGATTGATCATCTGGTGGGCCCTAACCTAGGTGAGCACTGTGCACCCCTGATAACCAATATGATGCAATCTAGGCCCCACAAGCAGTCCCTCTTCAAATTAGATTAGGATTATATTAGTTTTATTAGTAGATTTCTAATTACATTGTTATTAGGGAAGTTTCTATTAATAGCTTAGGGATTGCTTAGGCATTAAGTTTGCTTTTACTATATATATGGCATTGTAGAAAAGATATTCTCAGACTTGATTGATTAATAGAATTGGATTTTATCCCTAAGAGGTGCGTCCTCATGTGTTGAAGTCTTTTTAACGATTCGAAGTGTCTTTGGACACATGTTTTGGCACCCCTATGCAAGCCCGAACCCTAAGGCCTACATCAGTTTGATCTGGCCAACTGTTGGATCCATTTGCACTCTACCGCCCATCAATATATTGTGACGTCAAGGGTTAGAATTTATTTTCTTGATATCAGGCTCATCCGAAGTCCGATATCCAATCAGTTTGCACCATTGTGTTCGTGGTGAGCAGATCTACAGATCAGGTCAATCAGATTTTAATTTTACATCCAATAAAATGCCTCATAAAAAGCAAGTTAAGGTGGAATCTTCATCTTCTTCAATAAAAGATTTGGCTGCCGCTATTAGAGAATTATCTACAAAAGTTAATAGCATATAAACCACCCTGCAACAATTAGAAACTAGGGTGACAACTTTGCAAACTAATCAGTGATCGAGATTTAGGGATTAAACTCGTGATTTCCGAATATGATGGAAAATTACAGCCCGCTAAATTCATGGATTGGTTAGTGTGTATGGAGAATATTTTTGCACGCAAGCCAATGACAGAGTACCATAAACTCACACCAATTGCTACTAGATTCCATAATTACACTACAACTTGGTGGGCTGAATTGTAAAAAAAATGGAGGAATCAAAACATGGACCCTATTAAAATATGGACTGAGATGAAGAATATTTTGAAGCAAAAATTCCTCCCTATCAACTATACAAGAGATCTACGTACTACCTTTCAAAACTTAAAACAAAGGTCCAAGACAGTTGTTGATTATTTTGAGGAATTTCTGACTTTGCAAGCTCGTTGTGATTTAAATGAAGGCGATGATGTGGTTGTTGATAGATTTTTCAATAGATTGAGATTAGACATTCAGCATATCCTTGCCTTCCAACATTTTGAAAATGTCGATGGACTTATCCAACATACTTTCAAAGCTGAGAGAATTGCAAATCATCAAGCACGAAAATCCAAATGGGTTTCACCAAAGAAATCATCTCTACAAGATGCTAAACCCAATGGTTCATCAGGACAGCTTTTTGCAAGGACTGAAGGTCAAGATAGGATGATTTGTTTTCATTGTCAATAGCATGGGCATCTCGCAGCAGAATGTCCAAAGCGAATACATCTGATTGAGATTGAAGGTGTTGATACAAATATCCCAGATGATACTAAGGGTATTGACACTGATCCTAAGGATAATGACAATGAGGAAATTATTGAGGTGAACTTTTATTGTCATCAAAGGGGCTCCACCAGCTATTAAGAATAAATGGTTGAAAAAAAATATCTTCCATTCCGCGGGTACAGTAAAGTGAAAAAATTGCACATTTGTTATTGACGGCAAAAGTTGTAAAAATCTCATCTCCCAAGCTCTTATTAATCACCTCCAATTGAAAGTTTACAAGTACAACAGCCCTTCTTTTGTCAAGTGCCTGATGAATGGTGAACAAGCACATGTTCCACATCCTTGCAAAGTTACTTTTGCCATTAGTGAGACTTACAAAGATACAATCTAGTGTGACATGCTACCTATGGATAGTGGTGATATTTTATTGGGCCGTCCATGGATATATGACAAAAAATGAAACTCATAGTATGTGTGACAATACTTATACATTCATGCATGGTTGATAGCAGGTTACTCTTTGTCCCGAAAAACCACAACCGCCGAAGAAGAATTCTTGAAAAGCTGCCACAAAGGAAGTCCTTCATATTCACTACATTTATAGAGGCAATCCGAAGAAGACTCGAGTTCGAGGACGAACTCTTTTTCAACCCCGGGAGGATGAAGCAGTCTAGGCCCCACAAGCAGTCCCTCTTCAAATTAGATTAGAATTATATTATATTTATTAGTAGATTTCTAATTACAATGTTATTAGGAAAGTTTCTATTAATAGCTTAGAGTTTGCTTAGGCATTAAGTTTGC
This sequence comes from Sextonia rubra, assembly GCA_037013555.1. Taxonomy (NCBI): domain Eukaryota; kingdom Viridiplantae; phylum Streptophyta; class Magnoliopsida; order Laurales; family Lauraceae; genus Sextonia; species Sextonia rubra. The sequence goes on along the minus strand of JASUAD010000014.1, from coordinate 13,482,605 downwards.
TTTTACTATATATATGGCATTGTAGAGAATTCTCAGACTTGATTGATTAATAGAATTGGGTTTTATCCTTGAGAGGTGCGTCCTCACTTGTTGAAGTCTTCTTGATGATTCAAAGTGTCTTTGGACACGCGCTTCGGCACTCCTACGCAAGCCCTAACCATAGGGCTTGCATCACAATATATATAGGGAGCACATCTGCCAAGCACCTAGTGCTCACAGTGTATCAAAACACTAGTATGGCCTAACTTATGATCCATCCAAATGGACCATAAAATAAGTACCCCCCGTGATATTCACCAATACCAAGTCAAGCACCCAACCAAATCGATTGGACCTTTGGATCGGCTTCCACTCATTTTGGACAATGAAAAATTTGTCGGGCATTGATAAGTACTTAGGATGATGGTTTGAACCTCCATCACCATAAAAAAAGGAGGGGGGGTCCCATACCCAAGTGGGCCCCTACTGGGCCCCATAAGAAAGTGGTGCTCACTTGAGTGTGTGTGTGTATAAATGGAGAATCTTCTTGTGCATACATCCCTCACGGAGGGACCACAACCCTAGATATCAAGTTTGGCCCCAATCACATCCCTAACCCATTCATCTGTGGCCCATAAATCCATTCCATTCGGATCGATGAACAATTGATCCAACAATCCAATAAATTCAGATCTGACTGAAACTTGGAACGTGTGACTATAAGGTGTCCTGTGTATTGCAAGGTTTGAATTGGGTGATAGAAGGGCCCCACCTAGAGATCTCATGAAAAAAAATATTGAAGGTAGTATGCACATGAATATTGTCCTATATATATGTTTGTGTAGTACTCAGGTGGGAACTTTTTATGGGGCTCAATTGTGGGTACCATTTGGGGATGGGATCAGGGAGATGGAAAGATCCATGCGGGACCACCTCAAATATCAAATTTGGCCCCAATCACATATCCGTACCCCCTTCATCTATGACCCACAAATCTAATCCATTTGGATTGGTGTATAGTCGATCCAATAGTCTAGTAAATTCGAATCTGACCAAACCTTAGGGCGTATGATTTTCAAGGGGGGGTCTCCCCTAAATTGAAAATTACTGATATATATATATATATATTGTAGAAAAAAATGAAGAGTCAGGGACTATCCAAACGATAAAAGTAGCCCAACTCAAAATTATCTATTTGTCAAGTGTGATGTGCATGAGTGTTGATTCCAACATGTTTTAAGTAGGGATTATAGGAATTGTAATGCATATCAGACAACTTTTATCTGTTGGTTGTTTCTAATATTTAATAATAAAAAAAACCAGTTCAATAATCATAACAGCTATGATATCAGTTGGCAATAGAGTTGTCAAAATGTTAACCTGAAAACTGATCCCTCTAAACCTTTTGATGCAAAGGAATGGACTGCTATTCTAATATGTCACATCCGACTTCCATGTTATTCTTCATAGAACAAGTTGCAGGAGTCAGCCCAAATAGATTGACTGCAAGTAAGGCCGCGTTGGAATCAATTGGGCAGTCCTATTCATTGCTGAGTGTCAAACATTGGTCACACATCTAGGATCAAGTACAAATCAACTAGAGTGCAGCCAAGATTTGATTCATTATAACAGATAAATGCACTGAATACACCCATCCACATTCAAAAAATTTCACTTTGCACTGATTAAAATATTTTTAGCATTTGATTCTGTTGTAATAGGAATCTTTAAAATTGACCACACCAAATAGCTCGAGTAGTCATGAAAATTAACAAGGGTAGCAGACAAAGAAGCACAATACAAACCTGTGATTTAGCAGTAGATGGATCACCCAACAGCAACACATTGATATCTCCTCTTAATCGGACACCATCCGGTAACCTCTATATTCAAAAAGTAAGTGATTACGCTATCGTATATCAGCATGACTACGGAAAAAGCATAAGTTGTGATATACCTTCCTTGATCCTCCAAATAGAAGACATGCTACAGCTTTCTTGACATCAGCATGGCCATATATAGAAGGAGCAATCATAGAGAAGATTTTCTGATATGAATCTGGTCTTTGAGCAAATTCTTTAAATTCTAATTCCTGCATATCAATAAGCATACCTTTTATGAGAATATAGAGAAACAATAATATTTCCTTGAGTTTCCAAATAAACTATAAACAACAAAGAAATATAGTGTTGTGTCTGAATGCATGGTGAGAGTCCAAAACATATGAAAACATGTAAAAAGGTGATGGTGCCCACCCTGCCCCTCATTGAATTGGCTCTAAACCCGACTTGAAATTGTAAGAACCATTATTACTCTTTGAGGCCCTAAAATAAGGATTAGGGTGGTCAAATCCTCAAGTTTTATTGTCATGCATCAAGATGGGCAACAAACTTGGGAGTTCTTTGAAAAACTAAACCAAGTTTTCTCTAGACACACACCCATCCACTAGCTCACACAGAGATCTTACAACTCTTTGTTAGATTTTGTGGACTCAATCCATCAGTTGATGTAATAAATTGATTAATTTCTTTATTCATGCACATGACCAATACATATGACATAATAGTTCATGAGTTGAACCAGGTCCCATTAGTATATTAGATGTGATATATGTGCATGGATGAGATCCACACGCGGGAGATATATGTCACAAATCTTATACTTAAATAGCTTCACAACCAGTAATGAGACTGGGCATCTCATTTGATAAGGTTGCAGCACTTTGATCACTATGAGATAGTGTGATTTGTCTCGATCATCAGAATGTAAGATTCTGGATCACGGTGCTGGTACATTGGATGTATTAAAGGACCATGAGATGCACCTTATGGAATTCTGTCTCAATAATAATGTATGCTCTCATAATTCCCTAGCAATAGGCTCTCAATCCTGAGACATTGATGAACTCAAGTTTCTATCTATTCATTTGCTTTAAGTCACCAATGAGTGAGGCCGACTGTAGGTTAACACCTCGGTGTCTTGGGTATGTGGTTGTAGAACTGTGGAAACGTTGAATGATCAAGATGGAATCTATCTCTATTATCCCCTTGTGCCAGTTAATGGATTTGTCATTAGTAAGTGCACACCCATCTCAATTAAGAGTTAATTGGATGGTACTGATGATTACTGTGATTAATTGGGGCTCAAGGATAATAAGATGTGAAACTTAGATTGGAAGAGACAGATTTATTCCAATTGATGCACGGATATTGATAGAGGGGCCTACTTGTGGTAATTGGGAAGTTTAGGATCTTCATTGTAATTTATTCCTAAGACTGGAGTGCAATTGCATTTATATAGTAGTGTTATTTGCAATTAACTGTGAGCCCGGATTGCACATGAGATGTGGGGTCGCGGTGTTCCAGTTGAAGCCAGCTTTCTAAGGAATCCCTAGTGGTCCCCACGCTAACCCAAGTTATTGGAAAATACTAATCCGACTTGAACTCTTGAAAGAAGGGATTAGAAAGGAGAAAGTTGCTAATTGCATTGGAAGTAAGACTTATATTTCAATTAAGCAAGGAAGAGATTTAAAAGTATATAAAATCTCTTGGACGTCCAATAAGAGACTCTCTCACGCCCAAAACCTTGTTCGTGCAAGAGTTGTACGAGTTTCTCTCTCCTTCTCTCTTCTAATTTCTTGGAGTTTCGAGTTGGGATTTCTCCTGGAGATTCCATCAATTTTCTTGAGAAAAGAAATCCAATTCGGGTCATAGCGTGGAAGGCTAAGAGGTGTTGAAGATTCTCATCATCAAGTAGAGTCGCAACTTCTCCATTAAAGCACTACGAATCTCCAAAGGTATGATCTACTTCTTGCATGTCATAGATTATTATGGATGTTTAGTGCTGTTTGATTCTGTCTTTAGATAGAATATTTAAAGTACATGGTCACGAGATTGAGGGTAATGCATTCTGGATTGGGTTTTTGGTCTTATGGATAGTTGATCCATGTGTCAAGTGGGTCAAAAGTTTTGAAAATCTATCCACAAGACCCACCTACTTCCAACAATTGGTATCAAAGCCATACCTCATCTCTAATCATGTTAGATCAATAATCTTGTTATAATCTTTACATGAAATGAGAAGAGAATAGAGCAAGGGCTATGAAAGGATCAGTGTTTATTGGGTTTGCTTGCTTTTGTAGTAGATTCATGTTTAGAAAGTCACAAAAGGTTTTAATCATGATAGGAGGATGGTAAGATGCCATTAGAAGCATACTGAGATCATTAGAAGTGATTGGGAACAGCAGGAGCCGAATCTGAAAAAACCCAAATTTCTGGGTTCGTCAGGTCGGTTCGTCAAACGGACCACTATGGCTGTAGACTAAGAAGCATGGACACGGACACGAGACATAGATACGATACGACACGGACACGCCGACACGGTATTTTTCAAAAAAGTAGGACACGGACACGTCGGGGACACGTTAATAATATATATATTTATATATAATCATTTACTAAAAAAATAATATCATTTTAACTTTTTTAATCAATTTAGCAATCAGAAAATAAAAATTCAAGTACCAACTAACAAACATATCAAATTATCAAATATCAATACAACACTAAAACATAATTCATAATCAGTAAACATGAAATATCCATAGTTCTATAAAATTCATATAAAGAAAAGGGCGGATCATCTTTTTCCTCTCCTTTAAAAAAAATAAAAAAATAAACAAAACAAAAAGCAAAAAAGAAGCTAATCTTGAGGCCTAGTATTTAGTGAAATATTTATTTGTCTTTTGCTTGTGATATGATTGATATTTACAATCATATATTTTTCCATATTATAAAATTGTCATATGTTAAGTTTACAAGTTTTAATAACCACATGTTAACAAAGTGTCCAAGAGATATTAGTCACATGTTTATTTTTTAGTCATAGACACGGGCTAAGAATTGTGGGACACGTTGCAAAAAGAGTGTTAAATAAGTGTCCAAAATTAAGATTTTTAGTTCTTAATTATGGACACGGCTAAATAGTATCGGACACGTGTCCAAGAGTGTCCGAGGAGTGTCGGTGTCCGACACGTGTCCGACACGGACACGTCAGTTTCTTAGAAGTGTCCGTGCTTCTTAGGCTGTAGAGGTCTGTTGGCTAGCCGTAGGGGCCAGATCAGCTAGCCGAACCCAGGCAGAATCATTTTGTTCTTGGTCTGAGTACAAACACCTACTTCCAACACTCTTACCATCACAGCATGGGAAGCAGCCTTTAGGAACACCTAGGGCCACCAATCAAGGGATGAAGAGTGATGGAAGGTCAATTCATGGATTAAGGATATCCTAGGAAACAGCCTCTAATAAGATTATCCTACCTACAGATTAAGGCTCAAAAGACTAACAGTGAAAACAGAGGAAGAAATAGGATGTCTGAGTGCTATAGTGAGTGTAACTCCAATTAGGATCAAAGTAAGCCAAGCCAAATCAAAGATAGGTGAGGGCACACACAGGGTTTTTGGGGATTTGAAAGTGGACCCTAAAGGGATTCTCTTATGCATGAAAAGCATAAAAGATCATTATACTATATGTAAAATCCTATGTATAGCAATGATCCACTGCACATTACTCTCAAATAAACTAGATGTCAACCTTGCTGTGGATCCCACCTTGATGAGTGACAATCATTGGGGGTAGAGAATGATGTAAAAAATTAGCCTCATCACATCATCCTAGGACCTCAATCATTGGGCCTCAAGGTGTTCAATCCAATGCAAGTAATAGTCAGATTTGTGTCAAATCAAAGTGAGTGCCAATTCATTTTGAGAGGCAGGGGATTGCGTTATTGAATGAGGGGGATTGATAGAACAAGACATGGGCAGTCACTATTACTAGAAAGGGGTTCATATCATTGTGGTTAGAATTGTATGATTCATATCATATCCCTACGAAAAAGATTTGTATCTATACTATGAATCCCATTTACTGGTGGATTTTAGGATTCAGGTGTCAATCTTTTTATCAATTCTTATGATTCTATTAATTCATGCAAGTGGGAATGGCCATAGCTAAGGCATGAGAGTTCAATTTTAGTAAAAGAAGCCTCTTACGAACTTCTGCAACTATGGAGAAATTTTAAAGATAAATAAGAAATAGGAATGTGGCTAAAGTGTTCAACTAGATGTAGATGATTTTGTCCTACATCTAATTTTTTTAATATTTCTTATTTTATTTTTTTATTAACACTTTTTTAACTTCAAGAGGCATCCCAAACATTTAATGTTGATTTTTTGAATTTTTTTTATTTTTAATTTAAAGAGAATAAAAAATCAACACAACTTATTTATTTTTTCTTGTAGTAATGACTCTTAAATATATTTAACAATTCACACATATAATTAAATGATATACTAGTGTATGTCATGGCTTTCTTCATATGACAGTGTCCTAGTCTTATTCGTCACTGTAATAATGCTACTATGGATGGATTATGAATAAGTATTATCATTATTTCTCAAGGAAAAAATCAGTTCTATAAACAGATTAAATAAAAAAAAACATATGATTCACGATACAATTCGATTCATCTCCTTACATGATATGGTTTCAATAGAACAACGGTCCATATGACCATTTGTCTTGCTTGCCCATCATGGATCCAGGCCTATTAGGTGCATATGATTTTCAGCAAGCCCATTAGCAGATTCCATGTCTTGTTTCAACTATGGTCATACTATTCAGTTTGAAATTATATTCAAATCAAGATAAGAAATTAAGAACGAATCTATCCTAGCTGGTGAGGGATTAACAATAAGAGAATGATACTCTTATAAAATATTTGAGGTAGACCTCTAACACTATTGCTAAAGTTCTAAGGATGATTGCAATCACTGAGGCTACCATCCTTTAGCATTTTCCTAAAAGAGTTAGAGAGAAAAAAGATCAAGTCGCAGTTGGGTCAAGCTCAAGATCTAAGTGAACCAAATCAATGACTGTCCAAGGTATGCATTTGTTTATTTACTCACTTTGTGATGATGCTCGTATGCTTTATATTCTGTTTTCTTTCAGCATATGTTTATCAGCCACATCTATTTTCAGATTTGATATCTGCTGAAACATGGGATTCATTGTATTACCAATACCAGGCCTTACCTCATCAAGAGTGAATGCAGAGGGGCCTCCAGAATTCCCATCATGAGCTTGTTCTATACCTACAACTCTAATATAAGGTTGTCTGACTGCCACGGCTCCTTTCTGGCTGCAAAATCCCAACCACGCAGTCACACTTCAGTAGCTTTAAAATGCACAAATCAAACAATGACCACCAACTCTTAAATTATAAATCTTACGCAGCAGAATTTGCAGCTTGATAGATACTGTAAATTCCCATGATAGTCAACCTTGTACCAGGTGCAATTGTTTGAACCAGGTGACGATCTACAGAAAGCAGCATGTTCCGTGGAAGCTCCCCAGTTGGTACATCCTTCATGTGGAAATAAAGAACGTCAGAGAAACTAAGCCAGCTATCATTTAAGAAATAAATACATTCTGAAGTGCAAGGGTGCAAAATTAGATACACCACTAACTTGAATCACAAAAGGATAAGCCTACATATGCTTCCTGTATATGGCCATGGATTCATATATTGACATAGATACAAGGGTGTAGTTATATCAATCTACATTTCGCAGAATCCAAGATGGCAAAGGCATCCTACTTGACACATTGATAATAGCATGAAACAGTTAGTCAGAAGTCAAAGGAGTTCTGTTAAACAATAGCATACAATCATATATAAAAACTGAAACATGCAGTACCAGTATTGGTTTCACATCAAATCAGTACTATTAAAAAAACACAAACATCCAGTACAGAACCTATTCCTTAATGACTCCAGTAGTAGGAGCCTGAGCTGTACATATAATTGTTCTCAGGTTTTACCTTCCCATTCACATACATACAAGTTCTGAAAATTTTTCAATTTATCTAATATTTCCAAACTGGTAGTTTATTGTTACATACGATAAAAAAAATCAAGAGGAACACTCATTGGCCAACTAAGTGATAGAAAAATCTAATGTTCTTGGGTTGGAGAGTGAAGACACCTTACCTCAGGATTTTCTTGCAATTTCAGTGTTTGCTGATCGACATATTTACTTTTATCTGGGACAATGATCCAAGGATCTATAGGGCAAGGCTCTTCTCCAGGCTGAATGCAGAACCAAATTTCAGGCAAAATAAAGAGAAAACAGAGACATAAATAGATAGTCTGTATAAGCTTTACCTGAGGAGCATGATCACATGATCGGGGAACAATCGCACCACCAAGCCCTGGACGACATGGCACCATCTTGGTATTCTTACAGTTCTTACACAGCAGAGTCACGTAAGTTGCCTTAGCTTTTGTTCTCGATGCTGCAATTGTGATCCCAGAAATCTTAACAAGCTTTGAGATGTACTCAGCCTACTCAGCACCAAAAGAAAAAGCATCCCAAATCAACAAACTGATGCAAGAAAATGAAAGGAAAATAGGCAATGCATGGTCAGCAACTGTACAATTGGGGCTCACCTTTCTTTTATCACAACCATTCATCCAGAAAACCCCTATGATGAATGGTACATGCCAAAGGTCCCACGGGAAAAAAAGGCAAGCGATCTCGAATTTTATCATGACAAATGTGAAATGTTGGCAGAGCAACGGGGTTGTAGACTGCCAATCAGACAGTTCAGATGTGCAGGAAGTATGTAAATTGTTGATTGTTAGATCATAGTTTGAGGAGCATCAATGAGGAGGTGTATTCATTGGGGAATCAAGGAGCTGAAAGGGATATAATATGAGTTTGGGCGCTCTATAATCATTCTGTTTTTTTCTTTTTTTCCATAAAGTTGCACTTCTTTTACCTTTCATCAACAGGTCACTTGCAGCAAGCTGTTCTCTTTCTTTGTAATTCTAGTGTTGTTAATGAAATCTACAGTTACTGATTAAAAACCAAATAGGATGTCAATGGCCCACAGATGAAAAGTACGAACCAATAAACTGTGAGCCATGGGCAGAATCTGAGTTGCTAAGCCTAACATATAATGCAGATTAACTTCCATTTTATGACAGCCAAAGGGAGAGTATCAAAAACATAAGCATCATACTAACCCCTAGAGATCGCATTGAGACTGAATTCTCCTTCGAAGAGAGAAAGATCTGAACCTCTCCAGTGACAGGCTCCTCCATTTCACCTGTTTCACCAGCAACTTTCGACCTCAAACTTGCAAGCACTTCCGCTCCTGCAGTTTCAAACTACAAAAGTGGAAAAAGACCTCTAAGATTTAGACCCTTGAAAGCTCAATAGGATTGGACAAATTCAGATGCAGACAAAATTACAGTTCATTAGGACAATATCCAAGTTCCTTCAGTCCACAACGCGGTAATCGGATCAGGCAATGCAGCAGCTAAAACATATAAGCATCCATTCCACCTAACATTCGAGGAAGCCGTGCTACTTCCAAATATCTAGCAAGCACGAGGGTGGTTTGCTTTGCTTACAATTACCCAAAAGGTTCTGTCCCCTTGGATACTAGGAACTTGGATACCCAAGTTCAAGCACATTTGAAGATGTAATTTCGAGGAAAGAGAATTGGGTTTCCCTATAAGACCATCTTCAAGTAATCGACTTTTCGAGGGAACCCCAGATACCAAAACCCAAAATTCCTCATCTTCTACGCTTTAAGGATTCAAGTATCTAAATATTTAGATCAATCGCATCATCTCCATGCAAAAACATTAAGTAGACTCCCTGAAATGGGTTTCATACAACGGATAAGCACTTTTCCACCTAAAAGAGAGAATGGGAGAGAGGATACCAGGGGTAGATAGTCGGCGGGGAGCTTCCGGATCTTATCAGAGAGCTCGGCGTCGAAGGAATGGAGGTCTTCCATTGCGACAAGGAGGTAGCTGGGATTGTGGACAAGGCTTTCCCTACAGGGGAGAAACAGAAACACCCAATATGCATTTTTTCGATGAAAATGGAGGATGATAGAGAAATGGGACACTTTATAATGTCAGAGGGGAGGAAAGTGGCACCTGTAAGGGAAATCACCCTTGTCTCCATGGTATCCACGGATGAATTCCTTGAACTTGCGGAGAGCGGAGTGGCGCGTCAGCGATCCGTGGTCGGGATCGCCTCCGCCCTGCGGAAACTGCGCCTGATCACTGTAGAAAACCACTCCTTCATCCCAACCAGACATCTCTTCTTCTTCTTCTTCTGCTTCTTCTTCTCTCTCTCTCTCTCTCTCTCTCTGTGTGAAGTGAAACAAAGTAGGGGCTTTGACGGAAGGAAATGAAGAAGTTGAAGATTTCTATCTCTTAGGTTAGATGGATTATGGCGGGAAAGATTTGGCGGGAATTGACGAGAGGTCTTACACGTGCGGGAGTGGGTACATTAAGTTGATTACAAGCCAGATTTCAGAGTTGGGGAAGGTGTTCTGTATTGCGTAATGTTGAGGAACTGATAGAGGTGCACCATTCCAAATTTATTATTTACCCCGGAAGTACAAAGATTTATCAATATTTGAGAAATCACTATTGGTGGAACAACAATGAAGTGGATGGTTTTGTTGCCAAATGTTTAGTGTGTCAACAAGTGAAAGCAGTATGCAAGAGACCTCCGGGTCTACTCTGGCAGTTGGAAATCCTAGATTGGAAATAGGAGCACATCCCTATGGATTTTATCTCCAGATTGCCACCATTGCACAACAAAGATAGTATTTGGGTTATAATTGATAAGTTGACTAAGGTGGTGCATTTCTTGTCGATGAGTATGAAAATACCTCAAGATGAACTCGCCAAAATGTATATGGATGAAGTAGTTTGGGTTTATGGAGTTCCCTTATTAATAGTGTATAATAGATATCCGAGATTCTTTTGAAAGTTTTGAACTTGACTTCAGGATGCGTTGGGCACATAATAGAATTTCAGCACGGCATACTACCTGCAGACTGACGGGTAGATCAAGAGGACCAATCAGACATTGGAAGAGATGATTCAAGCTTGTGTGCTAAATTTTGGAAAGGATTGGCAGAAAAGTTTACCGTTGTATGAGTTTGCATACAATAGTAGTTACCACTTTAGCATTGGTATGGCACCGTTTAAGGCGTTGTATGGGCGCATATGTAGGACTCCAATTTGTTGGAAAGAGATAGGTGTCAGAAGTTTATGGCTCATCGATCATCCATGACACCAGTGAGAAAGTCAAGCATATCCATGATGGGTTAAAGATTGCTTGTAGTCGACAAAATGGTCTTGGTAGATTTAAAGAGAAAAGATCTTGAGTTTGCAATAGGTGATCACGTGTTCCTTAAAGTTTCACCGACCTAAGGAACACTAAGGTTTAGATAGAAAGGGAACCTATTTAGGAGATACATTGGGCCATTTGAGATCATATAGAGATAGGAAATGTTGCTTACAGATTGGTGCTACTGCCAAATTAGGTAGGAGTTCATGACGTCTTTCACATCTCGATGTTGAATAAGTATGTTGCAAACCCATCACATGTGTTGCAATTTGAGTTGTTCGAGGTACAACAAGATGTGACCTATGTTGAAATGCCATTGTAGATTATTGACACAAAAGAATAAGTTTTGAGGTCTCCAGCCATTCATTGGGTAAATGTGCAATGAGAACATCACAGTCTAAGGAAAGCAACTTGGGAGCTCCGTGATCAAGTGAAGAAACAGAGTATCAAGAACTTCTCTTAGAGGTATGCTTTCATTTGGGGGACCAAATGTCCTTAGGAGTTTTTTTTTTTTGTTGTGGGGGGGGGGGGGGGGGGGGGGGGGGTGGGGGAATGTAATGTCCAGCCCTATATTTATATCTATAATTATTTAATAATTTATAATATATTATTTTCTTTTATATTGTTTGTATTTTAGTTAAATGGGGAATAGGTTTTGTGTGGGACCCTTTAGTTGGATATAATTGGGTTAGAAGTAGTTTTGGGACATTAACTTTAAAGGACCGTTTAGGTTTCTTTTAGGATTATACCCTAACCCTATCATTACAAATACCTAGTTTATGTAGAAAACCCTATTTTTCTTAAGCAATAAAAGAGTTTTCTTCTTTTCTTAAACTTTTCTCCGCAAAAAAAACTCCTCAAGAGCATAACACCATCGGAGAATAAGACCCTCTCGCTGAACTATGAGTGTAGATCTGGGGCTTAAGAGCATCGTTCTGTGCACCATACACGTTCAATGGATTTGAGGCAAGTCGTAGATATAACTTGAGTAGTTTGGCTTGTCTCCCTTTGATTTAATCAGTATTTGAGGATGTAGATTTGTTTCCAGCCCATGATTATGTTTAACAATGATCAAACTTGTTTAAAAATTGGATTTGATTAGGGTTTATAATGGATGGAGTAGATGTGGTTTTGATTGCCCTTTTTAATGGAGTTTTTCCAGACTTAAATATGGTCCTGAAAGGGATGATGAATAGGATTTTCAAATCCTATGTCAAAAAATTGTTTTAAACAGGGTGACTGACCAACCTGTGCAGAAATCCTGCACAATTGACAGTTTCTGGTCCCAAAAGTCAACTTTTTTAAATGGTCTTTGGTTGTTATTTTAATCTAAAATTTTTATGGAAGTTAGATCTGGGTCGTCGTTTTATTCCATAAAAATTTCAGATCAAATGGATTAAAGGAAATAGATTTAAAATTTAGGGACAGCCACTGTTGTAGTTAAAAAAAAAAAAAAAAACTGTTTCACCTTACATAGGCAATTTTACTGTCTCAAAATCTAGGCTATGAATTTTTTGATAAAATTTTGTAGTCTTGTAGATCTATGAATCTAGTTTCCGCCATAAAATTTCAAGCCAAAACGACCTGTGGAATGAGAGAAACAAAATTGTTTATTTTCAAATTCCAGTTTGTAGAAAATAAAAAAGCTGTATTTTGCAGTTTCTGTGCACCAACTTGGTTCATGCATAACTCATTCAATTTTTATTATTTTGAGTAATGTTTTTTTTTTCTGTTGTTTTCTTGCACTTATCTAGTCTTGATTCCAATCATTAATTGGGACTTGAAAATTGATACGGAATTTAATACTCTTTCTCCAAATTTGTAAAGTACCTTTAATTAACATAATTGGCAAGACTTTTATATAAGACCATGACCGACACGCGGTTTTTACTGACCATGGTTAATTACTAGTACAAACCAAGTGAATCCTTGTGTAGTGGTAATTCCAGACATCCATTTGGGAGCCCTTAAGTGGGTCTACGCATCGGAATTAGTGGGATGTGTCGGATTATACCTCACCGCGGTTTTAATGGAATTGTCAGGTAAGTGAGCATGTGTCATTGGCCTTAGGTTGGATTTGTGAGTTGGTCCTTGACCTTCGGATTTGCATGCATGTGTGTGTTGGATTGTCTTAGATAGTATGTACCCTTCCGTGGTTGAGTTTGATAGTGACTTGGCTTTATGAAAGAACAATTTGGAACCACTATAAAATAAGTGAGTTAAGATGGAAAATTAGTGTGTACTTGGTAGCTAGCCTTCTCTGTGACTTAGGTTTATGTGTCGAGCAAGTGTCATGTAGGTGGTTTATCTGCATTATTATTATGTTATGCAACTTTATATATATACTTCTGGGGCAATTACACGACTATAGTTCGTTTCTGTTTTGTATGGCTAAAAGCCAATTAGTTTCTGTTCTATTTGATTAATTGTAAGGTGGACCCGCCTAACTCTCTTAGCTAGGTCTAACCAACCAAAACAGAGGCTTGCTTCCGTATAAATATGATTACTGCTCATTTGTTTAGCATGTTTTGGTATGTTCGTTTATTTATGTAATCTTCTACTATCACGATCATGTTTTTATTAATGGCATAAATCTCTATTGAACTTGTTTTATTAATGTTTTAACTTTGTTTATATGGTGCATAAGTATCGATGCCTACTTTACCCAGGCAGAGGTGGAGGATCAAACGTGTCGAGTGTTTGACCTAGTTGATGAGACCAAGTGGAGTACTGACGACGACTTCAGAGCTGTCTAGGGCTGCAAAAGAGTGGTCGTCACTTAATTCATCATGACTTTTAATTAGGGATTTTATCATAGACTTTATTGGATCTTTCTTTTAAATTAACAATTTGCGATTGTCATGGATTTGATTTTAGGTTGTTGATTAGATTTAATACTTATTTATTTGAGACCTTTAAACTTTGTTATTTTCTAATTTCACTTTGGATTTAGATTTAAATTTATTTTGATGATATCATGACTTTGGTTGGGACCTACTATTGTGGGACTTGCTCTAAAAAAGGAAATTTATTTGTTTATTTCTTTTCTCACATTTTTCTCCGGCTTCAAATTGGGGGACGTGACAACAACTGTGAGCATTTCTTTCAATTCCATGGGACCTCGGAAAATGAAAAGGCCTTGCTCGCTTCGTTTCATACGGATGGCGTGGCCTCTACAAGGTTTTAGTGGTATACATGGGTTAATCCTAATGTAACGTGTCAAGCACTTACAGATGCCTTGTTAATTCGCTTTGGGCCTATTGATTATGACAAAATAGATTGAACATTAGCAGCGATTCGCCAGGGTTCTGAATCAGTGCAGATCTATCGTACCCATTTTGAACAATTGGCAAAAAGAATAGTCCATGTGGTAGTAAGCCACATTGCAAAAAGCCATGGGACTTGCCTGACGTTAGGGGGAAAAGCTTAATAAGCTTCGAAAGTGGTCTTGTCCAACAATCATTCGACTAACCATCCAGTCTAGTCCTACAACAGATGTCTCTCAAATGGGTCCAAGAGCTGATAATCTCTCTGCATCCAAACACGTGCAAGAGGCCATTGTTGCCACTCCAAAGCGAATCTCGACTGCAGAGATGCAAGCTTACAGTGAGAAGGGCCTTTGTTTTAATTGCGATGAGCATTTCACACCTGGTCATCGCGTGAAGCTTTTATTTGAATTTCAGGCAACCCCGGCAGCGGGCCACGTTGGTGCTCTATGCACATATAAACGATTGGCACAAGCTTTTTATTGAGTGGGCAAGAAGACGCAGGTGCGCGAGTATGTCGTCTCGTGACACATGCTAACGTAACAAAAAAACTAGGTGTTTTCACCACTAGGTCTCCTACAACCTCTGCCTATCCAGTTCTCATTTGGTCTGACATTGCAATAGATTTTCCTGAAGGACTTTGTGTTCTCAAGGTAAATCTGTTATTATGGTTGTCGTTGATACGTTGTCTAAGTATGCTCATTTTGTCGCCCTTTCACGCCCGTTCACTTTCAGTTGTGATTGCACAAGTATTTGTTAAACAAATTACCGGCTACATGAAATGCCGAAATCAATCGTCAGTGATCATGACAAACTATTTCTTAGCCAGTTTTGGCAAGAATTCTTTCGCTTGCAAGCAACCCAATTATGCATGAGCAGCACCTATCACGTACAATCTGATGGCGAATCTGAAGTTGTCAATCGTTGTTTGGAAAGATATTTACGCTGTTTTGCAGTTACTCAATGTTGGCCAAGTGGGTCTAGACCAAAGTGGGTTTATGTCTTAGATAATTTTTCTTATTGTATTAGGAATTTTCTCTTTGTTAAACAGTAGTCTCCTAATAGGATTAGGACTTTCATTTGTCTAAGAATAAAGTTCTTGGGGGCTAAGGTTGTGGATTCACAGATTGGATGAGAACCTAGTGGAAATTGATTTCTCATGTATGTAGGCATCTTTGCTGAACCACGTAAATCTCTTGTCTTTTTGTTTGGCTGATTATTGATCTTGATTGCTTACGTATACATGCTCACAACGGTGGTGTCATATCCACAATAAGTGCTATAAGAGTCGGGAAAAGGTCTCCTAAGGCTTGGGTTTGTGTGCTGCGAAGATCGATAGATCGGATTTCCATTGGAGTCAAGTTTTCTGCAATCTCTGTTGCAAAGGAAGTAGAGATCGGTTGTGATCTCTGCTGGGCCACAAATTTGGAGAAGTCAAAGAAGAGATCGATTGGGTTCTTGCATGGCTGAACAAAGAAGAATAGAGGATTCTGTTATCTCTGTTTAATCTCGCTTGCGAAGGGAGTCCGCTGTAATCTCCAAAGCCTCCAGCTGCCGTCTTGCTTTGCTCAGACATTGCACCCTCGCTGGGGTTCTTGCTGCTTCCTTGTGAGCTGCGCTATTGCCGGTCGTCACCGTCCGCAGTGTTGTCGCCGTCTGCAGTACCATCACTAGAGAAGAGAGAGAGGCTCTCGGCCTCTCGTGTTTGGAGAGAAGGAAGTCTGAGCCCTTCTCCAGTCTCTATTGCAGAACAGAGATTGAAGAGGAAGAAAAAGGTCCTTTGGGCCATTTCTAGGTTGAGTTATAGGTCGGGTTAGGTTACACCTAACTCATCAAGTCAAGCCCAACTAGAGAAGAGGTTCTGTTTCGGTTTGGGTCAGGTTGACCTGAACCCATTTGCACCAAGTTCAGCCCGCAGCCGCATAGTGTTGACATCATTCACGTTAGTAGAATCGCATGGTCAAAGCAGATTTGACTGGATTGATGATAGAAATTTGTTTCTGCAATATCTTGATAATTTGACATTTAATCGGAGATCTGTTTGCACATACGGACTAGTTTCGAGCAAATCTACATGTTTGTTGAAGAAAATTGGCCGTTTGATGGTCAACGAAAGAGTTTGATTAAATCGAATCATAAAAGACTATTTCCGTGATATTGAAGCCATTCGGGGTCAGATTTCAATCTTGTTTCTTTCAGCGTGCTCATGGTGATAAGATCTACAGTGTAGTGCAAGAGTTAAGGTCAGTGTGTATTGTTTATTTTTTCTATTGCTTAATTTAATTAAGATGGAGAAACACACTATGAACACTATCATGGTTAAGCTCAACCATTCAAATTGGTTGATCTGGAAGCCGAAGATGTAGGACATTTGTGACACCCCGATCCAGGGAATTAGGGGTTAGAATGGGTTCCACGGGGTGTGCATAACTAAGCCCGTAGCAATCTGTGCATGTGAAGACATGCACAAATCATTACAAGGGAGATTCCACAGGAACGTGTAGAGAAGTTTCTCCAACACGTGAACTACGTTCAACAAAAGCGAAAGCCTGTGTAATACACCTGTAATGATAAAAAAACAATAATAAAAGAAACATTATCCATATCATACATAAATCTGAAGTCTGTACTTAACCATCCACATTTGTATGACAACAATTACTTAAACATATACAAAATCTAAAATTATATATGTGTCTATCAAATTACTAGGTGCAAGAACAACAATAGGCTAGCATGTCTAAGCTAAACAACCCAACAAAGAACCCATTGTCGCTCTTCGTAAGACGACTAGTAAAAGGCACCGTTTTTATTTCACACATCTACTGCCTAAGGTTCCATTAAGGTTCTTGCTAAGGCGCATCATTCGCCGTACTGGCGTTGGATTTAGTACCTGTAACACCAAAGATAGCACTGTTAATACGACAGTTAAGCAAATATAGAGATATATAAGGCCATCATGGTGTATCAAATGAATTAAAGTACATATTGATTAAAAGAAAGCAATAGTGGAAAACTAGGCAGATTGTGCATGAATTAAGCATGAGTGACAAATCATAAACAGTTTATCAAAACATACTAATTAGCATCCACAAGGCTATATTCTCCGAAAAGAGAGCGTATCATCTAGAGAGAGTGCATAATATACATATGGGAATTACACTAGGGGATCAAGCTAGCTTCCTGAGGAGTGCCAACAACTCCTCCATAAACTACTGCAGCAGTGACATAAGGGATACCCGAATTGGTCTCGTTGAACCTGATAAGGGTACAAGCAAAGTGGTGCTGACTCAATGTATCAAGATCAACTCAACTTCATATCTTTCATACTTATGATAAAAAGCAGTGACCATCTCATATTTATACATATTCATTCATATTTATCATATCATACATGAGAGAGTTTCGGTCTTGAGATCATATTCAATCATAGAAATAGGAATTTACAAGTATCTGATAATCAATTAATGCATATTAAATTGAGCTAATAGAGCTCAAACCTTCTCAACCTTAGTTATACCATTCTAGTTCACGGATACACACTCAGTAAAAGTTCCTAACCGATTGCCTCAAGGATCGCCAGGAAGAATGAGAACATGACTATATTATGTTGAGGGTAAGGTTTCTTAACAATATGAATGCATTCAAATTGAGAAGGTATCAAGGAGATTTATTAGCCAATCCTATGCTAGATAATCCGTGATCTCTAGGGCATTGTAAGGTCCTGATCCCAACTAACCTTTATTTCTGTTAATTAATCTTATTTTATATTAATTAAAATTGTTTAGGTTAATTCAACTCAAACCCTTTGGGCTTGGGTCATGAATAGGTAATTGAGTCGGGTTCAAACTTTACCTAGGTAGTAAGGGCCCTCTTGTAATTTAGAGTTCTTGCATCATATTGACACTTCATTAGTTGCAGCTTGTGTAATTCTTCATGTAGACTATCGTTTATGTTTAGTTTGACGTAATTCGGATTCATCTTGACCTAATTAAGGTCCATTTGATATAAACTATAATTTTCCAAAGTTATTGGACTTGCATGCAAGCCCAAGAATTTCATATAAAGAGGACGAGCATCATTCCTCTCTTTCTCTCCTTTTTTTCCCTCTATTCTCTACTCAAGCTGCATTCCTCCTTCCATTCCTAAGCCTCTTCTTTTCCAACCAAGCTAGAGGCCTTGCATGCAAGAGGAATAGCCTCCATTCATCTTCTTTTTAAAGCTATTGTGCATCTCTTTCATTGGAACAATTACATTCACCATCTTCCTCAAGCTACAGCCCCTTAAGGTGGAATCTCTACCTCCATTTCAATTCTTTGGGCTTATTAAAGTCAAGGAGACTCAAATGTACAACATGCATGCATTCTATATTAAATTCACCATTGCATGTCCTTCATGTAGAGAACCCATCTTCTACTGAGGCTTTCTCTAATTGCACATCAAGGAGAAGTTGGTAGGGTCAAGCACTGTGTTAAAGCCAAGTATTAGAGTATATATATTACTGCATGTATGTCCAAATTGTTGATTCATGAAATAATCATTCTAATTTCAAGTTACAGCTCATTCCTCTTTGATTAAGTATATACATGTTAGTTTAAATGAATTAGAGCATGATTACAGGATGTGGGTGATCTGTGAACATTGTAAAATCCATAGTGGTATCTTGAGGCAATATGGAGCTCATTGTAATATTAAATTGAGAGTTCTATACTGAACTCAAGCTTCAGAGTTATTTTCAGAATTTCTGAAGTTTACGGTGAAGCTATGGCTAAGCCGTAAGTGTGTACGACTTAGAATCCCAATAGTACAAAAACCCATTTTTGAACTATAGTTAACCCTCAGCTAAGCCGTGGAATGAACTATGGCGAAGTCGTACGGCGAGCTTGCCTAAGAACCCGAAATTCTATTTTGCTACTACGGCTCAACTATGGCTAAGCCGTGGATTGTACTACGGCTAAGCCGTAACCCAGCCATTGCCTAGCTGTAGGCTTAGCATGGCTAAGCCGTAACTGTGTATGGAAATGAGGAAAAACTAAGCTATTCGGCTAAGCATTAATATATATACGGCTAAGCCGTAAGAACACAGTGAACTTAGGATATTACGGATTTCAAATGACTTTATAGGGGTTTAGACATGGCACATTTTCTAAATTAAATAAGCTCAATGGTGATTAAATGATAAGGAGGACAAGTGTAGAGCTGTCACTTATCCCCTTTGATTTTTCGGATGAATTTCTGATGTCACGTCATTGGTGTTGGCATAAGAAGAGGTGTCCTTGTATATACAATGTAATGCCAAGATTTGGTAACCAATGACACCGAACGTTTTATGAATACATTGTGCTGAATGACCATGGGATCATGGATTATCTAGCATACGGTTTGATCGTAAATTTCTTTGATACCTTCTCGACTAAAATGCATTCATATTGTTTAGAAACCTTGCCCTTAACATGATGTAGTCATGTTCCCATTCTTCTTGGCGAACTTTGAGGCAATCGGTCCAGAGTTTCTACTAAGTGCGTGTCCGTGAGCCGAAATGGGTGTAGTTAAGGTTGAGAGGGTCTATGCTCTATTAGCTCAATTAAGTATGCATTAATTGATTATTAGATACTTGTTAATTTTGATTTCTATGATTGAACATGATCTCAAGATCGAAACTCTCACATGTATGATATGATAAGTATGAATGAATATGTATGACTATGAGACGATCACTATAATTGATCATAAGTATGAAAGATAGGAATTCGAGTCTGTCTTGATATATTGAGTTGGCACCACTTAACTTGTACCCTTATTAGGTTCGAGGGGACTAATTTGGGTATCCCTTAGTCACTGCTGCAGTAGTTTCTGGAGGAGTTGTCGGTGCTCCTCATGAAGCTAGCCTGATCCCTTAGCGTAATTTTCATATGTATGTTATATGCTCTCTCTAGATGATATGCTCTCTTTTGGAAGAATATAGTCTCGTGGATGCCAACTAGTATGTTTGATATTCCATATTGATTCGTTACTTATGTTTACTCATACGCAACATACCTACCTTATGATTATTGCCCTCTTTTAACCAATATATTCCTTAAATCATTTGATACATTATGATTATCTTATATAGCTTTATATTTGCTTAGGTGTCATGTTAACAGTGCTACCCTTGGTGTTATAGGTACGGAACCCAATACCAACATGACTGTCGATGCGTCCCCGAAAAGCACTCCAATGGTACCGAGGGGTATAGAAGAGTGAAAAGAAGACGACATCTTTTACTAGTTGTCTTACGAAGAGCGTCAAAGGGGTTTTGTCGGGTCAATAGTCTTGTGATGTTGGATTAGTGTTTAACATGCCTCCTTATTTTGTTTGGACATGTGTTCGAGATCGTGTGAATGAATTGTTAAAGGATTTCTGTGGTTATGTATGTGTTGGGAATGGTTAAGTAAAAAGACTTAAGTTTATTTTATGATAGTATAATATTACCTCTATACATTGCTTATGATCTTTACAGGCGTATTTCACAGGTTTCCGCTCTATGTTTGATATTAATCTACATGTTGGTGGATACCTCACATGTTTCTGTGGAATCTCCCTTGTAGTGATTCGTGCGTGTCTTTACAGGGCACGGGTTGCTACAAGATTACGTATCCATGTAGGAAGTAGGTGGGTCTCGTGAATAGATTTTCAAAACTTTTGATTGACTTGACACAGGGATCAACTATACATAAGACCAAAACCCAATCCAGGATGCGATACCCTCAATCTTGTGACCATGTACAGTAAAAATTCTACCAGCACCAAGCATCCAAAATAATCTACGACATGCAAGAAGTGGATCATACCTTTGGAGATCCGCAGTGCTCTAATGGATTTCTTCAACACCTCTTAGCCTTCCACGCTATGACCCGAATTGGATTTCTTTTCTCAAGAAGAATGGTGGAATCTTCAGGAGAAAATCCCAACTCAAGACTCCAAGGAACTAGAAGAAAGGAGAGGAGAGTAACTCGCGCAACTCTTGCACGAAAGGGTTTTGGGCGTGAGCGAGAGTCTTGTTGGACGTCTAAGAGATTTTATAGACTTCCAAATTTCTCCCTTGTCTAATTGAAATAGAAGTCTTACTTCCAAAGCAATTAGCGGCTTTTTCCTTTCCAAACGCTTATTTCTAGAGTCCAAGTCGGATTAGTGTTTCCAATATCTTGGGCTAGCGTGGGGACCACTAGGGATTCCTTAGAAAGCTGGCTCCAACTGGAACACCGCGACCCCACATCTCATGTGCAATCCGGGCCCATAGTTAATTGCAAATAACAACACTATATAAATGCAATTGCACTCCAGTCTTAGGAATAAATTACAATGAAGACCCTAAACTTCCCAATTACCACAAGTAGGCCCCTCTATCAATATCCATGGATCAATTGGAATAAATCTGTCTCTTCCAATCTAAGTTCCACATCTTATTATCCTTGAGCCCCAATTAATCACAGTAATCATCAGTACCATCCAATTAACTCTTAATTGAGATGGGTGCGCACTTACTAATGACAAATCCATTAATTGGCACAAGGGGATAATAGAGATAGATTCCATCTTGATCATTCAACGTTCCCACAGTTCTACTACCACATACCCAAGACACCGAGGTGTTAACCTATAGTCGGCCTCACTCATTGGTGACTCAAAGGAAATGAATAGATAGAAACTTGAGTTCGTCAATGTCTCAGGATTGAGAGCCTATTGCAAGGGAATTATGAGAGCATACCTTATTATTGAGACGGAATACCATAAGGTGCATCTCATGGTCCTTCAATACATCCAATGTATCGGCACTATTGATCCAGAATCTTACATTCTGATGATCGAGACAAATCACACTATCTCATAGTGATCAAAGTGCTGCAACCTTATCAAATGAGATGCCCAGTCTCATTACTGGTTGTGAAGCTATTTAAGTATAAGATTTGTGACATATATCTCCCGCGTGTGGATCTCATCCATGCACATATGTCACATCTAATATACTAATGGGACCCGGTTCAACTCATGAACCATTATGTCATACGTATTGGTCATGTGCATAAAGTAGTAAAATAACATTCATCTCATGAAAGTAAAGCATGATTTTATTGATAAATAAAGAAATTAATCAATTTATTACATCAACTGATGGATTGAGTCCACAAAAACTAACAATCCACACACTGGAGGCCAATTCTAATCCTCCAATTCCCAGGATCGAGGTGTGACAAGCATTCAACATGATGTATTTATAAAACAACCGGTGTCATTGTGTTACCAAATCTTGGCGTTACATTGTGCATGCAAAGGACACCTCTTCTTATGCCAACACCCATGACGTGACATCGGGAATTCATCCGGAAAATCAAAGAGGATAAGTGACAACTCTACACTCGTCCTCCTTATCATATGATCACTATTGGGCTAATTTAGTTGGGGAAAAGTCCCATATGTAAAGCATTACAAAGTCATTTGAAATCCCTAATATCCTAAGTTCATGGTGTTCTTACGGTTTAACCGTATACATGTTACAGCTTAGTGGAGTGGCTTAGTCTTCCCTTAATTTCATATGCATTTATGGCTTAGCTGTATATTAGCCTGTCGCTTAGTTGTACTAAGCCTATGGCTAGGCTATGGCTAGGCTACGGTTTAGTCGTAGTACAATCCATGGCTTAGCCATCGGTGAGCCATAGAGTAAAGCTTGGTTTTGGAGTTCTCTGGAAGGCTCGCTGTAAAATGGCTTACGGCTTGGTCACGAGGTAGTTATGGCGTAGCTGTAGTTAATTTCATGGCTTGGCCAATGGTTAGCCATAATTCAATTGTGGGTTTTGAGCTATTTGGATTCTAAGCCATAGAACACTTATGGCTTAGCCGTGGGCTTCATCGTAAGCTTTAGAATTCCTAAAAACAGTTTCTGATGTATAAGTTCATATGCAGAACTCTATAAATTAGGTTCCAATGAGGTTTCTTTTGCTTAAAATTATCATTTTAGGTCTTACATGCTCATATATCATTACTATTATATAGTTATACTCATTATCACCTAGTCCAACACATATGTGTACTTAATCAAGGGTGAATGAGTTGTAAACTTATATTTAGAGTGATCATTTTAAGAATCAACAAATTTATACTTGTATGTAGTAATATATACTGTTATACTTGCCTTATATCAGTGCTTTACTTAAAACTAGCCTCTCCTTTGGTTTAATGGTGGAAAAAGCCTCAATAGTAGCAAATCCTATTACGTGCAAAGACATATAAATGGTGAATCAAGTGTAGGATGTATGCATGTTGCTTATTTGAGTCTTCTTGACTCTTTTGGACTCAAGGGAATGAAATGAAAGCTGTTTTTTTACCTTAGAGAGCTATAGACTGTGAGCAAAAGATGAATTTGGTACCTTCAATGAAGGAGATGCACAAAAGGATGAAGAAAGGGGTAGATGGAACCTAGTAGGAGCACATGCAAGGCCCAAAGATCTTGTTTTTAGCTCCAAGTTGAAGTCGCAATGAGAGAAGAATGAAAGAGATGGAGCTCTACTAAGAGCAGAGGAAAATGCACTGAAGGAACAATGGCTTCTCCCTTTTAACTCAGTTTTTCTGGGCTTTTGCATGCACGTCTAATTATTTTGGAAAATTACAGTTTGAGTCAAATGGACTTCAATTTAGCCTAGTTGGATCCGAATTAAGTTGGGCCAAATGTGAAAGATGATCAACAAGATGAAATGCATATGATGTAACTAATATAGTGTTAGAATGATGCAATCATGTGACTTTAATTTACAAGAAGGTCCTCAACTACCTAAGTAAGATTCAAACTCAACTACCTATCCAACTGAGACCCAATAAAAATTAAGAACAAGATGAATTAAGGATAACATCCATTAATTAATACGAAACCAAGTTTAATTAACGTAAATTATAATTAAGTCAGGTCAGTACCTTATAACATCTTATATTGCGAAGACCTTTTTGATCTTATTGAGGGGGATAGTGCCTGATCAAAAGATATAAAAGATGCAGATTAGAACAAGATGCATAGAAAAGTGATTAGTCACATCAAATAGTGGGTTGATAATAGCATATTTCACCACGTCTCTAATGAAACCAGTGCACATACCCTTTGAAAAAAAGCTAAAAGCAAGATATGATAAAAATACCACAGTGAACAAAACTTTTTTGATCAGAAAGTTTGTAAACATGAAATTCAAGGATAATGGTCAGCTCGAAGATCATATCAATGAGTTCCAAAGTGTGGTCAATCTTTTAGCCACAATGAAGATGATCCTTGATGATGAGATGTAAGCTTTGTTGCTTCTTAGTTCTTTGTTAGATACATGGGAGATATTGGTTGTTTTTAGGAGTAACTCTACTCCAAATGGTGTGCTGTCTATGAATTAGGTTACCTGTAGTTTACAGAATGAAGAAACTAGAAGAAAAACCATAGGAACAGATCATGTACATGCCTTTGTTACTAAAAACAACGGAAGGAGTAAAAATAGAGGAACAAAGGGGGGTCGTGGCAAGTCCAGAAGTGGATCACAAATAGGGGAAAAGTCTATAAATGCTTTTTCTATGGCAAGATGGGCTACATTAGGAAAAATTGTTTTGCCTTCAAGGAACAGAAATGATCCAACAATGAGAAATAGAATGATAGTGATAACACTACAGCTACTTTGGGATAGGAAGTAGTGGTACTCGCCGGTGATGATGATGAGTGTTTGAGTGTTGCAGATAATCAGGTTGAATGGATTGTTGACACAGCAGCATCCTACCATACTACTCCATTTAGGGAGATGTTCACAACATATAAAGTAGGTGACTTTGGTACTGTAAAGATGGGCAACATGAGTCATTCAAAGATTGTTAGTATCGGTGATGTCTGCATTAAAACTGATATTTGTTGCACAATAACATTGAAAGATGGGCGGCATGTTCTTGATCTGTGGTTGAATTTTATTCTGGGACCGCATTTGATCGTACAGGTTATGAGAATTACTTTGGAAATGGCAGATGGAAGCTCACTAGAGGGTCACTTGTTATTATGAGAGGGAAAACGGGTAACACGCTTTACAAAATACATGTGAAACTGTGCAAATATGTGTTGAATGCTGTTCAAAACAGTTCCTCTCCAAATCTGCGGCATAAAAGACTTGGTCATATGAGTGAGAAAGGACTACAAATGTTGATAAATAATGATTTAATTCTTTACTTCAAAGATTTAGCTCTTGACCCTTATGATTATTGCTTATTTGGTAAACAACATAGGGTTGCTTTCTTTTCGATATCAAAATTGAAATCTAATGTGTTGGATTTGGTATATTCTGATATTTGTAGTCCCATGGAGGTAGAATCTTTGGGTGGCAATAAGTTCTTTGTCACATTCATTGATGATGTATTTAGGAAATTTTGGGTTTATGTGTTGAAATCAAAGGATTAAGTGCTTCATATTTTTCAATATTTTTATTTCATGGTTAAAAGAGAAACAAGTAAGCTTTTGAAGTGTCTCCGTATTTATAATGGTAGTGAGAATTTATCCAACCAGTTTAGAAGCTACTGCTTAAAGCATGGTATTTGACATAAAAAGACAGTTTCTGGTACTCAATGGTGTGGTAGAGAGAATGAACCACACTATTTTTGAGAAGATGAGATGCATGATAATATTAATACAGTTGCCTAAATCATTCTTGGGTGAAACTGTTCTAACTGCCAATTATCTGATTAATAGATCTCTTTCAGTTCCTTTGAAATTTGATCTTCTAGAAAGAGATGGACATGTAAAAATGCTTCATATTCACACTTGTAGGTGTTTGGGTGTAAAATGCACATGTACTAAAGGAACATCGTTTAAAGTTGGACGATAAGGCAATGAGTTGCATCTTTCTTGGCTCTAGTGGAGATGAATTTTACTACAGGTTTGAGATTTAGTGAGGAGAAGAATTATCAGAAGTAGGGATGTGGTTTTCTATAAAGACTAGTTCTTTGGAGATGTTGAGAAGATTGATAAGTTTTTTGAAACAATTGATGGAGTGTTTGATCTCACATTGACTCCCTCTCCAGTGTGGACTATAGGTTGAAAAGATGGACGAAACAATCTGGATTGTGATGAGGTATATGGGTTGCTAGATGATGAGGATGTTTAGCAGAGGAAGCTGCAGTCTTTTTTGTTAGAAACCACGGAACCTCAAGCTTGAAGGTCTATTTAAGAGCGTCAACCATCAACTAAGTATCATGCATTCGAATGTATTTTGCTTACTGATAAGGAGGAGCCAGGGAGCTTCTGATAAGCAATGACTAATGACGATAAAGATAAGTGGATAAAGGCCATGCATAATAAGATGAGTTCTTTGAAGAAGAACAAGACTTATGAGCTGGTGCAACTTCCTCATGATAAGAATGCTCTGAAAAACAAATGGCTATTCAAGCTGCAAAAGGATAAGAATGGAAAACTAGTGAAGCATAAAGCATGGTTAGTAGTAAAAGGCTTCATATAGACGAAGGGTATTGACTTCAATGATATTTTCTCTCCTTTTGTGAAGATGACTTTTGTCAGAGTTGTCTTGGGTTTAGTTGCCGGCATGGACCTTGAGCTTGAACAGATGGACATGAAGATTGCGTTTCTTCATGGTGACTTAAAAGAAGAGATTTATAAACTCAACCAGAGGGGTTTAAGGTAGAAGGAAAAGAGCAGTTGGTTTGTAAATCGAAAAAGAGTCTCTATGGGCTGAAGCAAGCTCCGAGACGGTGGTATAAGAAATTTGATTCATTCATGTTGAATTATGGGACAGCTGCAGATCATTGTATTTATGTTTGTCGATTTATCGATGGCAAGTTCATCATCCTTATTTTGTTTGTAAATGATATGCTAATAGTTGGACAAGATAACAAGTTGACTGGTAAGTTAAAAAAGGAGATGTCATTTGACATGAAAGACTTGGGTTTTGCACATACGATATTAGGCATGCAATATGTCATGAGAGGAGTTTCAGGAAACTGTGGTTGTCATAGGAAAAATATGTTGAACGAGTGCTCGAGCGGTTCAACATGAATAATGCTAAGCCAATTAACATGCCTCTAGCCAATCACTTTAAACTAAGCAAGCACTTTGTGTCCTACTACAGATAAAGAAAAGGAACGAATGACATTGTTCTTTACTCCTCTGCCGTGGGGAGTCTTATGTATGCCATAGTTTACACACGGCTAAACATTGTTCATGTTGTGGGTTTAGTGAGTAGATTTCTATCTAACCCTAAAAAAGAGCATTTGGAAGCAGGGAAGTGGATCTTTAGATATTTAAAAGGTACTTCCAAGTTGTGCTTGTGTTTCAGAGGCTCAAAACTAGCGGTGGAAGGCTTTACTAATGCTGATTATGCAAGTGATCACAATCGTCAGTTGTCGACTTCTGGTTATTTATTTACTTTTGTAGGAGGAGCTATCTCCTAACAATCGATGTTATAGCGTATAGCACTATCTACAACTTAAGTGGAATACATAACTGCTAATGAAGTAGGAAGAGAAATATTTTGGTTAAAAAATTTTTTTCACGAATTGGGTTTAAAGCAAGAAGAATATGCAGTTTCCTATGATAGTCAGAGTGTTATGGATTTTAGTGAGAATGCTACATATCATGGTTGCATGAAGCACGTTGATCTCAAGTACCATTAGATTTGTGAGGTAATCGAGAAAAACTTCATGAAGTTAGAAAATATTCACACTGACAAGAATCCCTTGGATATGATGACAAAGGTTATGTTAAAGGGAAAGCTAGAGCTATGTTTAGAGTTGGCAAGGCTGAACTCTTAGTAAAGGGTTCAAGGCGTCTTTCCCATGGTCTGGAGGGGGAGATTGTTGGCCAAGTGGGTCCAGACCAAAGTGGGTTCATATCTTGGGTAGTTTTCCTGATTGTATTAGGAATTTTCTATTTGTTAAACAATAGTCTTCTAATATGATTAGAACTTTCTTTTGTCTAAGAATGAAGTTCTTGGGGGCTAAGGAAGTGGTGATTATATAAACTGGTATAATATGTAACCTTAGACATAGGTTGGGATTCCAAGGCTATGGATTCACAGATTGGATGAAACTCTAGTGGAAATTGGTTTTCCGTGAACGTAGTCATCTTTGCTGAACCACATAAAACTCTTGTCTTTTTATTTGGCTGATTGTTGATCTTAATTGTTCAGCACACATGCGCACAACGGTGGTGTTATATCCACAACGCTCAACCCAATCAATGGACCAGGTGGTTACCATGGGCAGAATGGTGGTACAATACCACCTTTCAGGGGTCAATCAAAATGACTCCGTTTGGGCAGTATATAGGCGCTCTTCGCCAACAATCAATCCATATACTCAAGGGGGCACTGTAGTAGGACTTATGGACTCTGCACTTCAAGATAGTGATAGTATTTTACGTTCTCTCAAGCACCAGTTGTCCGAAGCACAAGCCCGAATGAAAACACAAGCTCACAAATACAAAAGTGAACTTGCATTTACTGTGGGTAAATGGGTTTACATGTGTCTATAACCTTGTTGAAAGACTTTAAACCTTGACACAGGTTAAGGTCCCAACGGAGTATGCTATGTAGATTCAAAAGATAACTACTTAAAACACACCAATCATTCACACAAGAGATGGACACAAGATTTTTACGTGGAAAACCCAAATGGGAAAAAACCATGGGACCTAACACTGGTCCACCAAGAACAATCACTATGAAAGAGACGTTATAAGACTACTTACTACCCTTTTTCACCAGTTGGACACAACCTAAGGGACTGAAGCCTCTTCTTGCCGACGCACACGTCGTACACTCTCTTCGAGATTGCTTTTCACGCCTTGAAGCCACTCAAGACGAATCAGCACGGAGTAGAAGATGTATGGAACTCAGAAGATGAAACTGCAGCGCATAAACTAGCAGAAGAACTTCTGAGAAGATGGATCTCTCAATGGATATTAGGGTTTTGATCAGGAGAGAGATGATTCACTTCGTGGGAGAGAAGTTCTTCAAATAGGAAAGAACCCTAGAGTCCTTACCGCCTCTAAATCTCACCGGATAAGAATGGACATCAAGCAACTTCGAAGCTTTCGCAGTTTCTGATTCGCGTCTGCCGACCCAGCCGACCGATCGGCAGAACTTGCCCGATTGATCGGGTGAGGGTCCGACCGGTCGGGTTCACATCCGATCGGTCGATAATTAGTTCTGTCTGTAGGCATTTGTGTAAGCATAATCCGACCGATCCAACCCCTTACGCGAGCGGTTTGTCAGTACACCACCTGCATTGCACATTCTACGCAGACGACCAACACATGTTCCTTCCATAGTCACTTCAGTCCATCTAAAAACATAAAATTACAACTCAATAACCCAAGTTTTGTCCAACCCATAAACTTGCCAATATTACATGCCTTTCAATCTCCCCCTTTGGCAATTCATGGACAAAACTTCCTA
The DNA here is from genome assembly GCA_037013555.1 of Sextonia rubra. Classification (NCBI taxonomy): domain Eukaryota; kingdom Viridiplantae; phylum Streptophyta; class Magnoliopsida; order Laurales; family Lauraceae; genus Sextonia; species Sextonia rubra. The sequence goes on along the minus strand of JASUAD010000014.1, from coordinate 13,452,681 downwards.
GACAGAATATTCTACCTATGAAGACCCAAACACAAACAAGATAAATAACTTTGAAACCTGAAATGCACAAAATGATCTGCACAAACAATCAGTTAAACACAGCAAAGCAGCATAAAGCATAACCAAGTAAGTTATAAGAAAAATCAAAATAGAGAATGTCTATCAGTCTATCAAATAAATGCTCTCCCCCTTTTTGGACATGAATAGTGAAGGGGGGGGAAAGGAATATGGAAAAATAGAGCAAGAAGCAATCAAGAACAACGAAGGTGATTCAGAATATCATCAAGCTTAGACCCCAGTCCATGAATCTCGGCACTAAGACTGTCTCGCAGACTGTGCATGTCAGTGCGAATGGACTGAACCTCGCCATGTAAAAGCTCAATATCAGCAGCCTGATCACACAAGATCTCTTCAAACGCCGACAATCGAGCATGTAGAGATGAATCATCAGGAAGATCCGCCTCAACAGTAGGAGCAGGAACGGACTGAGGAGGAGTAGGCTGACGAAGCTGAGAGCGAGACTGTAACAAGGTACTCATCTTGATGGGGTTCGGTAGAGGAACAGACACATCATGCATGGAGGGCATGACACCATGAGCAAGTAGAAACCGAGATAGCAGAACGCCATATGGCAATGATGCGTTCTTCGCTGCAGAATGAGTTCAAAAAATGGTGTCGAAGATCACCTGGGGAATATCGATAGGAAGCCCACTGCTAATGACGTAGAGTAGATAACCAGCCTCGCGATAAAGCTCTGAATGATGTCCTCTAGGCTCAATGTTATTCTTCATGGAAATATTGAGAAGCCTATAGGAGTCAGTCAATTCCCATTGTCACAAGAGACGACCCTCAGGCCAGTCACGAGGCTCTTCGCATAATGTAGAGGCTACCTCATTGAAGTCAATGGGAGCATCCTCCTCCATAGTATCGGGTGCAGCGTCAGGAATAGGATACTTTGCATCTGGAGTCTGATCAATGAGTAGAAACTAACTCAAAGCCCGAGGAGTGAGAGTAACATGCTTGCCCTGAACAAATGATTTAATAACATTCCCTGTCATCTCAAACATATTGCAGTAAAATTCCCGAACAATGTCAGGGAAAATCTCAGTCTCATACGAGTACAATGAGGCCCATCCTCTAGTAAGTAGCCAAGCACCAAATGCCAAAGTGACAAAATGAAGAGGGTTGATTGGCCGTTCGAATAGAACCAAGCGTTTGCTAAAAATGGTCTCATATTGCTGCACTCTAGACTCTGACAAAAACCGGTTAGTGTCATAAGTGGGAGTAGTGGAACTACTGGCCACACCTTTTTGCTTTGAAGCCACTGCCTTCTTGGGTGCCATGACTGAAGAGGATGGAAAGATTAGAAGCACTAAACATCAAGGCATAAAAAGAGTAGCAAAAACGTCACTAGAGAAGGGTGACGGTCATTGTGACATTCAATCGAACAGGAGGTGTGCATGCACAAAAGTTGTGATATGAAGCTCAAAACAAAAAAAAATCCTCAAGCACATACAAACAACCACACGCATCAGAGCATCTATTGCATAGTGACATAGTGAAGAAGAGAAGGCCAAAACCAAAAAGGGAAGATGAACAACCAACCAACGCAATAGAAGCACATCATCACAAAAACGCCATTGGAATATGCGAGTAAAGGAGAAGAAATGAAAAAGGAAAGGGAAAAACACATACCTCAAAAATGGAATCAAATGAAGAGAGAAGGAAGCACAAAGCACATAAAAAAGAAGAAGAGAAGAGATGAAACGGCATCCAAGAAGTGAAGAAGGAAGAAAAAGAAGGGACGCACATTTATATCGAAGTGTGGAGAAGTCAAACGGTCGCGAGTTTTGAACGAACCGACACATGTCCGACCGGTAGGATGGAAGAGCCCGACCGGTAGAATTCCAATTTGGGAAATAGGTTAAATGATACCCGACCGATCGCATAAGGAGCCGATCGGTCGGGATAAGCTTCTGGAAAAACAAAGCAAAGAGGCCCGACCGGTCGGAAGTGTAGGCGATCGGTCGTAGGGAAAATTGGAGAACTAGAGCAGAAACTCATCCGATCGGTCTGAAGAAGTATCCGACCGGTCGGCATACAAACTGTGAGTTTTTTTTTAAATAACTCACAGAAAGAATTAAAGTAACAAATATGCAGAGATGAAGGACAAATAGGAGTGAAGAAGCAACATTCTTGAATGACACTTGTGATCACGAAATCATCAATGCATAGTGGTGTTGTGAATACCTTAGTTAATAAGCCAAAGAAGTCAAGATAACACAGTAGGAATGCAATGCGAAGACTTAGCATCTTGTAGTCAACTTCAAAGTACTAAAAACACTCCCCCTGAAAAAGTCACTTAATTAAAAATCTTGATGAAAGCTGTCTGATTGACAAAAGAACACTTCCCGTGAATAAATACGCCCTTTTTTTTACATGAAACTTGCAATCATTTTGCTTTAGCAAACATAATAACTAATCTTGAGAAACACAAAAGATTTAGTTTGTGTAAATACAAAAAAGGGCTCATGTCTAACTAATCCAGGTTAAACTCAACCCAACTACTTATCCATGACCCAGAACGAAACCAAAATAAAAGCAAAACATAATTAACAACTAATTCATCATTACGTAGTCGCTAAATCGGATTAAGTTGGGTCGGAATGTTACATCCATATAGGGAGATAACCCATATATATAATATATGAGTAATTAAAATCAAATTCAAGTAGAATAAAATAAATAAAAATAAAATAAAATAAAAAGAGGGAAGGTGCCAAATATTTTAAAAAAGGATTGGTCCCATTCCTCGGTACCACCTTCAAATCCCTTGATAGAAAAAAAGGTTTAAAGGTTAAGTTTTTTAATAAAGTAATGATGCAAATAAGGTGTCATGTGTGTTTCAATTTAAAAAGGAAAAAAGAAATTGTGGCTCATGGTCCAATTGGATTAAAATTGATTGTATCCGGATCAATTGAGGGGCGACCTCGTTTGGTTCTATTGTTTGATTAATTGAAAGGGGGATTGAGATAGCACATTAGTCTTATAATTATCATTAAATTAATTTTTGAATTAGCGTATATTTCCTTCTTATCATCAAGCACATTAAAATATTTGGCACCGAAGTGGAGGAAAAGAGAAGAAAATTTTTTTAGGGTGATTTTGTTTGTTTTATAGTTTTTTTTTGGATTTTTGAGAATTTGGGCTAAAAGGGCCTAGCTAGGGGATTTCTACTTGAATTTAATCTAATTAAATCATGCTTTATTAGTCATTGGATTCTAACCCTATTTGAAGGTCCTAAGCAGCCCACATTCACTCCCTCATTTCCCTAATGGTTCCTTAGAGGAATAGAGGAGAGGTGATAGGGCCTAACCTAAGATTTCTGAATTCAAGATCTACTTGGATTAACTAGATTTGTGATTTTTAAATTGATTTTGAATTTAAGTTTCATTTAAAAGTGTAATCCAATTAATCCAAGTTTTCCAATTATTATTATTCTTAGAGATTTTTGGGTATCTTTTACTTTGTTTTTGGTCTTTTATATTTTTCTTTCTTTTTTCATGTTTGTTTTGATAAAATGCAGAGATGATAAGAAAAGAAATGAAATGATTTTTATGATTTTATTTTTCTTATTTTTTTATGTTTTTATGAAAATTTAAATTTTAAAGGAAATTCAATTAAGTGCAAGTTCTAATGGTGAGAAGAAAATGCATGGGCATAGATAGAGACATATAATAATTCACACATGCTAAGTTGAATTCTTGAAATAAAGCAGAGAGATTAAAATGGAAAATAAACCATCCACTTTTCTTTTTGTGCACGTGTATGAAGATTTGCGTGGGACGTTCTTATGGAGGCTGCATTCTATGAGTGTGTTTGTCACGCCCCACCCTACACGCATGCATGATATTGTCCGCTTTAGCCATGGCCCTCACAGTTCTATTTCTAGTGGGCTTCAATCCACCAAAAGGCCTCATGCATAGTAACGATGCAAGCTCTACATATAATTCCAATCATTTTCCTCTTTATAGTCGATGTGGGACTCCAAGATGTTACAATCCACCCCCTTTAGGGCTGTACGTCCCTGTGCAGTAGCCTGCCAGTTCCTGTAGCCTGCCAGCCTTCTTCGCCTGCCCACATGGAAGCCTGCTAGTGGGCCAGATGATGGACGAGTTGGATATGGGTCAAAGTTTGCTTTGGTGGGTTAGGGACCTAGGTTTGGTTTGGATTTTAATTGATGGGTCAAGAATGCAGTTTTTGTTTGGATGTGGACTAATGGGTCAAGGATCCAGGCCCAGTTTGGTGTCCAAATTGGGTTAATCTCATGAGTGGCCTTAGGGGGGGCGAGCCATACCTATGATGAGCAATGAGAACGCACATGTAATAAACTTAACTAAAATGAATGACCACAATGATGATGGCGATGATAGAGTGTGTAACACTACGACCCTAATTAAGCATGGTTAGTTACTAATTAAGTAAGTTATTGGCTAATTACCATCGAATGAGGATGGATTTAATTTGTTTTGTCTTTGTGAGTTATGTTTAGTCATGGATAGGTAGTTGGGTTGCATTTAACCTTTCTTAGGTAGCGAAATCCCTTTTTCATAATTTTTGAGTTCATGAGTTTATGTCATTCATGCATCATATTGACATCATCACATTCGTCTCGTCAAGCTTGTTAACTTTTGTACTTGATTCAAATACGTTCGAATTCATTTGTGTTGATTGTACCTTTATTTGACTTGAACTGTAATTACCTCAAGAAATAAGGACTTTCTTATAACCCTTAGAAGATATCCTGTATATATAAGACCCACTGTTCTTAATCGAAGTCTTTTCTCTCTAACACTCTTGTTTTTGCCCTAAAGTCTTATTTTTCTCCCCTATCATGATTAATGAAGAGAATTGATCTTTGCATATATGATTAGAGGGCATCTTTAGTGTCTTCTCATCTAATTACAAGCTATGAAGTGAAGGAGTCAAGCATATTAGTTGAGGTTTGAAAATTTGGGGTGTCATCTCAAGTTGAGCCAAGAGTAGGAATAGTGGTTTGAATTCTAAATCAAGCCAAGTATAAGCAAAGTTTGGTTTAATACATGTTGGTATGATATGATTCTTGTAATCTTACTCACTCCTATGCACTCAACTCTAATATGTTACCCTTTCTCAATTTCACTGTACGATGAAGTTCAATATTTCTGAATGAATGAATGAAGTTCATTGTATGATGAGTTAAACCAAAGGATAACTAAATGAATGAAATAGAGAGGGAATACCCTAATATAATCTTAAGTTTTGAAACCGGCATGGAATTTGCTTCAGAAAGTTGCTTCAGATGTGAAGTTGCTTTAGAAATTGAAGCTTACGGCTAAGCCATAAGGAAGTTACGGCTCACAGTCCACAGAGCTAAAAATGTCATTTTTCTTCTACGGTTAAGCTAAACTTGAATCGTAAAATGTGCTATGGCTAAGCCGTGGCTCAACTGTAAAGTATGTATGGCTAAGCGGTAGAAGAGAATACGGTTAAACATAAATTTGGAGGAAAAATATGGTTATCTACAGGTAAGCCGTAGTGTAATTTACAGCTAAGCCATAAGTCACTCACGGCTTAGCCGTAAAACCATGGAAAATCAGGGTTAAGAGGGGACTGTTACAAGACTTTATAGGGCCTTAGTTTCTGGATCTTTTCACACTATTAATTGGCCCAATGGAATAATGAAAAATCATAAAAAGTCTTAAGGGCTGAGACTTATTCATGTGTTGTTCTGCATTTGTTAAACACCTCCCTATGGGTGTTGGTTTGAGGGACTTCATACACATTTCCAACACAATGTAACACCAAAAGGAGACAATTGTGTACTGGATAACTTAAACTACATCATCATGCATGTTAAAAACAATGGATGACTAGATTAGGGTTGGCTAGTAGAACTACCTTGATTCTATCAAATTGAATCGCATGGCATATTGAATGACTATTATTGTCTTCCCCTCTTATGATTTGAATTGAAATGATCATCGTATGTATTGACTTCTACTTTTCCAATAATGATTTGAATTGAAATGATCATTGTATGCATTGAATCTATTTGACATGTGTCTCGATTTTTTGCTATTATATTCACATTGAATTAAGTACGAATGCATGGCACGAATAAATGGAATACGGTTTGGTATAATTCCCACTCAATGAATGAATTGCCTAATTACTCAAGTTCAATTATATGACTGAATTGGAATGGTCTGGCTCTACTCAACCTTAGCCTTATGATACCTGGTGGGGTTGACTTTGGTGTAACACGAATGTTGCCACTGTAGTGTGTTATTTTTTGGAGCTTCTGGACTCTATGTACTAGAGACTCATTTGTACCTTGGCCCAGTCGATGGTGTTCTCAACGCATAAATTCCTAGATGGAGGATATGGCAAATGTAATAGCCAAATAGTAAAGTATTTCTACTATTTGATTCTTATAGCATGATTACTCAATTGCACAATATGCCTAGTTTATTGAATTGAACTCTTTAATCGCATGTTAATGATTCTTGTGGATATAACGTGTGTTACCTTGATTGTGCTTATACTTTGCTAAATAGTCTATTCATTAGTTGTTTATGTTGTTACGGCTCAGCTCCCGGTTCTAATCTTACAGAGATCGAGAAGACTCCAGAGGAGACTTTCGGGAACCCCTTCGGCTTAGACGAGTGGATAGCGGATCATCTCTGATTGATCCATCACGGAGTGCGCAAAGAGTATACTAGATCTTGTTTTGAGATGTAATTGCATTTAGGGTATTATGATTTGCATTTAACTTTATTTTGTACTGTAACGTTCATGATCTCTTGTATTTTGGACACTATGTTACTCTTGTATACTATTCAAGAACTTTCTTTCCTATTGTAAAATACATGTTCCATTAGAACTCATATTCATAGCATATCATTTGAATGTATAATAGTTGGTTAGAATTATCTTATTTCATGAATGATATTATTAGGCTTTCGCATTTGAATGCTTGGATAGATGTCCGTTATAAGGATCTCACTCGTGTAAGAAATGTGACTCTCTCTTGTGAAATTCCACTTAGACTCGAGTCCAGGCTGTATTACATGGGAGAACGTGTGTCACTATTTGAGGCTAATCCTCATACCTGAATTCTTGGGCTTAGATTGTGACAGAGTGGGAGGAGCCTAAGCATTTGATCATCAAAGTGGGGTTTATTATGTGGCCTGGGCTATACCCTGGGTTCAGAAGGTAGTCATCCTCAGGTCATGAAATCATAGGGTATGTGATGTGAAGTTTCCTCCATGTTCAACTTGAGACAAAAGAAATATATATTTTTACATTTTTGAGGAAGATTTGATGAGGAAAAAACTAATTTTCTATGAGTTCGCCCCATTGTGTTTAAATTAGGTGTGATGAGCCTAGGCCTCGTAGATTTTGATCCATTCGTCGGATTTTGAAGTTCTACATATGGTTGGACAACTTTTGACAAGTAGATCACAATTGGATACACATTAAGGCTATCGGGGGATTGAGAAGGAAAGATGAAATTTTGGGTAAGTCTTTCTGACCTTGACTTTTATCATTGAAAGGCCCAGATTTTCATTGTTATTACTGATAAATTGGGTAATTTGGGCATGAGCAATGGACCTAGGCCATTCTCAAAGTCATATGGGAGTTCATATTGATAATTATGCTAATGATATGCTTCTTTTAGTGCAAGATGGGGGGCTTAAATGCTATGGCACATGATGAGGCCACTAGAATTGAGACTTAAATATTGTAATAACTCATTCCATTTAAAATTGATTTGAGCCATGTTAAATGAAACATTTAATTTGGGGTAAAATGGGGCCATCACCATACATGATAAGTGGTTTGGGTCTACATAGGGTGCCAAATGAGGTGTCTACAATATGCCCCTCTTTGGAGAACAACACATCCAAAGTTGTTCTCCAAAGACATGTAGACACACCACTCATGACTCCTCATGAGGTTTTGGGCTCATGGGAGTGGCAACCTATGGATGTATGTATTAGCAAAATGGTTCCAAAGGTGATCTCACCTTTCTAGGATCAATGGCTGATTAAAGAGAAAAGAAGAGAAGTTACTCTAATTGAAAACAAGTAAAAACTCGATGACTATGCCTCAAGGCTCATGGTATTGCCACGAAAATTGAGATTGTGAGAGTTGTGTCCTAGTTGGTTGAATTATTGATATGGAAAAGGCAAATAAAGGGAATGATATAGAAATCAATCTTTTGATTGGTTGGTCACTTTTAGAATTTTGTTTGATCCTGTAATAGATTGGAATATTTTGGGGTGTTTCGCATAGTGTCTGTTATCTTTCACCCAAAAATAAGATACCTTTAATACAATTCAAATCAATTATAAAGAACATAAATCATCAAAGCATTCAAAATGAAATTCTAGAAGTTGCATGTGATGTGTAGTGAATGATGCTTTTTTTTTTTTTGGGATTCTTTTTGAAACTCAGGTATGCATAAAAGAAAGCTAAAGGAATGGAGAGTATTCATCAGAATAGTCTTTGCCCTCTAAGGATCTTGGTCTTCACCCGAGCGATAATAAAGAATCAATGATAGATTCAACCATTATTTCAAGGCTCATCATTAAGCGTATAGAACTACATGATTAGTTCTCTCCGAACATCAAGGTTTGAGTTAGCAGAGACCATAATTCATATAATATGGCATCAAGGATACTATACCGGTCTTAGGCACTAAGGGAGGCCTTTGGCGACTCAAGCACTTGATGTATGGAGAATAATAACAAAAATAAAAACATGTATGCATTGAAAAAAAATAAAAAATCATGAAATTTGAGTCAATGCTACTTACCTCACGAGCTTTATCATATCTGAAACTGAAATCATGGCCTTACCTAAAATAAAACACACTTGGAAGAAAGCATTGCTTCATGGTGTTGTTAGTTCATCGATTTTTCATATCAGCATGATATGAGATATGACATGTATATAATGGAGATGGTGAAATGCATTTATGGAAATGGATGATTTGCAAGGATAAGTTATCAACATGCGTGGTCACAATGTGAAAATTTCAAAGTTCAAGCTTTAGATTCTTAGGAGGCCCATTTTTCATTTTTTTTTCTTTGGTCTTTAACACTCCCAGATTTCATTTTTTTTCCTTTTTCTTTTTAATTCTTTTTGTTTTTTATTTTTTATTTTTACTTGTCTAATCATCATTTGATGATGGGGAATGGATTCATAAAGAAGATTTCTAAGTCAAGAGCTTCAACAATTGTTCGGTATCTAGGACTCTCACTTCGGTTGAAAACCTTACCCTTGCTAAATTGAGTAGTACTCTTGCTTCAATTTCTCTCAAGTTTACTCACATGAATATAATGGCATCCTTAAATATAAGTTCTCAAACATTAAGGAGTGCTTGCATGTGTTGTATGTGGTCTATTCAATTCTGTGTTCCTAGGAATTCATATCAAAGAAAACAATTGGTGCAAAAAGCATCATCTGGACTTCAATGAGGTCATGTTCAATATTGCTTAGTCCTTTAAGATAATATAATCCAACAAGATAATGTTATCCTCCATGGTAATATGATAGACAAAATTAGCCACTAATTGATCCATTTTAGAGGCAAGTTGTTGTGGACAAAATGATACCGGTAATTGGGCCTTGAGAAAAAAATAAAAATATAAAAAAATGCGGCAGCTTAAGGAGTGTCTTGTATTCAATCTGGGGTGATCTAGCATTTAAGCTCTTAAGGATGAAGGTTGTAATTGGAGCCATAATAGGAGAACTACTATGCTTGTGTGCATCCACAGTAAATATCAATGCTAAATCATGCATGCAGTGGACTGTGTTCAAATTTGTTAGTGTTTAAGACTCTAATGTATGAGATGATGGGACCCAAATTGGGAAGCCATGCAAAATGTGGAAATAAATAAAATGCCCTAGTGTGAGGTTAATGTATATACAGGCTGGGGTTTAAATGCAAGAGAGAGAGGACTAACTCCTTGATCTACAAATGGATGCAATGAAAGTTAGATAATCATTTCGAACTCTCTAAGATATTGAACTTTCACCTACTATCTACATCTGCTTAGCCCTTTCAGTTATGTTTCAGAGCATAGTTTGTCGTCTCCAAGATCTTTTGGTGTGTCGAGTGACCATGTGTGTTGGCAAGACTACGAGTCATCGTGTGAAAGTGGTATGACTTTCTGCCATCTTTGACTTAGGGAGAAGCGAAGTATAGGGAGCATACCCACACTCTATTTGACTCCACTCATCATAAATTGGCTAAACAAGTCTAGAAAAGGAATTGAAGCATGAAATGCGGGGAGTATACCTACATCTCTCACAATGCAACCAGTGAAAAGGGGCTTATTGGGTGTCCTCCTGTCTACACTGTCCTCCCCCCCCCCCCCCCCCCCCCCTCCTTTTTTTTTTGCTAATCCTATCCTCTTTCTCTTTTCCTAACTATCATTGCCTATCTAAACTCCTTCATATTCTCTCTTTCCTTTCCCTTTATCTTTTTCTCTCTCTTTTTACTTTTTTTTTTCTTCTATCGTTTTTTTACTCACTCTTTTTCTCTCCTTTTTTTTACTCTCCATTTTTTTACTCTTTATTTTTTTCTTACTCTTATTTTTTTACTCACCTTTTATCTTATCTTTTCTTTTTTAATTCTCCCTAGGACCTAATGTCATATAAGACGTAGGGGAGTAGACCCCGTCCTATGGGACCCAACTGATCACCGGTGGACTTGTTGGCTTCTTATCCCTTGCAACACCATCCTCTCCTCTATGTCTCTCATTCTTTTGAGGGATAGGTTACCATGGCAACCTTGAAAACCTATTTAACCCATTTAGACTTTACCTTCGGCTAGCTTCCGGCCGTGTGAATATTGGGGGGATGGACTCATGGTCTCACCCTCACAAGTGATGTCTTGCAAGCATGTGTTCAAACTAGGGTTCCATTTGGTGCATTCCGTTGTCTTCCTTAGAGGTTTGTGGCGGTCATGTCAAAGAAGCCATGGCTCTCACTCCAAAGGGAGTAAGAAAGGATTATACTGCATAATTTTTCAAGCACATAGCATTCCATGGATTAGGGAGCTCTTCCTCTTCAGCATTTACTAGTCTATATGCATTATCAAAATATACTTGGTTACGTAGGGGCCTTCCCAATTGTGTCTTAGAACAATGCAACTCTATACCATATTTTGTGCACAAATCCTCCATTTGTTATGATATGAATTGTGGATCACCATCTATTATGAATACCTTAGGGATGCCAGATCTAGTGATGATGTTTTTCTAAATAAATTTGACTTCTACAGTGGCTTTGATATTATCATTATGTCCACTTAGGGTAGTATTCTGTTGTAATTAATATGAATGCCTTAGGCACTTCTTAGACTTTTAGTGTGGTCAACTAAATCACACTCTGCGGTAATCACTAATTAATAAACATCCATCTATCTTTAATACTAGTGGTTCCTAAGGCCTGTTTCTAAAGCAATGGGCAAAGATTCACAACAAATCTCAATAATGTGACACACAATCTCTTTTAGTTATGATTGCTTTGTTGGATGAATTTTCTAGTGCCTCAACTTGCTCATGTGTTTGTGATGATTTAGAAAATTGTGATTTTATTATGTTTATGGTTATTTATTTATTTTTGTTTTTTTGGATTTTTTTGGGTTTTATGATTTTTTCTGCATGATCCTAAGTGCTAGCTACTTTATTTAGGCTTGCTTAAACTCGCAACCCTTCATTGGTATAAAACTAGAGATTTGTCTAACAAGCTTATGATTTTTCATCGTGCGTGCCAGTGATGTGTTGTGCTCTCCAAATATTTTGACTATTTGGAAATGTGCACGTTTAAGACTTGTCAAGCTATGTGCTTTTATGATGAGATGTATGGCCTAGGTCTTATCATTTTGCTTCCTTTGGAAAGGAGAGCGTTTAAACATTTTCAACCTCTGCAATTTGGACCTTGGTCTTGTATTATCAAGGTTTATATATGTCTTGCCAAGTTGCTTCCTTTGATAATATTGACATGGTTTTCCTCTTTGACGTATTAAGATAGGACTTTTATATTGGAGGTCTTTAGTTTTCTCACGTCGAAAATGAGAGCGTTGAATTGCTTTTGACCTCCGCCATTTAGGGATTGTTCATAAAGAGTTTAAACAATTAGGGGACTTATAACCTTTCAAAAGTGATTTTTCATTTTTCATCAATGGTCTTCCTCCCTTTGTTTGGCTAATTGTTTGATGCTCATCCTCTACGTAGATTGTGTGAGTTTCTTTTTTTCTTCGGGCCCTAAGTCTTATTGTTATATGTCTACCTTCCATAGTTTGCCCATGTTTTACTAGCTTTGGTCTAAATTTTCTTTGTAGCCTAGTGAATCTACATTGTGAGAGTTTTTAAGTGAAGTCTTGATATCTTGGTTTCACCATTGTTGGAAGGTTATAAAGGATCAAACCTCCTTCAATCATGGGGGTTTTTATGTTACCCATTGAGATTGTCGAGATGTTGGGTAGCACATTTAGACAAGCATCTGAAAGTTCTTCTATAGTCTAGTCCTTGATCCTTTCATGAAAATTATTAGTCATTCCAAGGAGGATTGCAATAGCCCTAATTGTTCCTGAAGTCCTGATTATTCCTCTGAAAATTTGAGCTTCAGTTTGACACTTGATTTTTGTGTTCATTAAAACTCACATTGTGGTCATTGTTAAATGGGCGATAAACCACTTTTTGGGTTGGGTTTGCATCTAGGGGTGCACAATTTTCTACTTGATTGGTTGAACTCACATGACGATTGTTTCTTTTATGATCAAGAAGGGTGAGGGAGCTCAATGTACCATCATCTAGATGCTATTTCATTCTTGATAACCTATGGTGCAGTCTACTCCAACTCATGACATCTCTGATCATCATCAACGTGCTCATCGGTTCTTTCATATTTGAAATGACCATCCTCACTTGTTCCTCCTCTTTCATGTTGCATTCAGATCTTGTAAATTGACTTAGCCATCTTGCGGCAAAATCCTTGCATTCCTCATTATTCTTTTGCTTTAAGTTAGCTAGGTCATGCCATAAAGGTTTATTTTTGGTCAAATGTTGGTATCGTGCGTGAAAATTTTCAATCACATCCTCAAATGTGTTAATCTCATGTGAGGGTATGAATGCGTGTCAGGTTAGTCATCTCCCGATAATGAATCTTGAAGGTAATTAATAAGTAGGGCATCATTGTCAGTAATTAAATGACATTTGTTGCAAAAGGACACCAAATGGTGTTAAGGGTTTGTCGTTTCGTCTTAAAGCTTAAACTTGGGCACTTTAATTGGGAATGATGACTTCTCTTTTTCTTTTTTCTTTGTGAAGTTATAAAACCCTAATCTATTGTTGCATCGTGGTGAAGATTTTCTCCTAATTTCATCTCTAAGCCCTTCAATCTCTTTCTACAATTCCCTATATGCTTGAGGGTCAAGGTATTAACTTCCAAGTGTCAGGTCCACTTGTGGGGCTTTGACTGCAATTTGTGTGTCAAAAGGCTCTATATATTTACCTTAAAAATCCTGATAGGGTTGCTGGAGTGTAGGGTGATTGTTGTCCATCACCCGAGGTCTTTTAATGATTTGAGTTTGAGCCCTTTTAAAGCTCGAGTATGAGCTCAGTCTGGGTTGTAGAATCGGATAGGGCACTTGGCAGACTGGCTAGTTTGGTTGATGTGCTCGATAAAGTTCATGAGAGTTTATCGGTTTTTGACTTGCCTATATTGGGGAGAGAAATCACATTCTTCATGGGGTGTTTGGTAGATCGGGCCTGACGGATTGTGGTATGAAGAGATGTGTTCCTCATGATTGGTAGGTTGAAGACTGTCCACTCTAGCACTTTGTGGGATTGGAGTCGGATGGCTCCTAAGCATAGTTGGAGGGGCCATTGTCTAGAATTAGGGCTAGATCACCTCATATTGGTATTGGTGACAAACATTTGAAATTCCCTGGACATTGACATAAGTTCATAGACTTCAGCTAGAGGCTCCTAGTGCCATTGCTTGGGTTGAATTCCATTAACCATGACTTGTTTGATGACGTTCGTCTAGATATGGATCGGGAATTTAAGTGATCTCGACGGCCCAGCGACGGTCGTAATGGGTGCGTCAATCGGCATGCCATAGTGAAGGATGGTTGAAGTAATTGGTTTGGTACAAGAGATCATTGTAGAGCATGGGATGACCTGTGAGATCACAGGTTCATCCATATGTGGGCCTTATGAATTGTTCACTCGATCCAACCAGGTCCTTGTATGTTACTTGGGAATGGACAGCACCTAAGTCTATTCTTGACTAGTGAGGTGGAGTTAAAGGATTAGAATGACCCCTTCTTATAGATACCATGTTCACTGGGGAAGGGACCCACTCAAATAAGGGTTGCCCAAGTGTGTGTGTGTAGGGTATCTTGGTCCAAATAAAGGAGAGTTAGGACTCTAGGGGTCTTTGCATTAGTTGGGATATGATACACCCCATCATTAGTCGGAGTTGTCCTAGGAATGGACAAAGGGGGAAGAGGGGGGGATATCAAACATTCCCCATGGGTTGATGTAATAAATTGATTAATTTCTTTATTTATCAATAAAATCATGCTTTACTTTCATGAGATGAATGTTATTTTACTACTTTATGCATATGACCAATACGTATGACATAATGGTTCATGAGTTGAACCGGGTCCCATTAGTATATTAGATGTGACATATGTGCATGGATGAGATCCACACGCGGGAGATATATGTCACAAATCTTATACTTAAATAGCTTCACAACCAGTAATGAGACTGGGCATCTCATTTGATAAGGTTGCAGCACTTTGATCACTATGAGATAGTGTGATTTGTCTCGATCATCAGAATGTAAGATTCTGGATCAATAGTGCCGGTACATTGGATGTATTGAAGGACCATGAGATGCACCTTATGGTATTCCGTCTCAATAATAAGGTATGCTCTCATAATTCCCTAGCAATAGGCTCTCAATCCTGAGACATTGACGAACTCAAGTTTCTATCTATTCATTTGCTTTGAGTCACCAATGAGTGAGGCCGACTATAGGTTAACACCTCGGTGTCTTGGGTATATGGTAGTAGAACTGTGGGAACGTTGAATGATCAAGATGGAATCTATCTATATTATCCCCTTGTGCCAATTAATGGATTTGTCATTAGTAAGTGCGCACCCATCTCAATTAAGAGTTAATTGGATGGTACTGATGATTACTGTGATTAATTGGGGCTCAAGGATAATAAGATGTGGAACTTAGATTGGAAGAGACGGGTTTATTCCAATTGATCCACGGATATTGATAGAGGGGCCTACTTGTGGTAATTGGGAAATTTTAGGGTCTTCATTGTAATTTATTCCTAAGACTGGAGTGCAATTGCATTTATATAGTGGTGTTATTTGCAGTTAACTGTGGGACCGGATTGCACATGAGATGTGGGGTCGCGGTGTTCCAGTTGGAGCCAGCTTTCTAAGGAATCCCTAGTGGTCCCCACGCTAGCCCAAGTTATTGGAAAATAGTAATCCGACTCGAACTCTAGAAAGAAAGGATAAGAAAGGAGAAACTTGCTAATTGCTTTGGAAAGTAAGACTTCTATTTCAATTAGACAAGGGAGAGATTTGGAAGTCTATAAAATAGAGTTGGACGTCCAAAAGACTCCCCCTCACGCCCAAAACCCTTTCGTGCAAGAGTTGTGCGAGTTACTCTCCTCTCCTTTCTTTTAGTTCCTTGGAGTCTCGAGTTGGGATTTTCTCCTGAAGATTCCACCGTTCTTCTTGAGAAAAGAAATCCAATTCGGGGGTCATAGCGTGGAAGGCTAAGAGGTCTTGAAGAAGTCCATTAAAGCACTGCGGGTCTCCAAAGGTATGATCTACTTCTTGCATGTCGTAGGTTATTTTGGATGTTTAGTGCCGGTATAATTTTTACTGTACATGGTCACGAGCTTGAGGGTAACGCATCCTGGATTGGGTTTTGGTCTTATGGATAGTTGATCCCTGTGTCAAGTGGGTCAAAAGTTTTGAAAATCTATCCACGAGACCCACCTACTTCCAACAGTCTTTGCATTAGTTGGGATATGATACACCCCATCATTAGTCGGAGTTGTCCTAGGAATGGACAAAGGGGGAAGAGGGGGGGGGATATCAAACATTCCCCATGGGTGACTTGTCATGGTGAAGCAGACTCAGATGAGAAGGGAAGGAGTTTAGTTGAGAAAAGAATTATTTTATGAGCTTAATGTGTAAGTTGAGGAGTAGTTCTTATGTTGAAATGGGGGAAAGCTTCAGTGGGCGGTTTGAATGGACCTTAGATCATATTTTTACCCATAATGCCCATAATAAAATTATACACGAACATCTAGTCATTGATCGGATTTTAGGGTCTTTTTGACAAAAAACCCAAGTTTGTGACAAGACAACAAAAGACATCCCATCACGATCGCCAAGTTGTCAGATGCAAATTTTGATCCCCTGAGAAGGGAGATCGCCATTTATCTATATATGATATTTAATATTTGTACATCAAAATTGAGGATTCTGACTACCTTTAAAATCAACAGATCACAATCGCCAGTCATGGTAACGGCCATGACTCCGTTCTTCGACTAATTTTAAAGAAATAATGGGAGAAAATAAGTGGGTTCCTTTTCGTCTAATGTGTTGCTGGCAACACACAACGGTTGTCCTTTCACTTAATTTGGGTCTCATCAAAATATAGGTCACAATATGGGTCATATTATAGGTCTCATTGTTAGGTCCATGTAGGGAGATAATCCATATTTATAATATATGAGTAACTAAAATCAAATTAAAGTCAAATAAAATAAATAAAAATAAAATAAAGTAAAAAAGGGGGAAGGTGCCAAATATTTTAGAAGAGGATCGGTTCTATACCAGGTACCCCCTTCAAATCCCTTGGTAGAAAAAAGGGTTTAAAGGCCAATTTTCAAATAAAGTAATGATGCAAATAAGGTATCATGTGTGATTTTAATTAAAAAACATAAAAGGAAATTATGACCAATAGGCCGATTGGATTGAAAGTGACCGCATTCGAGTCAATTGAGGGGGGACCACATTTGAGTCCGTTGTTTGATTAATTGAAAGAGGGGTTGAGATGTACATTAGTCTTATCATTATCATTAAATTAATTTTTGAATTAGTCTTTATTTCCTTTTTTATCATTAAGCACATTAAAATATTTGGCACCAGAGGTAGAGGAAAAGAGATGAATATTTTTTTAGGATGATTTTGTTTGTTTTATAGTTTTTTTTATTTTTGATAACTGGGACTAGAAGGGCCTAGCTAGGGGATTTCTACTTGAATTTAATCTAATTAAATCATACTTTATTAATCATTGGATTCCAACTCTATCTGAAGATCCTAACCGTCACATCCACTCCCCTGGTTCCCTAAAGGAACAGAGGAGAGGTGATAGGGCCTAACCTAAGATTTCTAAATTTAGGATCTACTTGGATTAACTAGATTTGTGATTTTTTAATTGATTTTGAATTTAAGTTTCACTTAAAACTGTGATCCAATCAATCCAAGTTTTCCAATTATTATTATTTTTAGAGTTTTTTTTGGATATCTTTTACTCTGTTTTTGGTCTTTTTTATTTTTATTTTGCCTTTAAGTTTTTTTTATAAAATGCAGAGATGACAAGAAAAGAAATGAAATGTTTTTTTATGATTTTATTTTATTTTTATTTTTTTTGTTTTTATGAAAATTTAAAATTTAAAGGAAACTCAATTAAGTGCAAGTCCTAATGGTGAGAAGAAAATGCATGGGCATAGACAGAGACATGTAATCATTCACACATGCTAAGTTGAATTCTTGAAATAAAATAGAGACATTAAAATGGAAATGAAAACATCCACTTTTCTCTTCTTGCATATGTATGAAGATTTGCGTGGGATGTTCTTATGGAGGCTGGGTTCTGTGAATGTGTTGAATGAGTATGGACCCGTTTGAAAGTGGTTTAGATGGGCTGGCATGCGG
Organism: Sextonia rubra; assembly: GCA_037013555.1. Taxonomy (NCBI): domain Eukaryota; kingdom Viridiplantae; phylum Streptophyta; class Magnoliopsida; order Laurales; family Lauraceae; genus Sextonia; species Sextonia rubra. The sequence continues at coordinate 13,434,625 of JASUAD010000014.1, read as the reverse complement.
TTGCCAAGTGTGCGAATGGGCTATTTAGGTTGGGTCCTTTGAGCGAATGTGGAAGGTGGTGATAGTGAGGGTGACGGTGTTGTGGCTAGTGAAGGTGACAGTAGTGAGGGTGGTGATGGATGAAGGAAAGGATGTTTGTGTTGGTGGAGGTGATGTTGCTAGTGTACTATGCCGTTCCTTATCCTAATATAAGGCATTAGCCTAATCTAACTGTATTTTATCTAATTAAGCTTTGTTAGAGTCTAAGTGTGTCCGAATTAGTCTAAAGATCACATGTGTGAAATTTCATCGGTTTTTGAGTTCGTTTGAGCATAGTAGGAGGTGGTTTGCAATTTTAGAAAAGTTAGAGGCCTTTTTTCTTAGTTTTTCATTTTGTGAGATTTTGAGCTTGGCGGGTAGAAGACCTAATTCTAAGAGCTTTTCCTTCTTCACTAAACCCAGCCAAACCCATCTTGATCTCCAAATCCTAAAAATCCCAAAATTGTCCCTTTACTTATGATTTTCCTAAGACCAATGGCGGTTTTGTAAATAGCCAAATTTCTAACTTTTTCAAATCATGCTAAGAGTGATGTCATTAAAAAGCTAATTTTATTTCATGAATGATGGTGCTTGGGGTGACTCGATCCAACCTATGGTTTGTAAATATGGGCAAATCAAGTTTAAACCAAACTTATAATGAATGAGACTCACCTTTATTATTAAAATATTTTTCTCTCCCCACATTTCCTCTCTCTGCTCATTCCTCACGTTTTTCTCTTTCCCCCATCAACAGCAACTCATATTCTCTCTCCTCTACCCCACCACACAATTCCCCACTCACTTATTTCTTTTATTCTTTTTTTTTCTCTTCATTCTTTCTCTTCCCTTATTCCTCTTCACAGTAAAAAAATCACTCTCCCTGTCAAATTTCTTTCCATCCCAGTGGACAGACGCCATTTCCATTTGCTTTTCTCTTCATTGCTGCCGGCGAAATCTCGAGCCATCGGAGTATCATCTTCACATCCACACTGCTCATTTTCTTCGTTAAGATCTACTCTTCCTAAAGATACCTCTTTCTAAGCCCCCTTCTCTATTCTCTATTTTCCTCATGTCCTTCTCTATTTTACCATTTCCTCCTCATCCCTCACTCATGATGCTTTGCCGATGCCGGAAAATGCAAGTCACCGCCGCGAGAGCTTTCTCTTCCTCATCATCTCCCTCTCCAAGCTTCCCCTCCAGCCATCTCCTCTAGGTAAGCTCTAACCTTCACCAAAGCTAGGTCATAAAGATTTTGAGCTTAGGGTATGTCTTGTATGCTTAGGTTCCTCTCATCCATTTTATAGATAGGTTTGGATATGATTTTGAGGTTTGCTGCCTTGGAACTTAGCGGGGCATTTTGAGAGTTAGGGCTTGCACACATTTTCTATTTTCCTCGTCTAAGGTAAGTGGAAATTCATCATATGGTTTACATGCTTTCAATGCTTGATTCTAACATTTTCATTATTATGGTTTTGGTTATTCCCATTTTACAAGATTTTAATGAAAACGTTATTATTGTATGTGGATTTTTGAAATGGATGAAATAAGGAATACATGTGAATGTATTGTGGATGGAAAGGGGGTGTTGAGCCCCATTTTAATGTGTTTACAGGTGGAAGGAGGATGGAATGAAAATGGGTAGCTTTTGCCCTCCCATTTGCGTGGGGTTCGAGGCCATTCCCTTGGGCCCCTTGCCTTCCATATTTCTACTTTAAAAAATATTGATTAGGAATTGATTGTGGGACCCTCCGTTTGGCCTAGATGACTTAGACCATCCTGTTTACATTAAGTAAGAGTGATTTTTAGGCAAAATGCACTCTTATGGGATACATGGTTTGAGTACGGTGCACAACCTATACGAAACCCGATTGATGTGGAGATTAGACATGTGCACCCATGTTTGTTTGATAGGACGTGCAACTTCTCATCACTCGTGGTTCAAGTAGAATTGTTGGGTGCTCTAATTGCTATCATGAATTAGGAGGATTAAGTTGTAACTTCTCCTTGGCGTTGGGCATCCATTGTTCATATCGTGTGTGTGCGTTTCTCAGAGATTGTACACTTTTGCCAATGTCGGACCATGTTGTGGTTTTGCGGCCATTGTGATGCTCTAAGAGGACTATTCGGTGTGTGTGGACCTAGTTTGGGGACCGAACGTTGAATGTGAGTAGTTCCTTAATGATTGGACCGTTCTGTGGGAATACCAGCCCTTCACTTGACTTAGGATGTACTGTGACTCGAGCAGCACAAAGTTGTTAGTCCAGCACAGGAGGGGCACCTCTATGTAGGGGTTGTATGTGTTGTGTGGGGATTTGGGTGTTTTGGATGTCTACGTAGCTCGGTTTTGGTACGGTTGTACTCTATTTCTTTAGACAGGATGTGTATCATCTAAAGATAGACAGACCACCCATATTTGGATGGAGTCTTGGACTCTGTGTTTTGGACAGGATGTGTGACATCCGAAGATGGAATGATCTACCATATTTGGCCAGGGTGTGTATCATCCGAAGACGGGCTACACCCTGTAGATTAGCTAGGCGTATGTCAAAGATTTAGCTTATGTGGATTGTTCACCTGTGTAGCGTTGGATAGGGTGTTTCCCTTCTTTCATACCTTACTATTGTTTTACCATGCACCATTTGGTGTACTCCTTCACATGATCATCCTTGTCTTTACTCGTTTTCCTATATTGCATATTAATACAGGTGATGTTTACCCACTTGTCATGACCTTTGTAGTCTATTGTTGCTATCCTTGGTGCATAGCTACTGAGACTAGCCATATTGAGACGGAGGCAGAGGGTGAGGCACTTGGTGATGATGAAAATCTTCAAAGACATGCAGCACAAGTTTGTCGAATGTTATGTCGATGATTTGGCCATAAAAAATAAACAGAAGTCTAACCATCTAGCCGATCTTTGCAAAATCTTCTAACAGTTGTGGAAGTACAATTGTTATATGAACCGTTTAAAGTGTTTCTTTAGAGTCTCCTCTGGAAAATTCATGGGATTCATGGTTCAAAAAGGTGGTATCGAACTAGATTCAGTCAAAATCAAAGTTATGTTGGAGTTGCTTTCTCCAAAAACTCTCAAAGAACTTAAAGGATTATAAGGAAGACTTGCCTACATTCATCGGTTCATATTCAACTTATTTAGGAAATGTAGATCAATCTCTAAACTCATGAAGAAAGGAGTTAAATTTCTATGGGATAAAGCTTGTGAAAACACCTTTTAAGATATTAAATGGTATCTCACAAACCCACCAGTCCTTTGGCTCTGATCCCTGGTGAACTTTCATTCTCTACACCCGAGCTCTTGATCCCTCCTTGGGGGCATTATTAGTTCAAAAGAATAATGAGGATAAGGAGGTAGTTCTCTATTATTTACCATGGATGCTAGTTCGTGCTAAGCATTATTATCATCTGGTAGAAAAGGAATGTCTCACATTGATGTTTACAATGCATAAACTATGTCGCTACATTCTCTCCAATGTCATGTACTTGGTTTCCAATATCAATCCATTAAAGACACTTATGATAAAATCTGGTGCATTGAGTGATCATCTGGCCAAATCGTCTATTCATCTCTCCCAATATGACATCAGATACACTCCTACAAGGCAGTGAAGGAACAATCTTTTGCTAATTTTCTAGTAGAACATTTACTTTTGGAGATTTTGAATTTAAAGATAATCTTCTTGACAAGCCAATCTTCTTTATTGACCAAATATGGAAACCCACCATCAATCTAGACTAACATTGGATCATGAACTTAGATGGAGCTTTTAGAACTAATGAATTAGGAGATCCAATTTCAAGGGTGGGAATTATTTTTTGCAATTTAGAAATATTTTATATCCCTCACTCCTTCTCACTGATCAAGCTATGCACAGACAATATGGCGGAATACACAACTTTGATTATGGGTCTCGAGCTAGCCTTGGAGTTAGGCAACAATATGCTTGGACTTTATGGAGATTTGTAACTCATAATCAAACAAATGAATCTTGAATATGAGGTAAATACACTAGATTTGTTTCCCTTCTTCAACAAAGCCTGTGAACTCAAGGAGAGATTCATGTTAATCAAATTTCACCATACTCCAAGGCATCAAAACGTTAAAGCAGATGCACAGCCCGACTGGTGGAATCAATGTTAATCCCTAATAATGATAGAATGGCACTTGAAGTGGTCGAAAAGAGACTTCGACTTCCACTCGACACCCATAAAGCAGTAGCAGATTGCTTTGACGTAATTAAGAATCGGATTTCATCTTTTCAAAATTCATTTAGAGACTGGGAGGACCTTTTATTGATTATATTCTCTATGGAGTCTTGCCAGAAAATGCTAAGGATAGAACTAGTATTTAAAGACAAGCTCTAAAGTTTCACTTTATTTGCCTTCAAGGGCTCTATACAACAAGTCATATGATAGAGTTCTTCTCCGATACTTGTCACCAAAAGAAGAGAATCAATTACTAAAAAATGTTCATTTTGGCCTATATGGTGCTTAACATGCCAGACCAAAGTTTCTTGATCTAATTCGAAGGTTAGACTACTATTGGGCTACTATGGTTCTGACACCATCAATTTTGCTAAAAAATGCATTGAATGCCTAATCATGGCAATTACATTCATCAACAGCCTGAATATCTACATCCTATGTCCGCCTCTTGGCCATTTGAGGCTTGGGGTATGCACAATGTTGGCAAATTTAATCCACCAGCAAAACGTGATAATCAATTCATATTGGTATCGACAAATTACTTCTCAAAATGGGCAAAAGTAGTTCTTCTTGCATAAGTTAGAACAGATATAGTCCTTAGCTTTTTGAAGACACACATTATTTCTTGTTTCAAGGTGCCTAAATGTCTACATCATGAAAATTTTCCTTGGTTCAAAAATGACAAGTTCTATAGATTCTGTCACAAGTATGAAATCCAATGCTATCCTTCTACAGCATAAAACCCTGTAGGTAATAGACTTGCTAAAACTTTCAACAAGACTATTTGCAAAACTCTGAAGAAAATGGTCTCTGACAACAAAAAAAGAGTTGAGGGTACCAAACTTTCTTAAGCTTTGTTGGTCTACAGAACTAAAGTCCGTGGTCCAACCAAATTGACACATACTCCTTGGTATATAGTTGTGAAGCTGTGATACCTTTGGATAATCAACTTTCTTCTCTTTGAGTAGCTATGATAAATAAATACACTAAAGAAAAGAATGCCAAGCTCAGACTCCAAGAGTTGGAAAGCCTTGATGAGAAAAGGCTTGCCATAAAACAAAGCACTGAGCTTTATCTAGCTTATATGGCCAAATCTTTCGATAAGAAAGTCAAATACATGGCTTATAAGAAAGGAGACTTAGTCCTTGCAATTAAGAGGCCCATGTTCTCCATACCCATGTCCAAAGGAAAATTTAAATCCAAATGGGAAGGATCTTTCGTTATTGACAAGTTCTGCTCTAATGGCGCCTACGCACTCCTTACACTCGAAAGAGATAGATGCATGATGCTTATCAATGGAAAACTTCTAAAGAAATACTATGCTTGAATGTCATTGGGATACCCAAACCATGTACAGTAAATAATCTCATCCCAAAAATCCTTCGGTTTTTAAGCCTTACAACCTACGACTTCTAACTACATTTCCCCAGACTTGTACATACTGACTATGAGTGACCCTTCTAGTCAATCCTTGTTACTTGGATAATGTCCTTACAAGACCCCTAGTAATGACCTATTGTAGAGATCAAGTCCTTTTGCAGACCCTGTATAGTAAAACTCAGATGTATATAATAAGTCTTTTTGTATACCCTATATGGTTATCTTCAACTATATGGAATAACTTTTTTTGCAGACCCCATGTGGCTAACCTTCAACTGTATAGAACAAGTCCTTTTGTAGACCCTATATGTCTACCTTTGATTGTATGGAGACCCCGTATAACCAAAACCAAACAAACCAAAACCAACCTTTTGTCCTAAGGATCAGTTCAAGGACCCCGGAAAAAGCCACACACATGGGCACTGGATAACGTCCACTTTGTTGGACCCCTTTCGACACCCAAAAGAAACAAGTCATGGACCCTGAGAATGCTTCACACATGGGCACCTGATAATGTCCTCCTTTATGACCACTTTGTTTTTTTTTGATTTGTGACTCCCAAAAGATCACAAGTCATACCTGTATACAAGTCTGAGAAAACAAATAAAACAAACCATACATACATCCATCAATCCATACCAATTGCACTAAAACAACCATACAAAACTAAACCAAACATTCCATACCAATGAAAAATAGAGCAAAAGGAAGAAAGTCTCCATTGACATTTGTTTGAAGTTCAATGCAAATATAAAGTAAAAAATGCATGCCTAACGGAGCTGATCAAGTGGAAAGAATAAGAAAAATGCCCGACAAGGAAAATTAGTCTAAGAATAAGGTTGTAAAAGGGTCGGTTCTAGTCTAGGTCCATGGTGGAACCAGAATCGGAATTGTTTTGTTAAGGCTGGAACCGGGTTCGGATCCAAAATTGTTTTGGTTCCAATTTATTGCATCCGGAACCGGTTTTGAATCTATTAGCATAATCCAGAATCGGAACCAATATAACAAGTGAAGCTAGCAAGGCACTGTCATTTTCAAGTACATTGCCAATATATAGAGAATACAAAATTCTAATGATGGGAAGGTTGTTAACTTGGTAATTGCTTTTCTTGTTTTCCAAAATTGCTTTTGACCTATTATTCAAGATGAATGAGCAAGTGGGGCAGGAGGGGTGTAAAACAGAGAGAGCACACTCCTTTCATGTCCACCACCCTATAGCCACAAATCATTCTATTTCAAGAATAATAAGTAGCAAGAAATCATTGAAGAAGAAAATCTATTTACATATGCAAACATGTTTATACTGTTAACCTTAAAACTTGCAAAATCTAGAGGAAAGCTTACTGCTCTTTTGAACACCACAGCAGAACAAGCAAATAGAAAACTCAAAAACCACAACTTAACAAAAATCCCATCTATCCAAAATAAAGAAGAACACCAATGGCTAGTCTAAAAGCTTATTACCTCAAACAGAACAAACCTAATAGGGGAAAACCCCTTATTTCCCATAATCAATTGATGGTAAGCAGCATGACATAAGAAGAACCACATAAATGAAATTCAATTACTGACCTAAACACTAACTTGAGGAAGAGAAAGGGACCAAACTGAGCCTGTGAGAAGGAACACTAAGTTTTTCATAGAGGGCCATATTATTCCTTGGAGGTGCTCTAGGCCACCCTTTCTCTGAATCCTTCACATGAAGCCTTGAAAACAAGGGACCCATCGCCTTTTTCTCAGCTTCTCCTTCTTTCATGCTTCTCTTCCTATCTATTACAACACCAAACCCGCTTCTAAAAAGAAACATATCACTTAACCAAAATCACAACAACAAAATCTCATTTCCATTTTCCCAAATTGAAATGAGAAGGACCAAAGAAAATCACCTATAATATGTTTCCATCAATTAGAGAAAATGATTGTTTACAATTGAATCCTGAAGAAAATTGAAAAGTTGAATCCTGAAGAAAATTGAAAAGTTTTACTTTCTCTTTAGTGATGCCCTTATGCATTATGGAAGGGCCTTTTTGTAACCTGTTAGTTATCTAAAAAAAGTTTAGAATTCAGAAATCACATTTAGAAAGTTCAACCATCAATAACCTACACCCTTAATAGAAAAATTCAGAAATCACATCAAAATTATTGTTCTTTAACCCATCAAAAGTCCAAACATCACCTTTAAAGTCCAACCTACAACAATAGAAAGTTTACAAAATATAGTCAAAATACAATAAAAAACCAATATCCCATAATTCATTCCCCAGAAATCTAATTTCCATCAGTCCATTGCACACTTCATCTAAAAATATAAATATATATATATATATGAGTTAATACTAATTCTATACAAAGTAGTCATTCAGACCAAATTGAAAAATAAATGTATGACTTACTAATTATTTGATGCTAACATCATTTGAGATAATATTTGAAGTCTCTTCATTATCAATATTCACGGCATTGGTGACTGTGTAGTGGTAAGACTGAATATCTAAAAGATAAACTTAAATGTTAGAAAGTTTTATGAATTTGAATGCATTATATATGTATAAAAGTACAAAATAATTACCTTTTCTTGAACTTCTCAACCAATCTTGACAACATATTAAGCTCTTTACTGTAGCTAGGAGTAAATTACTCCTATAGTTATCAATTGTTCTGCCACCAATACTAAAAGTTGATTCTAATGCAACAATGGATATAGGAATGGCCAAAATACCACGAGCCATCTAAGCAATGTGACGGTATTTAGCTGCATTTTTTTTTTCACCAACCCAGTATATCGAAGTCCTCATCATCCATGGTAGGCCACAATGCTTCATCCAAATATGTCTCCAAATCCAACTTTCTTTCAATTGATGAATTTTCTTTGAGAAGCATGTTGAGGTCAATATCCCAATTTTTGCTACTTGTAGAAGTAAATAGAGAAGCAACACTTGATGAACTTATCTCACCACTAATGCTAACACCACCAACAACACTTCCAACATTGGATACAAGTGTTGCCTCAGGGGCATATTCATTGTAAAGGTTTTTTAATGCAAGCATAACATCCACAGTCCTCACATTAGAATCATCAACATAAACCTTTGGAAAGTAATATTCAATTACTTTTAATTTGAGTCAAGGATAAAAAATTGCAACAATTACCAATGGTGTGGAAATTATATTCCAATACTTTCTAAACTTCACAATCATTTTCATGGCCATATTTTTAATAAAAGATTTTGAACTGTTACACCATTCAACCAAATGCAAGTGTAACTTACAAACATCAAGAAAATACAAATTCACCATTGGGTACTTAGCGCTTGAAAATTTTTCTGTCATCTCAAAAAACACTTTCAAACATGTACAAACATTTCTCGCATTTTCCCATTCCTCATGACTTAGGGCAATTTGGATCCACCATCATGATCACTTAAACGTTCGAAGGCCTCTTTGAACTGTATTGCTATTTGTAGCATTTCAAAAGTAGAGTTCCACCTATTCAAATTATCAAGTTGGATTTTCTTTCTTGGAGCTCTTACTTGCCGTGCAATTTCATTAAACCTTTGTTTTCTTAACTGTGAAGCTTTGATGTATTTCACACTTTCACGAACTTTAAAAATTACGTCTCGTACGGAATCCATGCCATCTTGAACTATCAAATTCAAAGTGTGTACACAATACCGAATGTGAAATATATCTCCATTGGACAAAAGTAAGCCTTACTGATAAGCTTTGACTTAAAGCTCTCGAACTACAACATCATTGGTAGAACAATTATCTAAAACAATGGCACACAATTTTTTTTTCAATGTTCCAGCTATATAATTTGTCTAATATGCAATTACAAATTACTTCACTGGTGTGGGGAGCTTTAAAAGAGCAAAAAGCAATGATCTTCTTTTGTAAATTCCAGTCACCATCGATAAAATGATATGTTAAACACATGTACCCGAAATTCTTATTAAAAGACCACATGTCAATTGTCAAACTCACTCGTCATTTTAGATTGTCCAAGAAGTCATAGAGCTTTTGTTTCTCCTCATTATAAATTTTTATAATATCAAACTTCAGAGTATTCCATGACACTGCTTTAAATATTGGTTGAAGCCCTTTTATGAAATTCCGAAACCCCTCATATTCTACAAAGCGAAATGGTAATTCATGCAATATGACCATGCGTACGAGGTCATGTCTACTTTTTTCTTGATCAAATTTGAAACTTTGAATATCAATTAGTCTAGCTTGGTTTACTTCTCTGATTTTTAAAATGTGTTGTTTTATATCTCCATGTCCTTTCCATTTATTATATTTGTAAACAACACAATAATTTAAATGTTTACTCAAATGAGAGGTTTTGTCTTTGCTTTTCCCATTCAACATTTTTTTATGATGCTTACACACTGCCTATACATCTCCAATTTGAGTAATTTTATTAAAATCATCCTAAACTTTTGATGTTAGCTTCCTTTTTTTTGGAGATACTTTGGAAACTTCAATGGAAACATTGGTTTCCCTGTCATCAACATCAATGGGTTCTAAACTATTATTTGTATATAAATAATTACAAATCTATTATAATTAGAGAATTCACAAACTCTAACACTAGCATAAGTGTTTCATCAAACACATCTGGTTAACAATAATGACAAGTATGACAAAACCATCTACGAAAATAAAACTAAAAAATTAAAGTAGAATAGAGACCCAATCACCTGTTACCATCCTAAGGTCCCACAAAGTTTTGTGAGATGTTCTTCACCGCTCCTTGAATTTAAAACCTGAAGGAACATAACAAAGGGATTTCATGATGACTCATCCAAAGCAAAATAAAATCTTGTTCTAATAGAATATTTATTTGTTGAGAACATCTCCATTTTGAGAACATTTAGTTTTATAAATTTTTTTTTCCTATATGATGCGTAGTGAACAACCCAAATCCAATTTAGGAAAAAATATCATCATAGTAACATACTATATAATAAAATATAGTAATATTGACATATTGCAACATGAATTCAGCAAAACTGGATTTGCTTAAATTGAAGGTACATTAAGGAATATTTGTTCTTTCTCATAATTGTCTTAATCCTCATCTTACAATTAATAATTTCTACAAAATCAATCTAATACTATTCTTAAAACCTACTCCAAAATATCTCATAATATCAAGAGACGATAAAGTAGAAAGATGAGATATGAGAGACTTTTGAAATGAGATATGTACTGCACCATAACCATTTATATAGGGATCATCATAATGACCGACGTTTTTTGGTTTCACCATATAAGAAGTTCTCATCAATCATAATCCGTGGTAACCCTCAGTAGCCTACTGCTCATATTTGAAGAAGCCCATTTGAGTTTAGAAGGAAATGTTCTTGATTTGGGGTGCCTACAAAAGGTCCTAAATCACTCATGATTTGGGGTGCCTATAGAAGATCCCAAATCACTCATGATTTGGGGTGGTATAAATAAAATTGGATTGATCAGATTCATGGAAGGGAGAAAGAACAGCAATGATTTAGATTTGGGAATGTAGAAATAAAGAAATTAGGAAGAAGAAGAAGAAGAAGAAGAAGAAGAAGAAGAAAGTACATCAAGAAGAATACCTGGAAAAAGAAGAGGCGGCCCTAGCAAGTCTTCACTCTTCTGCTGTGTAAATAAGAACAGAGGAGCAATTGGGTTAGGGCATCCATCATATATATATATTTTTATGTAAGTGACTTTACGGGTCGGGTCTCGGGTCCACAGGTCTAGAACTTGTTGGAACTGGAACCGGACCTATTTAGAAAACGAGTCCAAAAGAAGGACCCAGAACCTGACCCGTTTAGAAATCAGTTTCAAAAACAGGACCCATACTAAGTTTTTTGCCGGCCGGAACCTTTGGATAATCGAAGAATCAGGGATCCATTTACAACCCTGTCTAAGAATTTCTCAAGCTACCTATTTGTGTTCAAAATGCCTTCCATTAGGACACGCCCTTTGTAGCTTGCATAGGCTGGTACAGCAGTATTAATGTTAATCTCATCAAGTATAATGTGTACCTCATTCTTAAGAGATTGAATGAAGTCATTTAGAGCTATCTACTTCGCCTTTACAAGGGTGGGAAGGTCATCTCTATGCAGATGGTCCTCTAAGCTGGCTTTCTTCAAGTCTTTAATGGTGTTCAACAATTTGAGAACATTATCTTCCAAAGTGGAGAGCTACTATTACAATGCAGTAATCTATTGTTGTAGAAGATCATGTTCAATCATGTGCACATTTATCTCATGTGCTCTCTTGGCGTGTGAGTCATTCATTGCCTTAATCTCTTCCTCGGTGCTCTCAATCTCTGTAGTCAGTTGAACTTTCTATCTCAGCAACTCATCTTCAAAAGCTTTTGCATAATCCACACCTTTGTCCCTCGTATCATTTTCTTCAAGTTTGGTGAAAAAGACTACAAAAGCATCATTGAGGTCACCGAGATCTGTTCTAGTAGCAGAAGACACCAACATATAAGCTAATACTTTAACATCTTGGATCTTATCAGTGGTGAGCTTCCCTTGGAAGAGTGTGTCCAATATGCTGCGAATCATTAGTTTCATGGAACTTTTTATAACAAATTGAAGCCTAGGGGCATCATTAAACAGACACAGCTCCTTATGAGTGGAGAGATTTGAATCTCGTTCCTGTGAATTCGACTGAGACTGAAAACTTGAACGGTCATCCTCTCTCTTTTCAATCCCTGCACCTACACCTCCATGACTAGTCAACTCATCTCTAAGCAAAGAGGGTGAGTCATGTGATCCTTGTGAAGACAAGATGGCTGAAGGGTCCCGATTCACATGGGAGTGTCACTATAACAATCAGTGGTACTTTATGGGAACCTCCACTTTTAGTAGTAGATGCTTTGTCAGATACCTTGGGCGTAGCAGACCCTCAACCCTCTTGGTGGGAGTTGTCTGCTTTATAAAATGCAATTTGGAAGGTGTAATGGCCTTGGGTGGTGTGAAACTGTGAGTAGCCATGATAGTGGGAGAATTTTCATCCATGGGATCTGCAACCTTATTTGCAAGTACCAACTTCCTTTGAGTAGAAGAGCTACTTTTTGCTATGGTTGGCCTACCATATCAATGTCTTTAGTTGGATTCACCTTGGTATTGATCTCCTCTCCAACTATGCTTATGGGCTCAACATTCTACTCTGTTTGAACGATGAGGGTTTCATCAATCTGTGGTACATGTGTGGCTATAGGTGATCCACTTAGATGTGATCCTGATCTGAATAAGACTCACCAAATGAATTACTCTTGGTACGACTAGGGGCATGGTGCAAATGGGTGGTAAAACAATTGCCAAAGATAGCTCTGGATTATTATTCTCACTCTTGGTTGGCGAATCCATAATGGAGGGATCTTCCATAGTGTAACACTCCGACCCAGCTTGACCTCGTTTAGCGGCTAGTTAATCTTGTTTTCGTTGCTAATCGTGTTTTGTTTGTATTTTATTTTCGTTACGGGTCATGGATAGGTAGTTGGGTTGAGTTTGACCTGGAGTAAGTAGACCAAGCCTTTTTTCGTAATTTTAGCTTTTCTTAGACATGGTCATTTTTGCATCATCTTGATGTCAACACGTGTCTTTCGTTGAGCTCGTTAACTTTCGTAACTACGTCATTTGCAACCGAGGTCGTGTGATTCGATTGGACCTGGATTTGACTCAAACTGAAATTTCACTTCTAACTTGGCCTTCATTGTAATTTGAACAACCCATTGCTTATATAACTTATATCCATCGACAAGTTGGTTCTTTCTCTCTCGTTTTCTCTCATTTTTCTTCCTCAACGGCACGTGGAATCTCCCTCTCTTGAAATTCTCTCCTCCGGATCCTCTCCTCCATCGATTTAGCTCAATTGAGAGAACTTGGGTCTTGCATGTGAGGTGAGTTGGAAATCCATTCATCCCTCTCATCTCCTTTCTCTATTTCTTCTCCTTCTTGTTTCTTATTTGCATGGTGTGTCTGTGATCCCAATTCTCATGCATGCATGTTGGTTGATTGTGTGTTAGGTTGTGTTTGGGCTTGAGGACAACAAGTGTGTCATTGATTTCCAATCAAGGCAAGTATAACCATAACTTTGAGAACCCATGTTGGTATGCATTTGATTTGGTTGGTTTTACATGAATTAATATGGAAACATGTGTTTACAGCCCATTTGCTACTCATTGATTCAATACTTGTCTAATTCCATTGAAGGATTGCAATTTTGATACTTCCCAGACATTTTGTATGTGTTTCAGAACTTTGAATTCGTGCAGGTACGGCTAAGCCGTATGGCACTTATGGCTCAAAGTCCAGAGAGGAGAAAACCCAGTTTTCCTCTACGGCTAGGGCACGGCTAAGCCGTGGATTGCCCTACGGCTAAGCCGAATCTCAGCCGTGGCCCAGCCGTAGATCAATACAGGGTGCGTTTTCTGGATTTAACTGAGAGTCATCAATTGACAGACCTTCTACGGCCCAGCCACGGCTAAGCCGTAGAATACACACGGCTAAGCCGTAGCACACACAAGGCTGAGCCGTAGCACACTAGACTAATGAAAGAAAACAAGAATAGGTGTAATGGAAAGACCAATATGGCCTTCATGATAGAATGTAGAACACCTAGACTTGCCCAACGGAATGTGATACAACGCGTGAATGATCTCGGGGGCTGCGAATCATTCATGTTCATTATCCGGATGTTAAGCACCTCCCCATGGGTGTTGGTTTAAGGAACTTCGTGCACCGTTCGATTCAATGCAACACTAGACAACGGTGCATCGAATAACTTAAAACTACATCATCATGCACGGTTAGAAATACTGGATAATTAGATTAGAATTGGTTTGCAACTTAAGATGATTCGACTTCGCATGATTTGTTGCATAACATATTGCATTCGAGTATTGACCTCTACACTCTGACATGATTATGTGTATTCCGTTACTTTACTTTCACATTGTGATTACTTACCTTGAGTATGCATGTATGATATGTTCACTGACAGATATGCACGTATGATATGTTGTCACGATCTACTCAGGGTTTCCATGATTGACTCTGTATGGTCAGGCTCTACTTAGCCTCAGCCTTAGGATCCCGACGGGGTGAATTTGGTATAGTTTATATGGCCTGCTGCAATATGGATATGTCTTGGGGAACCGGACCCCAGGAAACCGAGACCCATTGTACCCTGGCCCGGACAATGGTGTTCTTTGCACGTTATAAGATCCCTCTTTTGGGAGCATATGGTAATGTAGTAGCCACTAGTTATATACACAGCATGTACTCATTGATTCACTTAGCATATTTCTTTCTTGCATGACAGCCTAGTATACGAAATTGCCTTCTTTAATCACATGATGTTCTTATTCTGTTAGACACAGCGTGTGTTAACTTGCTATGGTTTATATTTTGCTGAATCTTCGTATTCACAGTTGTTTTTGGTGTTGCAGGCCCAGATACCCCTGCCGAACCCCCGCAGGTCTGCCAGACTCCAGATGAGACCCCCGGGGCCCCATCAGGCCTAGAGGAGTGGATGTGATCACTCCACGGGAGAGCATTCATGGCATGCATATCTTTGGAGTCTTGTTTTGAGGATTTGTTCATTTATGTATATGTCATGACTGTATATGTTATTTTGTTCTTTTTGTAAGACTTTCATATATGTAATTATGTCAGTTCGTTCTTGGTATTCTATTCTTGCACTGCTAGTTTTATGTTTCTGATATTTACAGCTTCTGCGTACTTATTTGGCACGTGTGAATGTTCCCTTGTGCGTGTGCATTTAGACTCGGTCTACGTGTGCATGCACGGGAGTACGTGTGTCATTAGGTTTGGCTTTTGCTAACCCCCGAACCCTGGGCTCGGGTTGTGACACATAGCCCTTTGTAAATCTCTCTTCAAAGAACTATTTAGAGATGCCTCAAAGTACCCATTATGGATTGAGATGTTATTTAAATCAATTGGAGCTTTGAAACCCTCTTTTTCTGATGTCTCTACAATTGGTGGACCAAAAGGCATTCTCACTGATGTTTGAAGCACAGAAGGGGGACTCTAATCAAACCAGTTACTTGAAAAGGATGTAGGAGGAGAAAGTCAAATCAAAACACTAAAAAGAAATGACAAATCATCTATCAACACTCAAATCAAGGCTTACCTTCAGGATTTAACTCTATAGCAGTTCCCTCAGAAGTGCATGGAACTCCTCCCTTCTCCATCACAACATCAGTGGTTAGTCCCTCAAAAACCATCGATGCAACCTTTTGCTCTACTGATACTGGAGGAAAATTGTCCTTTTCAAAAGTGGACATCTTTGCTTCAATAGGATCCATGCCACTCCTTGGCTCATTCCTAGAGACACGCTCACCTACCCTACTGATATTGGTTGCTTCTTTAACGACAACGTTGATATGAGCATTGTCTCCGCTCATTTTTTAAAAAGTTGTCTCTATGGTTATACCACCGCTTGCTATCTTGTCAATGGTAGTGGCAGTGCCCACATCATTGCTAGTACTTTCTTCAACAGCGGATTCTATATGAATATCCATTGCAGTTTCTACCCAAGACTCAGGTGTCATCATTGCCTGGTCAATTATATCCCTTTCAAAGTCAAACCCTATGTTGATATCACTATCGGTCCTTTCCTCAGTGGTGGGGATGTCAAAGTTGCTTCCTCTTTCGTCATCATAAAAAACTGCATGCAAAGAAGAAAGGCAAAAAAAAAAAAAAAAAAAAAGATCTTGGTTAGCAGAGAAAAGATCTTTTTGTAAGGTTTTGATAATAATAAAAAAAAGAGATGAACTTACCATACTCCACAATCCTTGTCACTCCTGTGAGATTGAGAAATATTAGCAAAAGCAAAAATATTTCAAAAAAGGAGGGCCATAGTATCTAAACTAAGGCTATGAGCTTACCCTTTGAAGCCCCTCTAATGGCTAAAGTTTTAACCTATGCAGTTGTAAAACAAAATGTAGATGTCAGAACATTAACAAGCTTCAAAAAGCAAATGGAAAATATCATAAATCAAAGATAAGAGACTCACCAGCTCTCAGCATTTGGGAGCGATGAGTTCTAGGACTCTCGGCCTTCCTCTTCTTGGATGATGGTGTTATCTTCTCATTACCAGAGGCTTCTGATGTACTCTTTAGGCATACTGCTAAGAGCTTCCTGTGGGCAGTGGGTCTAGCTAGAGGTCTCAATGATGAAATAGTTGATGGCCTTGACTCAATAGTTGTCTTTGCTTATTGTATTGCCTTCTTTGAACTTAAAGCCACAAGTGCCTCTATCGGTTCTAAAGTTATAGGGGCTCCTAATACATCGTAGTCAGTCATATCTGCCTTTTCAACCGCACGCATGACTACCCTTACCACTTCAGGTCTTTTTGTTTGCTCACCCACTAACACCTTTGTTTTAACAGAGTGGGAAATTTAACCCGTTACATCCTTGTTGCAGTAACATTGGGAGGAGGCAAATAGTCTTCATCTTCTTCACCTCTTAACCAGCTATGGGCCTTGCAAATGTTGGACCCGGTGATCAATCCAATTCGCCCTTTGTTTTTATCATACAACTAATTCTCAAAACGAGATGGATAAAAACGATCTTTCTCCACCTTTTCGCCCTTCTTGTGAACTGATGGAGGCCGCCATCTTACACAAGGATTGCCAGTATAGGTCTCTACAATGGTAATAGTACTCTTGGCATACTGTTAAGTGAAACCACTTATGTGGCCAGCACGAGGAAGGCACGAATATCCGAAATGAGCTCTAGTACCAAATGTCTAATAAAACTCCCAAGCATTCCTGGCACCCTAAAAAGAGTCAACGACACCATGAATGCGGCCAGTCACTCCCACAAAAGCCTAGTGGAAATCAAATTGGTTGCAAAACCTCATAGGTATATAGGGTTGAATGTTAATGTATGCGTTCTTCCTGAACGCTAGATTTGTGGGTCTCAGAGAAAGAAGCCAGCTCTTTTCCTCATTTGAAAGGTCACGTTCATGACCACCTTCTCCAACTATGTCAATTGGAGGCTCTATACCATTTCTTGTGCAGTTTGGAACTTCAATGTTCGGCATGGGAGAGGGAAAAGCCACATAATTGTTGAAATTTTGCAAATGTTGACATAATTCAACCATCAAGTGGGTGTTGATCAAACAACTTCCCGCCACCATTCCTTCCATGTAAATGCTACCTGGTGCACCATTGTGCGAATGATGCCCGTCACAATGAAACTAGGTGTTCAACAAATACATTGCAGATTATCGGTTAAAAGGTTTTCCCTCTCTAACTGTGAAGGCTAACAATTTCAACTCAGTTGACATATAAGCCACAAAAGTAGGACCTAGGGTAAGCCTCCGCCCAAATGCCATTTGGAGAGCTGGATATATGCAACTAGCTCTAATCTCTCTCCCGACACTTGGAAAAAGAACATTTAATAACCATGCAGTCAGAAATGCAGCAACCCAGTACTTCATCTTCAAATTCGAATATTTGGCATAAATATATGGCATAAAGTCCGGCTTCTCATGATAAGTAACTTTCAATTGCTTCTTGGGGTCTTTTTTAGGTATAATCTCCCTCCATTTGAAATACCCTTCATTTAGATAAAATGAGCTTATAATGGTCTACACCTGCTCCATCCATAATACAATCTTGCTCCAGTTGCAGCTACTTGTTTGAATCGAGTCTTCAAGAGCAAAGCGAAGAGAAAAAAAACTACTTTAAATTCATCACCCATTGTCACAATTCAGCATTAGTCAGAATTGTCTCATTATAGATCTTTCCATGGGGTGATAAACAAAAAATCCTCTTCATCTCCCACAAAGATAGTGCTTAAACTTTGTTCGGGGTGATGAAGGTGTTATTAATAGGACAACATAACTCAAGAATTGCCCCTCAAATGTTCTTATTTTCACAAGTCACTCTTTGAGTCATTGTGCTAACAGCCTCAAAAACACCTGCTACTCTCAACATACGTTCGCAATGGTGTTTGATCAATGTGGTCCAGTTATGCTACTCTCCTAGGTAGTTAAACCACTTTTGAGATGCATGCTTCTCACGAATCTAAGCACTGACATCTTCAAAATGGATCCCAAGCCCTACTGTTCTCAATTACGAGATGATGGTACCTCCTTCAAGATTTAAAGTGCAAGGATCCAAAGCTTCTACTTTAGAACTTGGAATCTTTGGGTAGTAATAAGGATTCTAGTGCATGAATAAGGATTCTAGTGCATGAACTTGCCAGTTTTGAAATGCAGATGATGCTTTATCTAGGAAAAGGGATCTAACCTAGATGGAGTCATCAGGTTCAATGTCATCACCCTCAAATACCTCTTTATGGTTCAAGTGGTGGTCACTTCATGAGAATTCCCCACCGTGGCCATGTATGGGTACCTTACACTTTCATTCAGCTACTTCATTGAATCAAGCGTCGCATCACCAAAAATGTAGCTGGGTTTATCAAAGACCACTAGCTCATTATTGACATAATCGGTGTTGCTAACTAAACACCAATAGGTATACCAGTTCCTCACGGTCAAGGCTTGGTTCGTTGATTTTTCAACGTGGCAGCAAAAACCTCATTTGGATCCCTAGTATCTTGGCTACTCTCACCTTGACCCTTGGAGCGACCTCTTGGCACTCCAGAAGATGAAGCAGTGGCTGCTTTGCTTTTCTTGTTTGAAGAATAGAAAAAAAAATGCTTCAATAACAGCAAACTTGGCTAAGGCGTGGACTTTAACCAAAATTTTGGCAACATCTACCCTTAGAAAAAGGCCAAAAGGAGAAAATGATACTCAATTTTGAGACAAAAAATTGGCTTCAAGGCATTTAAGTCCTGAAATTGAGGGTCTTGATCCAAATGGGTGTTCAAGCACCTTAAGACCTTTTAGGGGGAATTTGGCATGCACTTGGGCATAAAGGATGCAGTATTCAATGCAAGAAAAGCATGCATAGCGCAAGAAAAATGTGGTAACAAATATATACATCACAAAGTGCAACAAACAAGCTTGGTATGAATGGAAATGTAACACACAAAGATAGATGGCATATTCTCAACAAAAGAACGACATCAATCCAACATTAAAGAAAAAGTAAATGTTCCATGCTTAAAGTTAAAGCAAATAGAAAGATTTAAACATCCCAAGACAGCCTTTTCAATAAATTCAAGCAAAGTACTCAAGCATGTACTTTAAATGAGATTTTAATCTCAGAAAACAAAATCCCATGTTGTGATTTGCTATGATGGGACCATTAGACATTCTTGTAGGAGTTCGATGATAAAATTTAAATGCAAATTCATCATACAAATTCCACATTCGGAATGTACACTTAAATTTGTGTAGAATGCTTCATTAGTGTTCAGTGGATTACTTCCCCACAAAGATAGTCAACATCATCCAAACTGACTCGAATAACATACCATAGGTCAAAGTAAAAAAAACAAGGAAGGATGAATTAGCCTTAGAAGTTGTGGTTGAAAAAGACACTATAAAAAGCTCAATATTGCAACATCACTATTGATCATGTTCAACTTACATAGGGTGGTTTGTTATCATCTATGACCAGAGGGCGATCCTATCTTTGGTGGTTTCTATACCAGTCCTCATTTTCATGGGATTTTTACTTCTCATGTTTTTTAAGATTTAATGGGAGTGATCTTCTCTTCAAAAGCCAAAAAGAAGGACATTCCGGGTATCATCAGTCCATTCACCATGAAAATTCCCACAAAAGCTACAGTGACCAAGCCTATGTGTATATTATGTTAATGATCGGGTGAGTTGCTATAGCTCAACTCCCTATGTTTCCCACAAATTACAATGAACAAGCTTGTGCTCAAATTGATTCAATGTTCAGGAAGAACAAATGGGTGTGTCTGCACTATGCTTAATGGTTAAGCCTAATGCTCTACCAAACCTAGGCATTCCTCAAGTAGGGTTTATTCACTTCAAATCTATTAAGAATTGACTCACAAGAATCGTAGTCTTATTTTCCAAAGCAAAAAAAAGGAGGGAAATATGCAAACTAGAACTCTCTCTAAGCACAAAGCTACAAATCATTTGGTTGTAATCGTGGCAGTGCTTAGGCATGAGGAAGCCCCATAGAATTCTACTCTTAGTGATGTCATGAGGTTGGGGTCATGTCTATTAGTTATCTTGCATCAAGAGGATTGAGGAGATTAAGCACCTCAAACAAATATACATATATATATATATATAAAGAGAAGAAAGCAACAAGCAGTAACTTGGTCATGACTGTGGGAATTGCATGGGCAATGATGCATGTGACCATGGGTTTGCTCGGACAGTGCCCAACTAAACAAACCACCATAGAAAAAGCTAAAGAAAATCTCTTGTATAAACAGCAAATCAGAATTATGGTAGAAAAATCAAAGCAAGATGGGTTAAGCCTAATTTTAACTCGTCATGAGTAAAGCCCAAACGGTGGTAGCCATTTAAAATTTGAATTTGATCAAATGCAAATCCATGAAGCAAATGAATGGTAAAGAGTGAAGAGTGCTTTGCATTAGTTAAAGCATGAAAAGCACAAAAGCAATCAACCAAAAACGTACATGAACTCAGGGCATGGGTTCGGCCGATTTAGCCATGAGCAAATGTTATGCCCCGATCCGAGAATTAAGGATTAGAATGGGCCCATGGGGTGTGGTACATGTAATCCATAGCAATCCGTGCCATATGAAGACACGCACGAACCACTACAAGGGAGATTTCATGGGAATGTGTGAGGAAGTTTCACAAACCTGTAGATTATGTTTCAAATAATAAAGCAGAAACCTATGAAATACACCTGTAATGATCATAAGCAATAATAAAACATCATTCATTCATTCATAATGATCATTTCTTAAAGGCTATTATGTAATCATCCATAGCTACATGATAATAAAATGCTGACACATATACATAATCCAAATAACATGTCCATCCAACCCTAACTCTAAAATAACAATAAAGAAGAATCGCATGACTCATCTAGAGGCCAATCATAGCCAGGCTTAACCAACTCAAACAGAAAACCCATTGACGCTCTTCGTATGACGTCTAATAATAAATGTAGCCTTCGTTCCATTCATCTACTCTGCAAGGTACCATGAAGGTTCCTTTCGGGGGCCCATCAATCATCGAATTGGCATTGGGTTCGATACCTGTAACACTAAGGGTAGCATTGTTAACACAACGATTAAACAAATATAGAGATATATGAGACCATTATGATGTATCAAATGAATTAGAGAACATATTGATTAAAAGAAAGTAATAATCGTAAGCTAAGCATGTTGTGCATGGAATTAGCATGAATAACGAATCATGAACAGAATATCATAACATACTAGTTGGTATCCGCGAGGCTATATTCTTTGTAAGGAGAGCGTATAACATATAGAGGGGAATATTACTAGGAGATCAGTTAGCTTCCCAAGGAGTGCCGACCTGCTCTTTTATAAACTACTGTAGTAGTGACATAAGGAATATCCAAATTGGTTCCGTCGAACCTAATATGGATACAAGCTAAGTGGTGCCAACTCAGAGTATCAAGACCTTCCTGAATCCATAACATACATACTTATTATTGATCATAGCGATCATCTCATATTCATACATAAACATTCGTACATAAAGGAAGTATCCATCTTGAGTTCACATTCAATCATAAAATCGGAATTGGACAAGTAACTGATAATCAAACAATCTATACTTAAATGAGCTAATAGAGCTCGAACCTTTTCAACCTTAGTTACACCCATTTGGGCTCATAAGCACACACTCAATAGAAGCTTCGGCTTCGATTTTGCCTCAAGGTTCACCAGAAAGAATGGGCACATGATTAGATCACGTTGAAGGCAAGGTTACTTAACAATATGAATGCAATTAGATTGAGCAATTATCAAGGATAATTACTAGCCAACCCTATGCTAGAAAATCCATGTTTCTGAGGTCATTCAATACGATATATTCATAAAACGTCTAGTGTCATTGTGTTACTAAAATCTCGGTGTTACATTAAGTATGATCATGCTCAAAATGTGATGTAAATGCAACGGATTCGAGTCCAACATTCACACACTTCAAGCATTAAGAAGAATGAAAAATAACTATAGTTCATCATTATTTTCTCTTGTATTTATATGGGTTCAAATGCTCTGACCGTGAGGATGCAGGTTGTTTACAAGTTTTGAAACATTTATAACCCTTCCCTTTAATCTCAGATGTGATCTAAATCTGGAATTTGTAAGAAAATACATGAAAATTAGTAGAAAACACAAAAAATAATGAAACAGAGGGGAGTGAGTATGGGGCACAATCACTGGTCCCCTGCTTGTGATCGTGAGCCATGGTCACTAGCCATTGATTGCTCCTTTTTTTTGCTCTATTTCACTTCTGTTACTTCTTCAAAATGCTAGAGCTTATTCTCTTCGCATTTGGATTGTTGAATGACCACCGAAAGTGCTTGATTTGGCAATGGAATTGACTTAAACCTTTGATAATCATCATCTTTTATTACAGACTGTTTTTGCACAAATCCGAAAAGGGCGTTTAAACAAGCAAAAATGGAGCCAAAGTTTTGTCATTTTGAACCTATAATTTTCAAGGAACAAAATGAAGTGTAAAAAGGCTTGTTCACAACTTCTAGGATGGCCCAAAACCCTTCCCAAGTGAGAAAATCAAAGGGAGAAGATGTTATCCAAGTGGCTTTTGTATATGTCTTCGTTAAGTGACGTACATGCTTCTTCCTCTTTTTTGAAATATTTCTCAGCTTAAATTAGTGAGAATGAGAAGAAGAAGTAAGCTTGAAGTGCCTGAAGTAACTTGGAATCTGTCACACCCCGATCCTAGGAATTAGTGATTAGAATGAACCCCTAAGGTGTGGATACGTAATCTCGTAGCGATCCATGCCATGTGAAGACACGCACGAATCACTACAAGGGAGATTCCATAGGAACGTATGAGGTATGTCCAGCAACATGTAGATTAAAATTCAATATAAGGCGGAAACCTGTGAAATACACCTATAATGATCGTAACTAATGCATAGAAGAAATATTATACAATTATAAATAAACTTTAAGTCTTTTACTTAACCATCCCCAACACACACACAATCCACAATCACTTAACCATGTTCAGTTATACAATATTCATCAATCTAGTCCCAACATGACTAAGCTTATCAACCTAATCAAAAACCCTTTTTTGATGCTCTCCGTAAGATGACTAGTAAAAGATGTCATTTTCCTTCCACTCTTCTATAGCCTTAGATAGAGTTGAGGTATCCTCCGAGGATGTGTCGACAGTCGTGGTGGGATTGGGTTCCATACTGTAACACCAAGGGTAGCACTATTAACACGACAGTTAAGCAAATATAGAGATATATAAGACCATTATAATGCATTAAATGAATTAAGAAATATATTGATTAAAAGAAAGCAATAACGTAGAGCTAGGCATGTTGTGCATGAGTAAGCATGAGTAACAAATCAATACAGAATATCAAACATACTAATTGGTATTCACGAAGCTATATTCTCCCAAAAGAGAGCGTATCATCTAGAGAGAGCGTATAACATATATATAGAAATTACACTAGGGGATCAGGCTAGTTTCCCGGGGAGCGTCGACAACTCCTCCATAAACTACTACAGCAGTGACATAAAGGATACCCAAATTGATCCAGTAGAACCTGATAATGGTACAAGCTAAGTGGTGCTAATTTAACGTATCAAGATTGACTCAAATTCATATCCTTCATACTTATGATCAATCATAATGTTCGTCTCATAGTGATACAAATCAGTCATACTTATCATATCATACATGAGGGAGTTTCGGTCTTAAGATCATGTTCAATCATAGAAATCAGAATTAATAAGTATTTGATAATCAATTAATGTATACTTAATTGAGCTAATAAAGCTCGGACCCTCTCAACCTTAGTTACACCCATTTCGGCTTATGGATGCACACTCAGTAGAAACTCCAGACCAACTGCCTCAAGGTTATTAGGAAGAATGGGAATATGACTACATAATGTTGAGGGCAAGGTTTCTAAACAATATGAATGTATTTTAATCGAGAAGGTATCAAGGAAATTTACAAGCCAACCCTATGCTAGATAATCTGTGATCCCGAGGTCATTCAATACGATATATTCATAAGACGTCCGGTGTCATTGTGTTACCAATCTTGGCATTACATTGTGTATGCAAAGGACATCTCTTCTTATGCCTACACCCATGACGTAACATCGGGAATTTACCCAAAAAATTAAAGGGGATAAGTGACAGCTCTACACTTGTCTTCCTTATCATTTAATCACCATTGGGCTAATTTAATTGAGGAAAATGTGCCATATCTAAGGCCCTACAAAGTCATTTGAAATCCTTAATATCCTAAGTCTACAATATTCTTATGGCTTAGCCGCATACATGTTACTACTTAGTCGATTGGCTTAGTTTTTTCCTCAATTTCATACGCAGTTATGGCTTAGTTGTATGCTGGCCTATGGCTTAGCAGTGCTAAACTATGGCTAGGCTACAGTTGGGTTACAGTGTAGCTATAGTACAATTCATGGCTTAGCCGCGGGTTAGCCGTAGAGTAAAGTTGGGTTTTTCGGCTTTTGGGAGAGCTCGCCGTAAAATGACTTACGGCTTGTTCACAGGATGGTTATGGCTTAGTCGTAGTTTATTCCACGGCTTAGCCGAGGGTTAGTTGTAGTTCAAAAGTGTGTTTTTGTGCTCTTTGGATTCTGAGCCATAAAGATTTATGGCTTGGCCGTGGGTTTCACCATAAGCTTCAGAATTTCTGAAAATAGTTCTAGAGCACGAGTTCAATATAAAACTCCTCGCTCTTGGTTCCAATGGGATTCCTTATGCTTTCAAATTTTCATAATAATTCTTACATTGCTCAATATCATTAATATTGCATAATTATACTCATTATCACCTAATCCAATATATATGTGTGCTTAATCATAGGTGAATGAGCTGTAACTTACATTTAGAATGATCACTTTAAGAATTAATAATTTAGACATACATATGGTAATAT
This sequence comes from Sextonia rubra, assembly GCA_037013555.1. NCBI lineage: Eukaryota > Viridiplantae > Streptophyta > Magnoliopsida > Laurales > Lauraceae > Sextonia > Sextonia rubra. The sequence continues at coordinate 13,408,939 of JASUAD010000014.1, read as the reverse complement.
ATACTATAATACTTGCCTTTTATACAATGCTTGACCCTATCAACTTCTCCTTGGTGTACAGTTAAAGAAAGCCTCAATAGAAGATGGGTTCTCTATATGAAAGACATGCAATGGGTGAATCTAATATAGGATGCATGCATGTTGTACATTTGAGTCTCCTTGACTCTAATAAGTCCAAAGAATTGAAATGGAGGTAGAGGTGTAGCTTGAAGAAGATGGTGATTCCAATGAGAGAGATGCACAAAATAAGAAGAAGATGATGAATGGAGGTTATCCCTCCTAAGAATAGGGGAAGACAGACATTGGCTCATCTTTTAACTCAATTTTTCCTGAAGTTTTACATGCCAGTCCAACATCTTTGGGAAAATTACAATTTAGGTCAAATGGACCTCAATTAGGCCAAGATGGATCTAAATTAAGTTGGGTCCAATATGAAAGATGGTCTACATAAAGAATTATACTAGATGCAACTAATGTGGTGTCACTGAGATGCAAGAACTCTAAATTCCAAGAGGGCCCTTACTACCTAGGTAAAATTAGAATCCAACCCAATTACTCATCCATGACCCAAGCCCAAAGGGTTTGAGTTAAATTAACCTAGACAAATTTTAATTAATATAAAACAAGATTAATTAACATAAATCAAGGTTAGTTGGAATTGGAACCTTACAAAATCCTTGCCAAATGCTTAGAACTAAGGTTGAACTTGCTTTCATTGCTTTAAACCTTGCTTGAACTCGTCTCTTTGTATTGTCTATGTCCCATCCTCCGCCCAAGAGTTTAAATCTCCCATTTTATAGACTTCAGAGGTAGTTTTGGGGAGTTATAGGGAGTTGGAGGTCGGAAGGAAGTGCAGGAAACCATCAAAACTGGCAAGAACTACTCCATAGATGTCACTGACTGCAACTGCAGTCACTCTCAGGTCCTGTTTTTAGACCTTTGCATTTGTTTTCACCTATTTATGGCCCAAACAATGTCTGATCTTTACAAAACTTAGACGGATGTTTTTTAACACTATTTTGAGTGTGTCATAGAAATTTCAGCTCATTTTAACTTTCTGAAGTTCGTCAACTACCCTGTTGACTTTTCATGAAAATGGGCCCTTGTTTCAATTGTTTGGGGTCCATATTGCCTCGGTTTGGTTTAAAACTTGGAGGGACTAATGTAAGTAGTATCTTGGATTGTCCATCTAAATTTCATGTAGTTTGGATTTGTGCAAGTAAGATTTCAAACAATGACCCATTTGTGGCATATGTTTAGTCACTATTCACTTCATACTGTAGGTAGTTAGTTGATTTTCTACCCGAACAACGTTTAATTGACTTGAAACTTTAGGAAACTCATTTTGAATATATTTTGCATCTTTATTCCAAATTTCATCAACTTTGACTCTCAGGAAGTAGAATTTCGGCCAATGACCTCCATGGCTCGAGGGTCATTGACTTGTAAGCTGACATGCAATAGAAGTGGGACCAAACAAAGTCCTCTAGACTTGAAAATTTGTAGAATGGCCCTTGAACATGATTGAAGCTTTATGCCCAAATTTCATCAATTTTAAACATTGGGAAGCAGGACTTTGGTTAGTGACCCTCATGACTTAGGGGTCACTAACCCAAAGTTGATATGTTTGCAGACTTTAGGTCAAATGATGTCCGTTTGACCTGAAATTTTGCAAAGCCTCCCTTGAACATCAATTGAACTTTTTCCAGGAGTTTCAACTGATTTGATCATCACGAGGTGTCACTTTACACGATGATCCTATAGAGCTCAGTAGACGCCGATCTGAATTAAGTTTGGGTTCAAATGATGCCCAAAGGTCTAAAACTCTGAAAGATAGTATTTGAATATATTTGAAGCCTTTATCCTAAGTTTAAGTTTGCTTTGACATGTAGAAGTGTCAACTTCCACAGTGACCCCCAAGGAGCTGGCAAATAGTCACTGAAGTTTGGTTTGAGTTGAGATGAAGTCCAAATGCTTTAAAACTTTGAAACATCATTCCCAAGCATGTATTGAAGTTTCCATGAGATTTTCAGCTACTTTGGAATTCTAGAACCTTGAATTTGTTCAGTGATCCCTAGTTTTTGAGCCATTGAACCTTGAATTTTGTATTTAGTTAGTTGAGTGACTAAATGAAGTCCAGTAACTCTGAAGTTTGAAATGTTGCATTTTAAGCTCATTTGAAGTCTTCTGAGTGGATTGCACCAGCTGCTTTGAACATTTGGATATAGCACTTGACTTGTCATTCCACAATTCTAAGGTTTATGTGCCTTGGTTTGGAATTTGCTTATAATGTCTTTATTACAACATTTGTGATTTTTTTATTGGGTCAACAAGTGCCCCCTTAAGGTGCAATGATTAAAGTATGAGAATCATTGTGCCTTGAAATAGCCAATCTGTAGGAATGATGAATAGCTTTGATGAAAAAGGCTTTGTAAAGGTAGGCTGTAGGCCGTAGGCCTAGACTTGAAATTTTGAAATTTTTGATAAAAACCATGAAGGGTTTGATGATGGAATTTTGGTAAAAATATAAAAAATCTGAATTTATTTGCCCTATTTTCATAGATATAAAAAGTAGCTTTTCTATGGGGACTGTGGGGAATACTCACAAAAGAAATCCTTAGGGGATTAGAAATTTCAGAAATTCATAAATTTGGTTTTGGATTTTGGATTTTGGAAATGGATTTGATTTTCTTTCAACCTATTTGTCACAAATATCAAGAGTGGCATTGCTGTGGGGATTATGGGGAATACCCACGAAAAGAATCCCTGAGGTTTTAAGAAAATCAAAGGTTTGGTTTAAAATGAATTTGGGTTTGAATTTTCATGGATTTTTGGTTCATTTTCAAAAAATCAAAGTTAAGGTTTTGACTTGACTTGACATGAGCTGAGATGGAATTAAAAAAAAAATGACTTGTGTGGGTTTTGATTCAAAACAATTTTAGATAGTGGCTCAAGATCAAGTTTGACCCAAGGTAATTTTGAAATTTGGGTGGTTTGTAAAGAAAACCCCCTTCTTTTTTTTTTTTATAATTTCCCCCAAAATAGGTTCATTTTATTGTGAGAAATTCATTTCTTTTGTAAAATACCCCAAGTGGGCCCACCATGTGTTGTGGGAATTTTGAATGATCACACTTGAGAGATTAGGCCACTAAATAGTGGGTCCTACTGCTAAAAATTGTAGTGACCGTGAGGGTTGGAGTAGGGTGGTAGTGACGATGGGTTTGGCCAAGGCATGGACCTTACTATGAAGACATCTTATGTTTTTGGGAAAGAGTATGTGAAGTGTTAGGCCATGGGCTTAAGAGAAGTAACGGTGGTCATGTGGACTTAGCTAAACTGTGGAATCCCATGCCTAAGCTAGTAGTGTCCATGGGAATGAGCGTCAAGATATCAGTGGTCATGGGCTTAAGGAGGGCTAGGCAGTGGGTCCCACTAGTTCAAGACATTCTAATCAAGCAATTTTAGTGGGAGAAGAAGGCTTGGCCACCAAGCCATGGGCCCCATTTGCTTAAAATGGTAATGACCATGGGGACTTGAAGAAGTCCTGTGTCTATGTGAGCTAGTAGGCAAGTCTCGTATCCGGACTCATCCCTTTTAAAGAGCAAGTCTGCTCCTTCTTTTTTTGTTTTTTTTTTCTTATGCTATTCAAATCAATTAAGAGAGAAACACAGAGAGTGATCAGAGCACCCATCTTCTCGGTTTTTTACTTCCATCCTTTTGGTTTTTTACTTCTTCTCTGATTTCTAACGAGACTGCAAGTTCTTCCAGCTGCTCAAGTATTTTTCCATGGTACGTATGTTCTCTGAATTTCATTTTCTTTGAGTTTTGATCATGGCCGAATGGATAATTTGGGTTTTTCCCAAGATTTCTTCTCTTCTTTCCTTTTTTTTTTAAGATGCATAGCACAACCTGATTTGAAAGATGAGTATTTTCAAGCTGCAACAAAGTCCGAATGAGCACCACGGTCACAGTGAACTTGTGACTGATTGTGCAAGCACACTCACGGTTACAACCAATGGCAAGGCAGAATTGAGCCTAGGGTTTAGTCATTGATTGCGCTCGAAAATGTGATGGTGCAGTGGATTCGAGTCCAACATTCACACACTTCAAGCATTTAAGAAGAATAGGAAATAATTACAGTTCAACATTAATTTCCTTTTTGTTTACATGGGTTCAAATGCTCTAACCGCGGGGATGTAGATTGTTTACAAGTTTTGAAACATTTACAACCCCTCTTTGTAGTCTTAAATGTGATCTAAATCTGGACTTTGCAAGAAAGTACATGAAATCGTGAAGAAAATGCAAAAAATGAAAGTGCAAAGGGGAGTGACTGTGACCCACGGTCATTGGGCTCCTAGTGATCGTGAGTTACGATCAGTAGCAGACAATGGTCAAAAGGCCACTATTTGTTCCCTGTTGCGCTCTGTTTTGCCTCTGTGGCTTCTTCAGAGTTTTGGAACTTGTATTTTTTTTTTTAAGTTGGAGTGTTGAATGGCCACCGCAAGTGCTTGATTTGGCTGTGAAATCAACTTAAACCTTTGATAATCATCACTTTTTGGTCATGGACAGTTTTTGTATAAATCCGAAGAGGGTATTATATGAAGCCAAAGTTGTGTCATTCTAACCTTGTGATTTTCAAGGGTCAGAATGAAGCCTAAAGAGGCTTATTCAAAATTTCCATGATGGCCCAAAACCCTTCCCAAGTGAGAAAATCAAAGGAAGAAGACGTCATCCAAGTGGCCCTTGCATTAGTCTTTGTTAAGTGAGGTACATGCTTCTTTCTTTTCTCTAGATTATTTCTCATCTTACATAAGTGAGAAAGAGAAGAAAAAGTGTTTTGAACTACTAGGAATGCCTTGTGACTTACTTGATCTTGTTGTGAAGTTGCTTCAAACCTTAAGCAGGTCTTTAGAGCTTTGGAGATTGTTCTCCTTCTTCTACTGTCCACTCTGCCCTCTTTTTATAGACCTCCTAAGGTGGTGTAGGGAGTTGTGAGACATTAAAGGGAGTTAAAGGAAGTTAAGATTCAAAAAGAAGTGGAGGAACCTACTAAAGACCGCCGAAACTGCTCTATGATAGTGACTACACTTCTATATCTGTTTTTTGGACTTTTGCATATGTAAACCGTTTTTGCCTGTTTGCGGCCCAAACGATGTCTGATCTTCACAAAACTTGGAGAGATGCTTTTGGCATTATTTTGAGTGTATCATAGAAATCTCAGCCCGTTTTGACCTTCTGAAGTTGGTCAACTCCGTCGTTGACTTTTTATGAAAATGAGCCCTTGTTTCCGCTGTTTGAGGGCCAAATGACCTCAATTTGATTTGAAACTTGGAGAGACTAATGTCAAGGCTATATTAGAGTGTCCATCCAAATTTCATGTAGTTTGGATGTGCAAAGGTAGGATTTCGAACAGTGACCCTTTTATTGCATGTTCTAAGTCGATATTCACCTCACACTATAGGTAGTTATCTTGTTTTCTACCCAAACGAAGATCAATCAACTTGAAACTTTGAAATTTATTTTTGAACATATTTTGAATCCCTATTCTGAATTTCATCAGCTTTGACTGCCTAGAAGTAAGATTTTGGCTAGTGACCTTTATGGCTCGGGGGTCACTATCTTCTAAGTTGATTTGCAGTGAAAGTGGGATCAAACAGAGTCCTCTTGACTTGAAAATTTGTAGGATCTCTCTTGAGCTTGACTAAAGCTTTGTACCCAAATTTCATCAATTTTAGATATCAGGAAGTAGGACTTTGGTCAATGAACCCCTGATTTGGGGGTCACTGACCCAAAGTTGACATGTTTGTAGACCTTGGGTCAAATGATGTCCGTTTGACCTGAAATTTTGTAGAGCTTCCCTTGAGCACGATTTGAGCTTCCTTCATGAGTTTCAACTGATTTGATCCTCATGAGATGTCACTTTGCATAGTGACCCTACAGAGCTTAGTAGATGCCCATCTGAATTAAGTGTGGGTCCAAATGATGTCCAGATGCTCTGAATCTTTAAAGGATAGTCTTTGAATGTGCTTAAAAGCATTTCCTTGAATTTGAGCTTACTTTGACACGTAGAAGTGTTAATTTCCACAGTGACCCCAAAGAGTTGGCAAACAATCATTGAAGCTTGATTTTGAGTTGAGATGAAGTCCAAATGCATTGAAACTTTGAAACATCATTCCCAAGCCTGCTTTAGAGTTGGCATAATAGTTTCAACCACTTCGGTAACCCAGAAGCTTGAATTTGTTTAGGATTTGAGTCATTGAACCTCAAACTTGGTGTTTGGTGAGTTGAGTAAGCAAATGAAGTCCACTAACTCTGAAACTTGAATTACTGCATTTTGAGCTCATCTTAAGTCTTCTGAGTGGATTGTATCAGCTGTGATTTTTTATGGGTCAATAGTCGCTCCTTTCTTCTTTCTCTCCTTTTTTTTTATGCAAGGGCTGATATTGAATATCATTCTAGCAATTCAAAATCATAACCTACGCTATCTGTAGAAGGTTACAGTCGCCACCTATTTGACAAAATGCTCGATTGATTGATTGAAATTTTTTTTTGCTTTGTGCTATGTCTTCATGTTTCGTGAGCTTCTCTCATGCTGGGTTCTCTCTCTGGTTCATGAATTGGCACTAACATAATCCCTAAATTTCCAAATATTGGTCATGGTTTTGGAAGTTGTGGGTGATGAGTTGGGACTAGGCTTGGCCCCTCTTGTTCTTGATTTCCTTTTCTTATTTCTAGGTTGCCTTCAAGCTATTCTTGTCAAATTGCTCGAATTAGACATCATCCAGGCACCCCATGGTCAAGGCCATCACTATCTTGGCCAATCTCAAGGTCACAACCATCCATGGCCACGGCCATTACGTATCTTGGCCAATCCCACGGTCACAACAACTTGTTTGAAGGAATACAAATTTTTTTTTTTTTTTTGATTTGCCTACATGCTTTCCTATCTTAACTGATGCTAGCCTTTTTCACACACTGCCCTTTATCTATTTCGTGTGTTCACACTGAAACACAACTTGAATTTCCAATGGATACCCATAGCTTTAAGGGGTTCTATATGTGACAAACTGAAGTTTGGATTTAATCCTCCCTACCTTGATTTTTCTCCACAGTCATCTCCTACCATGAGGTGGAGACTCTGTTCAAACTCTCTTTATTGTGGCTTAAGATTGAAATTTCCCAATTGTGCGAGTCCATGGTCTCCATGGTCTCGGATGTTCTTAGGATAACACGTGAGACTTTGAACTTCAAAATGTTTGTAGAATGCCTACTTGTCAACAAACTTAAAGTGAACAAGCTCTGTCTGGGGAAATGTACACCTTTGGTAGTACATTTGGCTTCACTGTTACACTGATGGATTAAATAAAGGTACACCCTGCTTGTTCTATTTGAATGCTGACACAGTTTGAGTGCACGCATGGATTTTTTCAGATTATGGGAAGTATAGGGGTTTGAGAGATGACAACCTGCTTGATCCTTAGCATAGTGCAAGCACAAGATGAGTCATCACAGCCTCAGTGGGAGTTACAAGGGATTGATTTGTAGTAGTTTACTTGGTCACCGGCATGATGTGGACACAGACTTGACTATCGTGGCTTCTATGGGAATTCCTTCACGGTCATCAAACTAAATATGCCAATGACACACTCCTTTTTGCTTTTGATGAGAAAGTTACTCCCCTTAAACTTCCATATACTTGAGAAGTATAAATCACCCAAAAATGAGTGGCCAGTTAAAGAAACTTATGAAAATAGAATAAACCTCTGGTCGAGGGGTTGAATGTAGTTTTAATTGAGTTGTTTTACATTGTTTTTCTCAACTAAAACTTCCAAAGCTAATGAACCTCCGGTCGGGTGGTTGAATGTAGCTTTGAATAAGCCATTTTACATTTTCTTTTGCAACTACAACTTCTAAGGCTAATGAACCTCCGATCGTGTGGTTGAATGTAACTTTGAATAAGCTATTTTACATTGCCTTTCTCAACTACAACTTCCAAGGCTAATAAACCTCCAGTTGCGTGGTTAAATGTAGCTTTGAATAAGCTATTTTACATTGTCTTTCTCAGCTATAACTTCCAAGGCTAATTCACCTTTCTTTGCCTTTTCTGATGCTGACCCGAGATGTATCATTTGAGTCACTTTCGAATGATGCCGACCGTCTTTGTGAGAAGCTAACGGATACAATATCACCTCCTGATCATTGATGACAGATGATGACCTTTGTTTTGAAATTAACTTTGCAAAGCAATATTTCCTTCATTAGCTCTAAATACACTGAAAATAGTGCATTTTTGATCTCTCACAAGAATGTCAAATGGTCCTATCATAGCAAATTACCGCACGGGACTTTGTTTGCCGAAATTTGTTGGAAATGCCGACTCAGGAATGTGTAAATCCTTTAGTGGGCTTTGAATTTGAATATAGAGAGTAAAAAAATCTCCAATGGTTGTAAGTAAGTCTGATGAAACCTCGGGGAGTGACTGAAAGCAGTTGTTAATAGACCGATAGTACGTACTTTGGTTTTCAATGCTTTAAAATTAATGTTGCTCTTTCTTGACTCTGTTGAAAACATGTCATATACTTTCACATGTTTTATTTTCATACATGTTTGAACTTGATTATGCTTTATACTATATATAGCTGCTATCATACTTTGCTTGTATTGTGCATGCATTTCTTGCATTGGATACTACAATGAAATTTTTGAGCTCAAACACGAATCCATTTGTCCCCAGAAAGGTCTTAAGGTGCTCGAACATTTGTTTGGACCGGGAGCCTCAGTTCTTGGACTTAAATGTGCCTTGATGCCAATTCTTGGTCTCAAAACTAGGTATTATTTTCTCCTTTTGGCCTTCTACTAAGAGGAGATGCTGTTGAAATTTCGGTAGAATTCCATGCCCTAGTTGTTTTCACTGTTACTAATATTTTCTTCTCATTCTTTATTTTGCAAACAAAAAAAATGCAAAGCACCTATAACCTTAACTTTTGGCACTGCAAAGGGTCATTCTAAGGGTAAAAGTACAAGTAACCCTGATCCAAAAGATCCGAATGAGGTGCACACATCTGGATTAAGAGACCAATGAACCAAAGCCTTGACAAGGAGAAACTCGTATACATATTGGTGTCTAGCCAATAATATTGCTTGGGAGAACAATGACAAAGTGAGTTTCGACAAGGCCCATTATATATTTGGAGATGCCACAATAGAGAACATGAAGCATTCTTTTGACAACGTACAATATCGCTATATAGACTCAACGGGAATTTCTCATGAGTTGACCACTGCTCGGTCTGTTACGCGATATCCAACAATAATGTCGATGACTCCCACTATTCCAGTAAGGAATGATCCATTTCCATGGATAAAGTATCATAGCCATTACAAAACTGGTAAGTTCATGCGCCAACCTCCATATTACTTTATAGAGTTCCCAAGGTCTGAAATAAAGGTAATAGAACCATGTACTCTAAATCTAGAGGTGGGCACAATGATTTCACAACTAAGGATAGTTGGGCTTAGTATCCACACTGGAGATGGGAATGCATGGCTCGGTGAAAGGCACAAATCTCATGGATGGTTTAACTGTGTCGGAGACTGGCAAAGCTACGTGACTTTGACTAAGCATCATTATGCAGAGGATTTGAAAGCGATTGGAATTTTTGATGTTGTAAATGCCACCATGCAGAAAGTCCTTTGCGAGAAGAAGAACATTTGTAGGGGCTATTCTGGAATTGTTCTGCCCGATGACCGGTACTTTCATCACTCCGAACATAGAACTAGGATTTTTTTTATGGTAGGTAAAGAAAATTTTTGGTTTAGCACCATATGGTGAAATTTATGATAAGATCATTCTACGCAATAAAGAGTTGGCTACCATGGATGACGAGTTCTAGGCTGCATATTATCTCCTCTTCGCTCTTGAAGATTCAATTAAATGACTAGTCGCAGTCGAGGCAAAGTGGCCTAATGGATGAGTTAAGTGAAGAGTATCACCAACCCTTTCTTTGTAAATAAAGGCGATATTTCAAGTGGAAAGAGGTTATCCCTAACAAAGACCCAAGAAAGACCCAGCTATCATTTATCATGAGGATCTAGACTTCCAGCCATATATTTTTGCCAAGCATTCAGACTTGAAGAGGATGTTAGTGTCATTGTAAGAATATGTTGTCAATTACGTGACCAAAGTGTAGTTCAGCTCTAGAAAGACCTAGTTACGTCTCTGAAGTTCAAGATCAAGTTAGATCAAGGAAGCTCGAGGTCTATCAATGAAGATCAAGCAAGATCAAGGAAGAGCAAGATCAGTCAAGTCCATCATCTAGAAGATCTTCTTTAAGTGCCAAGGGATAAGGTAACATTGACTCTTAATATCCGTAGAAATAGAATGGGAAAAAGGGCCTCTAAACACCCTGTCTTTGAACTACGGCTTGGACCACGGCTAAGTCGTAGACCCTACGGCTCACTCTCCAGAGAGAAAATTTTTGAATCTTTTGTTCTACGGCTGACCCTACGACTACACCAAAAAAGGGATACGGCTAAGCCGTAGTATGATTCATGGCTAAACCGCAAAATCTACGGGCCACTATCCAAAAAGTGCTCTTGGCCATATAATACCTACGGTTGATCTTACGGCCAAGCCGTAAGGCCTTCACGGCTAAGCCGTAGTATGATTCACAGCTAAGCCGTAAAATTTACAGGCCACTTTCTAGAGAGCAGTTTTGGGAGATTTCAACTTACGGCTGATCTACGGCTAGGCCATAATGTGCTCACGGCTAAGCCATATAAGGATTTACGGCTACGCCGTAAACTTAACCATAAGAAGGAATAACGTTGAATCTGGTCAAACTAGCCGTTGGATGTTGTCAGCGCATACAGCTAAGCCGTAGGCCATTTTGTTCTCAGCTGTAGATCTAACCGTTGGAGCTTTTCTGTATTTAAAGGGGACCTCTCCTTTCTTCCCACTACATTGATTGAACTGAGTAAAATCCCAAGATAGCTGAGCCTTAGCACCATTAGTAAAACCATACTAAAAGCTCCCACAACCACCTACTCTACAACTCTTAAAGTGCCATTATTGTTCCAAGAAGAGTAGTTGTGCATTTAGGAAAGGCTTCATTCAATCTGAGAAAATCTTAGCCTTCCAAACCCTTTTAAAACCTCTTCCCTTCGCTGAACACTCATCTGAAGATCTTCATCACTAAGGAGCAAGAACAAGAGGTCAAAGCTTGGAGGTAGTCTTTCAAGCATCAAGAGCACCACTCAAAACTAAGGTATATAATTCCTTGTTTGGGTGTTCTTCTATTTTTCAACTCTCTTTGCTGTAGTTGGTGGAAGACAAACCATCGCATCAAAAAATTGTTGTAGTTGGTGGACTAGATCAAGGATCAACCACCTGATAAAAAAATCCAGTTGGTGGAAGACAAACCACCGGATCAAAAATTGTTGCAACAGGTGTTTGTTATGTAAGTACCTCATATTTGGTGGAATCAAGAGAGATTGCTCTTGAGAGTGGATGTAGGTCTAGGATCGAACCACTATAAATTAATGTGTTTATTGCTTGTTGTGTGTGGTGGATGCCTTATATCCTTTTTACTTGTGTTGATCATCTCTTTAAGCTATATCTTCCTTATTTGAATAGCATTTCTATACACTGTCAGCACACACAACTTTGAGCATCTCTCTTGATCTTGCTTGTGGACTCTTAATTTTAATTATTGCACTCTTATAAAACCTCTTTTCTGGAAAGAAATTTTTAATAGTCCTATTCACCCCCCCTCTAGGACTTGGTGAGATCTAGCTGTTGCACTTTTAGAGAAAGTGTTGGCTTGCCACATTTTTGGCAGCATGGTTGTCTAATGCTCTTTTCCAAGTTTTGGAGGTGACTTCGGGCCTGGTTGCATATATCTAACGCTCAAAATGGCCTTCGAACATAGTCTCGCCTTGGGCCATGCTTTTGTAGCATATATGCTAAGCGAGTTGAAGCTGTTAGGTTTTACCGTTAGAGAGGGAAAGCTTTTCAACTGGTATTATGCTGAGTACTTGCTATATACCTGGTTCACATATCATTGCAATGGTCTTCATTCACACAGTGGTGCACTAGAAGTATCTTCATGGAGAGTGTTGCAGGTGGCAATTGTCAGATCAACACTTATTCCATGACTGACTTACACCAGCACTTTAGAAATTTTAATAATTATGTTGCTTCTTATGACACTGTTTCCAACATCGAAGTTCCAACAAGCATGAGAAATGCTGTAGAACCACTGCTTGACAAGATCGGATATGGTAGTCGAGATGTTGGCTTGTCAGATGAAGAGAAGAGTTGGTTCTTGAATTTAAGGCCCACAGATCTGGTATATAGGAAGAACTCACATATCAACTTCAACCTTATATACCTGCCAAGTTTTACAAATAGTTTGATTTTCATTAAACTGTTGTAGGAGCACTCGGCTGGATTCGAGGCATTACTGGTTCTTTATAAGATACCCAAAATGCTTAGGAATTCTATTAAGCATTTGACACTGGGGCTCATTTTGGCTACCGTCGCCTTCTAAATCCTGGATACATGAGTGGTTTCACCCAATGGTAAGCCAAAAGTACCCTTGCCATTGTACAAACGTATACAAGCAATCCCCACATTAAATGTCATCTTTTGGCTACTTCTAAGAAAGAGAGAAAGCAGAGAAAGATCGTTTCAACCTAACGAGTTTTGAGAATTGGCTATATGATGGTGATAAATGGTGAATTGGCTTGGTGTTTGGGTCTAATGTCTGCAAAGCTCACCAGTCTTTAAGAGGTGAAGAAGATGAGAGATTCTTGCCTCCTCCCAATGTGACTACAGCGAGGATGCGCTAGCTGTAAATGAAAATTTGCAGGAGAGCAAGGGTCTCAGTGAGATTAGGTGGGTTGGTAGAGCTGCGCTAAATTTTGGATATGCTTCTCACTCTGTTAGAACTAAAGTTTCAGTTGGAAGCAGACAAGGCAATTTAAAGAAGAGCAGGCCATCATGCATGTAGCCACCAAGGTGGACCTTGCTTGCCAAAATTTATTGAAGGATACTGCTACTGCTCTAGTGCAGAAAGAGGCACATGTTGTTTTGAGTCCAGCAGAGGTAGTTCAGTTAATCAAAACAACTACTGGATCAAGGCCACCTATTACAATGCCAGCAAAACCTCCAGCGAGTCAGGTTCTGCACAAGAAGCTCAAAGCTATATGCTCCAAGCTAGTAACTAGATCCCCTGTCAGCAAAGGTGCTCCTTCGAAAAAAAGAAAAGCCAAAAGCCTTGGAACTCGTCATTCCCAAAGGCTAAAAGCTGGTGACACTTTTCTCTTTCTATGTAAGATACTATTTTTTATCAGTGCTTTGACTTTTGTTTTGATGTTTACATTTTTCCTTGCTACCTTATCAGCTCAAACTTCAACTGTTGGAGGGGTTGTGAGGAAGGTGGCTAAGATTGTTGAAGACTATGCCTCAGATGAAGGCGATGAAAGAGATAGCAGCTTTGACACTCCTACCACCGAGGAATGAACCCATAGTGACATTAACATCAAGTTGAGTTTGATTTTGAGATAGATATGTTTGATCAGTCAATGATGCCTGAGTCTGAGAGAAAGGCTGCGGCGGATATGCTAGCAAAATTCATTGTTGTGGAGAAATCTGGCGATGATGTGGACGATACTGCTACTGTCAATAAAGCAACTTACAGTGATGTACCCATGGAGCCAAGAGATGTGGCCCCTTAGACTTAGCCATAAAAGATTCCTTTTAAAGTGGGACCAACTGCCAAAGTTTTAATAGAAGAAAGGGAAATCCCCAGTGCTGCCAAAGGAGTTCCGACAAATCCAATTTCTGAAAGTAACTTTTGAGTTAATTATTTGGAAATTGAAGATTTGTTCCAATACTATGATTTGATCTCATTGATTCCTTTTTAGGTGCCTGGATGGAGGAGAGTGCTCCTGTTGTACTTCCCACTTCAGTGAAGAAGCCTTTTGGGTCACCGATTGAGAAGCAAGTAGAGAAAAAGAGTCCTAAAGCCTCAATTGATTTAGACAATATCTCGATTCATAATAGATATTTTGAGACCTTTATGAGCAACACTATGAAAAGTGATTTGCAGCACTTCATGGAAAGCTTCTCCCTAGATTCCCTAGCCAAAAGTGTCAATAATGATCCGGAGATATCATCGGCACTCGTTGTACTGCCTATCAGCATTAAGCTGAGGCTTGATGAAGGTTTAGATATCTAGATAGAATAAAGCGTTGAACCCCTTGGCGTAGTAGAAAAAGAAGCTGATATTGTAATAATCCCAGTTGAAAAGGCCATTGTAACAGAACCGATCATAACCAAAACTGGTCCTTTTGCTCAAAGGAAGTTGGTTTTAGAAGCTGCAAATCCCATGGAAGATGATGCTCTTACAACACCTGTCGCTAGTAGCGTGCCTCTAGTTATTGGCAACTTCACACCTCCCAAAGCCGTGACACCTTCAAGGATTCATTTCAAGGCTGATCGGTCGTCACTCATGAAGATTATTGAAGACCCATCTGTGTAAAAGATATCAAATGAAACTTCTGTTACTAAAGGTGGGGGATCCCGAAATTTGCATGTTACAGAAACACCGCAAGCAAATAAGGATCCTTTGGCCACTTTGTCTTCACATCGCCTTCTGTTCGTGAAGAGGCATTTGCTACTCATCGGGGTGAGGATATAAACATTAAGAATGAAGGAGATGATTGCTTAGGCTCTTAGACTCAGTCAAATTTGTAGGAGCGGTAGTCAATTTGTTTGGGGATACTCTGAAGCCTTAATTCGCCATAAATTTTTCCATGAAGATGGCTATTCACAGCATTTTAGCCATAGTCTTTCAAGGAGATCTTACTTCCGAGAAGATTCAAGGTGCCAAAGCCTTAGCTAATATGTTGATCTCTTTTGGTGCAAGAATTGATTTAAACAGCCTTCATGATACCTTTGTCCTCTTTTTCAACAAATTTGAAGAAAAGGATACCTGGGATAAAAGTGTTGATCATGCTAAAGTATTTTAGGATGAAGTTCTAAGGCATAAAGTTCAACTGGCCACAGAGATTAAGAGCATCGAGGAAGAAATATAGGTGGTGAATGCAAAGCAGGCCAAAACAACACATGAGCTAGTTGTATGTGTGACCGAGCGTGAAAATATACAACAACAAATTACCATATTACAGCAACAAATATCTTTGGTGGAGAATAATATTGAAGACTTGAAGAAGTCTGCTTCAGAGGGCTATCAACATAGAGATGATCTTCTTGTGCATGTAATGGAGAAACGCACGGCTTTGGATGATTTTGTTTAGTCTCTAGAGAGTGAATTGAATATCAAACCAGATGAGATTGACATCATACTGCCGTACCTGCTTATGCAAGCTACAAAGGGCGTGCCTTGATGGAAGGTGTGTTGAATGCAAAGAGACAACTAAAGAAGTTCTTGGACTAGAACTCTCTACTGCAGCTCCTATCTAACTCTTTTTTTTTATTTTGATTATCCCTAAGAGCTATGTATACACTAACTTCATTTTTTTTGTACTAAACTCCAAGTGAATATCAATGAAAATCTCATTTTGCTTCATTTTGTCATTGGCATGGGTATTTGGTTTGATTTATGTAGGTGTTTGATGTGGTTTGTATGGATGGTTTGTTTGGTTTGGTTTTTTTAGACTTGTATGGGATGTGATTTGCAATCTTTCAGATTTACAAATAAAAAATATGGGAGTCATATAGGTAGATATTATTTGGTGCCCATGTGTGAGGCTTTCTCCAGGGTCTATGACTTGATCCTTTTGGTGTCGATAGGGATCAAACAAATTGGATGTTATCTGGTGCCCATGTATGAGGCTTTCCTCGGAATCCTTGACTTATTCTTTAGGACAAAGATTTGGTTTTGGTTTTTGTTTAAGATTTGGTTTTGGTTTTTATTTAGATTTTGGCTATACAGTGTCTGCAAAAAGACTTGTTTTATATAATCAAAAGTAATTTATAAGGTCTGCAAAAAGACTTGTTCTATACAACTAAGGATTAGCTATATGGGGTCTGTAAAAAGACTTTTTCCACATAGCTGAGTTTTGCTAAACAGGGTCTGCAAAAAGACTTAATCTATATAGCAGGGTGATGCAAGGGGTCTTGTAGTAATAAAAGGTTGACTAGAGCGGCTAATGAGCTTTGTCCTCATAGTCGTTTTGTACAAGTCTAAGGAGTTTGGTCAAGAGTCATGAGTTGTGAGGCTCGAAACCAAAAAGTTTTAATATTGAGAATGCATACTATGCATGGTTTAGGTTTAACAATGACATTCAAGTGTAGTATTTCTTAAGAAGTTTGCCATTAATAGGCATCATGCATATGTCTCCTTCAAGTATGAGAAATGCGTAAGCGCTATTGGAATAGACCTTATCGACGACAAAAGGTCCATACCACTTGGATTCAAACTTGCATTTTGACAAGTGTGTGGAGAACATGGGCCTCTTAAATGCAAGGACTAAGTTTCCTTTCTTATAAGCTCTGTATTTAACCTTTTTGTTGAATGACCCAGCCATATGAGCTTGATATAATTCGATGTTTTGCTGAGCAGCAAGCCTCTTCTCATCAAGGCTTTCTAACTCTTGAAGTCTAAGTTTATCATTTTTTTTAGTGTATTTGTTTATCTCAACTACCCGAAGAGAAGGAAGTTGAATTTCCGAGGGTATTATAGCTTCACAACCATAAACCAAGGAATATGGTGTTGATTTAGTTGGTCCATGAACTGTAGTTCTATAAGCCCACAATGCTTCAAGAAGTTTAGTACTCCAACTCTTTTTGTTGTCAGAGACCATTTTTTTCAGAATTTTGCAAATAGTCTTGTTGAAAGCTTCAATAAGTCCATTAGCTGCAAGGTTATATGCCGTAGAAAGACAGCATTGGATTTGATAATTGTCACAGAATCTTTAGAATTTGTCCTTATTGAATTGAGGACCATTATCATGATGTAGATGTTTGGGCACTCCAAAACGACAAATCATATAAGTCTTCAACAAGCTGAGGACCATATCTATTTTGACTTCTGCAAGGGGCACTATTTCCATCCATTTAGAGAAGTAATCCATCATGGCCAAAATGAATTGATGATCACGTTCTGATGGTGGTTTAATTTTTCTGACTAAGTCCATTCCCTGAGACTCAAATGGCTAAGAGGTGGATGTGGGATGTGGATATTCAGGTGGTTGATGAATGCAATTACCATGAATTTGTCATTCATTACATCTTTTGGCAAAATTGATGGCATCAGAAGCCATGGTAGGCCAGTAGTAGCCTAACCTTCGAATCTGATTATGAAGCTTTGGTCCAGCTTGGTGAGCACCGCATATGCTAAAATGAACTTTTTTTGAGTACCTTTTGCTTCTTTTAGTGATAAGCAATGGAGAAAAACTACATCATATGATTTACGATAAAGAGTTTTTGAAGGCAAATCAAAGTGAAATTTCAGAGCTCGTCTTTGAATACTAGTTCTATCTTTAGTATTCTCTGGTAGCACTCCATGAAGATTGTAATTAATAAAAGGATCTCTCTAATCTTTGAACAAATTTTGGAAAGATGAAATTCAATTTTTGATCACATCAAAGCAATCTGCAACTATTTCATGGGTATCGAGTAG
Source organism: Sextonia rubra (assembly GCA_037013555.1). Classification (NCBI taxonomy): domain Eukaryota; kingdom Viridiplantae; phylum Streptophyta; class Magnoliopsida; order Laurales; family Lauraceae; genus Sextonia; species Sextonia rubra. The sequence continues at coordinate 13,391,288 of JASUAD010000014.1, read as the reverse complement.
AGGTAGAAGTCTTCTTTCAACTACTACCAACATCATTTTGTCATTTTCAGGGATCAATATTAAGGCTGCCAAACTTGCCAGTGCATTTGCTTTGACATTTTGATGTCTTGGAGTATGGTGAAATTCAATTAGAACAAACCTCTCTTTGAGTTCACAAGCTTTGTTGAAGAAGGGAATCAAGTTTAGTTTCTTCACTTTGTATAGATTCATTTGTTTGATCACATGTTGTGAATCTCCATAGACTCCAAGCATATTGATGCCTGATCTTAAAACTAATTTGAGACCCAAAATCAATGTGGTGTATTCTGCCACATTGTTTGGGCATGGTTGGATTAATGAGAAAGAGTGAGAAACATAGAATCTTTCTGGGCTACAGAAAATGATTCCAACTCCTAAAACTGCTTCTCGTAGCTCATTAGTTCTAGAAGCTCCATCAAAATGCATAATCCAATGTAAGTCTGGATCAATGGTGGCTTCCATAGTTGTTCAATGAAAAAGATTAGCTCATCAGGGAGATTGTCTATAAATTCAGAATCTTCCAAAAGTGGATGTTCTGCTAGAAAATCAGCAAGAGCCTGTCCTTTTACCCCCTTTGCAAGGGTATATCTGATGCCATACTGAGAATGAATAATAGATCATTTGGCTCAACGATCACTCAGTGCTCCAGCTTTTGTTATAAGTGTCGTCAACGGGTTAATGTTGGAAACTAAGTATACTACATTGGAGAGGATGTAGTGACGTAGTTTTTGTATCGCGAACACCAGTGTAAGATATTATTTTTCCACTAGATGATAATTATGTTCAGCACCAACCAGTATCCCTGACAAAAAATAAAGAACCACCTTCGTACCTTTCAAAATTCTGTTGAGCTAATAATGCCCCCAGAGAGTGATCAAGAGCTCGAGTATAGAGGATGAAAGGTTTGCCTTGAATTGGAGTTAAAAGAACTGGCGGGTTTGTAAGATAGTGTTTGATATCTTGAAAGGCATCTTCGAAGGTTTTATCCCACACAAAGTCTACTCCTTTCTTCATTAGTCTGGAGAATGCTTTGCACTTTCCGAACAAGCTTGAGATGAACCGGCGAATGTAGGCAAGTTTGCCTTGTAATGCCTCCAGTACCTTGAGAGTTCTTGGAGAAGGCATCTCCAATATGGATTTGACTTTGGCTGGATCTAGTTCAATGCCACCTTTTTGAACCACAAATCCTTGGAATTTTCCAGAAGAGACTCCAAAGAAACATTTCAAAAGGTTCATTTAAAGGTTGAATTTTTGCAACCTTTCAAAAGCTGCGTGAAGATCAGCTAGATGGTTTGATTTCTACTTGCTTTTAACTGCCAAGTCATTGACATAGCATTCGATAGATTTATGGTGCATATCATTGAAAATTTCCATCATTGCCCTTTGGTATGTGGCTCCAGCATTCTTGAGACCAAAAGGCATGATGGTGTAGCAATACACACCAAATAGGGTTCTGAAGGATGTGTGCTTCTCGTCCTCCTTGTACATCTTATTTGATTGTATCTCGAAAACCCATCTATGAACGATATCTTTTCAAATCCGAAAGTATTGTGAATCATGATTTCTGGTATGGGTAATGGGAAATCATCTTTTGGACAAGCTTTGTTCAGATCTCTAAAGTCAATGTAGACTCTGATTTGCGATTCCTTTTAGTGGCCGGCACTTTATTAGCCAACTAGTTAGGGTGCTGTTCTTCATAGATAAAGTGAACATCTCTGAGTTTCTGAACTTATTTTTCTATTTTATCCATGATTTCTAGTTTTTTCCTTCTTTGATCTTGCTTTACGGGTTTAGCATCATCTGCTATGTTCAATTTGTGCATGGAAATTTATAGATCTAGACCTAGCATTTCCGCATAGGTCCATGCAAAGCAATCCATGAACTCTCGCAAGAAACTGACATACACATCAAGTTCTTTTCCTTTGATTAAAGAACTTACAAAGCTAGGATGAGGATTTTTTGAGGTTCTGAAGTTTATTTCTTGCACTTGGTCCACAGTTGGAGACTCAGGAGGAGGCTTTTCCACAGCATTTTCAGAAGTTACCAACTCCGCAAAACCTTTTGGGGTTTTATTTGGGGGCATAAGCTAAGGCCTGAGCCTATTCCATGGATTCAGTTTTTTAGGTTTTTTAGCTTTTACATTGAGGGCTAAACATTCCCAACGAGTGTGTTGAGATGGATTTATTTTTTCATTAAATTCAGGCGGCCAATATTCATTGATTTGAGATATGGTGTCATCATCACTTCCCCACTCAGGATGCTGAAAAGTAGCCCAATTAGCAGGATCTTGGAAGACAACAATTTCGCAAGAGTCATTTAAGTTATACCCTTTGGTAAAAACTACAGATCTTGCTCTGAAATTTTGATTTAACTTAGGAATGTTGTAGTAAGGAACGTATCCTATGCCATGTCGTAGTTGTTCAATTCTGTGTCCCCTTTTGAGATTTTTCTTTATTTCTAGAGTGAAGACATCTAAAGGAATCTGGACCCCATTTGCACTCAATGCAAGGCCTGTAGGCTTCTTGAGATTGTACCTCGTGTTCTTCATAATGTTGCAAACCACAGGATTATAGATGTCAAGCCTTATTCTCCCATCGTTAGTGATCTTGCCGATAGGACATAAAGCAAGAGCATCTTTGGCTCCATGGAAAATGATTGGATGATTATATCACTTGGATGGAGGCACTAAGAAGTAAGAACCTCCAAAATTATAAATTTGAGATGGAGCGGGCCATGGTAAAAGTGGAGGATCCTAATCTGTTATAGAGTGCATAGAAGTGTCCATCTTTTCAGCATCCTCAGAATCCAACTCAGGATCTGAATCTCTAATCATTAGACGACATGCACTGGGTGTGTCCATCTAGACCTCCCGTGTAGACGATATAGTGCCACTTTGAGAAATGAAATAATTCGAGACATCTAATCAAAGGTTTGAAACTCTATTGCCAGGGTCAAATTGCAGAGGGCTAGCCAGAAACCTATCCAACACAGATGAATCCATGCTGAGTAGTGTGGAGGATTCTCAAATCTTTCAGCCAAGCGAAGCCATCTATCAATGTATCTATAAGATAGTTCACTCCTTTGTTGTGATGTTAGCACAAGTTGACTGAAAGTGACAGGAGAATCGGGCTACATCATTGCTTTCTTGATCAGATACTGAGTTACCGACTAAAGAAATCACGTTTGTCGAATATGAGAGCTTTTGATGTCTTGCAACAGGTGGTTTGCCATTCTGAACAGATGTTATATATGTAGCTAGGCTATGTGTCTCACTGTTGTGGATAACAATACTTGCTTGCTTTGTCCTTGATGGTTTTGTGGATATGACCAAAGGTTAATCTAATTATTTGATTTCAAATTTTACCTTGATCACTAAAGGAGCTTTGGTATCCATAAACTTGACTGTGGACCTTTTTGTGGACTACAATTTTTTGACAGGATCAGATTTTTTTCCAAACCCTGGATAGGTTTTCCTTTCTACTAAAATAGTGAAAGGTTCTGTGGGATTATCATCCAGCAAAGAGATATTTGTATCTGGTTTGGACTTTACAAGCCTTTCCTGATACATGGCTACATTGGCAAAATAAACCTCTTTCCCTTTGAATGGCTTTTTATCTGCAAAGACTCGATGTACTTTACCTTTTTCATCACTATATTTGAGACACTGATAGAGAGTAGAAGGTATTATAGCATAATCATGAAGCCATCGCCTTCCCGAGAGGATGTTGTAGTAAGATGAGGCTTAGCCACATACAAAGTGGCTTCTGAGGTTAAATCCCCCAATTGAAATCGAATCCGAATCTTGCCAATCAGATCTTGGACTTCCCCATCATAGCCTTGAATCGAGGTCTTTTTAACAGATAGCTTACTCACCGAAATACCAAGTTCCTGAAGAGCTATAATTGTTATGAGGTTCAGAGTTGATCTTAGGTCAACCTGAACTCTCGGAACAGATATGTCTTTGATGTAGGCCGTGAAATAAAGCAACCTTGTATGCTTCATGTCACCTAAGAGGAGTTTATATTTGGCAAAGGAAATAGTGGCTTTCAAAGCGTTATGAATAGAAAGAGATTCCATACATTGCCTTTGAGGCTTTTTGGATTTTGTTTTCAGATAGTTTTTCTCTATCTAATGAACTTGTGCTACAGGAGTTTGATTGTTTGTATTCAAAGCTTGTAGAGCTCGTATGAAGTTGTTACAAGTCTCCTTAGACATCTGCAAAAGATCAAAGTGTGAAGTCGTACAGGGATGTTCTTGAAATGTTCAACAACATCATATGTGAATGGCTCTGGTGGCCTTGCATTAGGATTTGCATCTGAAGAAGTTACATTTACATTTGTGTTGTTCCCTGAAGCGTTTACATAAGAAGAAGAAGAGGGTCTGTCATAGTTGGCTCTATAGTTATGATTGAAATGACTGCCATCGTTGACTATGTTTCGGTCGACTTAGGGACGAGTATTTCTCCTTATTACATTAACTTCTTCAGGTTCAGTAAAAAACTAAGTTCTTCCAAGCCTGTTTCTTGACTTGCATTGTCAGAAGCAGTTTAAGATGTTTGGGGTTCATAAGTAGTAGTGCTCAGAATCACCCAAGCAGGAGCCAACGGTATCTTTTCTTCTGAGTCAGAGAGGTTATCCTAAACTTGGAAGACTTCCTGATGTGCAGTAGAACTATCAGTGCTGAAGTCATTATGTTCTTCTATCAACTCAAGCTCAGTAGTTAGGTTAGGAACAATAAGCTAAGTGCTAAGTTTAGAATCTACATTCAAGGGGGTTGACTCAATAGTTGGTTCAGGAGAAACAACTGGCATAGAGATTACTGCAAGTGAACAAGAAGGTGATGTTTGCTGTTGCTGCACTTCGTCGGGTTCAACTAGTGGCAAGGGATCTGGATGAATTTCTGGAGGTAGTGGGCAGAGAGGAGGATCATTAAACCAACCATTTGTACTCAGTCTGTGTATGTCATAAAGGACCACCGATAATGTATTGAGACTGTGCTTGATATTGTGCATACCCGTCTCAGGATCAAAGGTTTGTTCAAAACTCTCATCCTCGTCAGAAGGGTATTCATTAACAAAGTAGTTATCAATCCACTGATCATCTTCGAAATCAGAATAGTCTAACTAGTCTTCCTCATCTTCGGAATTAGGAGGTGTGCCATCCCACTATATCAGGTTGCAACTGGATATTGGTGGCTCTTCTTCATCCTTTGGAATTGGACGGAGGAAGTCGACCTAAGTAAAGTGACCTCTGGCTGGTTTGGGAGGTTCTTTTAAAACTGAAGCTTTGGCCACTTTTTCTTTTTTCTGCTTAGCTTGTTTCTTTTGTTTGGCCAAGTGATTCTGGGTAGCTTTTTAAAGGTTTTTAAGTTGCCTTTTAACCTTCCTTCTTGCTGCAGGTGTAGGTTTGATTTTAACCTTCTCCCAGCCTTCATCATTTACTAAATCCAAGTGAACCCACATTTCCTCCCCTGAAGAGGTCTCGAATCCTTGTTTGTCATGTACTGTAGTGATTACTTGGAATTCAACAATCAGTGGCTTTGGTGGAGCGGATACTGCTATAGGTGAAAATTGTCCAAAAGAGATCATGTTGACTGGAGCAACATCGTAATCCCAATTGAAAGTTATCACTCCATTCTTGCACATCTCATTGACTTTGTCATTAAAAATGAAACAGTCTTGAGAGGATGGGACACCATCCAATCGTATACACAGCCCTTGACACAACCCACTTGTTCAGGCTTTTTCATTGGTGGAAGCTCAATTTTATTATTTTCCATCAACGATTGAAAGATTATTTCAATATCCTTGTCAAAAGGATATTTAGTTTCTTCCTATTTTTGTACTTTTCCTTTTTTGTTTGATCATTTTTGACATTCTAAGACTTTTGAGGAGGTGGTTTGGAGGTTTTCACATTGAAGACTTTTTATTTCTTTTTCAATTTTGGAGCAGAAGATGAAGACGACTCGAATTTTCTGGAACTTGCCTTCTTCTGATTGATCTCCTCAAATGTCAACCTTGTATCAGTAGCTACTTCAACTAACTGGGCCAGAGATTTAGTTTTATGACTAAGTATGATAGCCTTGATCTCTGGTCGTAAATTGGTTTTGCATATTTCAATGGTAGCCCTTTGAGATGGTTGTTCTAAGCATTTGTAGGATAATGTTCTCCATCTATTGATAAAGGCTTGTGCAGTTTCATTGTCTCCCTGCCTCATACTGCTGAGCATGGCGAAGGTGACTGTTTGATCCTCCTTCTGGAAATGGAGTGAGAATTTCTCCTCTATGATTGGCCATGTCATGAAGGAAAGTTCTCGTAATTGCTTGTACTAATCGAAGGCAACTCCCTTCAATGTGCCAATGAACAGCCTTATTTTTAGTGCATCCAACTTTGACAGGCTTCCAAGGAGTGATTTGAAATGCACGATGTGTTGATAAGTTGACCCCGTTCCAAGGTAAGGCTAAAAGTCAGAAGTTTATAATCTGATGGAAATGGAACCAGATCAAATTCCGAAGGATACTTGGGTGTAATACCCTTCTTTTTATCCTAGTCTCCATTTTTTATTTTATTAGTATCTCTTCAACTTCTTTAAAGGTTACATGCTTTTTAGGGTCTGCATGAAGACCAAGGATTGATGAATGATCACCACCAGTAGATCTTGCAACTATCACCTTGTCCATTAGAGACTTGATTTGAGCTGCGAGAAGGTTAATTTTAGTGGCATTTCTCTTGATCATTGCCTATTCTTTCCTGTCAACAAACAGAGGATTGACTGGAGCTTCAATTGAACCACCTAACTTTTCTGCCAAGACTTTCAACTGGGCAATCAGGTGATTAATCTTAGCTTTTTGTTGCTTAACAACATCACTGACATCATCTTCCTAATTTTCACCAGCATCTTTTTCGTCAACTTCTTTACTTTCACTGGCATCATCATCATTTCCATCCTTACTAGTCCCACTCCTTTCAGCCATGAACACAATGTATTGATGGGGATAGCAGGATGTTAATGTAGGAGTGGATTGACTATCTTCTGTGTCTAAGATAGTAATAGGATCCTTATCAGAGTCTGTTTCGACATGCCCTTCAGAAGTTCTGCCAAAATGGGAGTTGTAGTCAAATTCCTATGATTGAGTCTAAGCCATACTCTGAGTGACTTTCTAGGTTAAGCTTGGTCTGACCATGGATAATGAGGTCAGGTCCAGATCATCTTCGTTAATCACCCATTTTTTAATGATTGTGCACCGTGACAGTTTTTGGGTTTGATCCTTTTAGCGAGCCAGAGCCTTTTTCTTTATCTGATTAGCTAGTCTGGTTACAAAGGTTTGATCTTTGAACCTTGCAACCAGTGGCCTGAAAGTACTGGCAACTTGTTCCCAATCCATGGGATCGAAAGCGGGAAGTGAAAGAATGTCAACAGCACCTCTTTTATTCTTCTTCTTCTAGTTTTTCTTTTGTTAGAACGAATCCTTGAAATGAACGAGATCGGTCGAATTATTAATAACAAATGACTTAGCTTTCTTTTTGTCTTTAGCACCATGTGATAGACGATGGGGTGAAGATGGTGCGGATGGTGCCACTATGGTAGAGGGTAGATGCCTCTTGCCAAACCTTCGTCCCTCTTTTTGAGCCAAAGGATAGAAGGTATTATCTTCAAGTGAGGCCAAAAATTTGTTCTCAGCCTGCTTGTTGGATTTGGAAATGCGCAGCTGCGATGACCACGTGCTACATTAGGGAATGGACACTTGTTTCTGAGCCTTCTTGCGAGTTATAAGTTGCCAAAGGTCCTCTGGTGTTTTCTTATTAATGACCAACTGTTTGGGCCGAGTAGAAGATGATCTTGAACCTTAAGCAGCTGCTGGGTGCAACTTGCCAAGTGTCATTGACTTGTGATCCGTGAGCCGAACCTGCCTTGCCCCCAATCGTGGCTTGATGATATGTAGGCTACTACCTCCTGACTTTAGTTTGTGTTTAGATTCCTCCTGAACCTTGTTGAAAACCCTAAATGGATTTTGGGCATATTTGGAAACCCAAGGTTTGGGAGTCTCGATCTTCTTGATGGATTTTGGGGTCACTGATGACCCATTCAGATCAGCCGAAGTCATAGAGTCCATAAGGGTAAAAAGCCTTTGGAAGACTGAGCTGTAGGAGCAACAGAGTCAGTTCGAGCCTCCTTCAGTGCTTTTGCAGATGATTTATTTTGGGTCATCAAGATTTTAAAGAGCCTCTCCTTGGCCTTGTTGAAAGTAATGATCGAAGAACCCATGATATCTCTATAAAAAGTAAGCCCAATGGACTGCATTAGTATAAAACCAACTTCCCTGCTTCTTGAACTAGCCGGAATGGTTTATGAATGCTATCTGAACTAACAAGGTTTTAAACGGAAATGGCCAGACATAGGCATAAACCCCGTCTCACTGTGTTATGCTGATTATCCTAGCTGTTAAAATTTCTACAACATTTGGAGACCATATAGTCAGGCTTAAAAGCTTGCTAAGTTGACTAGACCTGGCTACCAAAATTTTGGCAGCATTTCAGGGCTATCTGTATCAAACTTATATGCAAAAGAGGGTTGGATCTAATTAAAGAGATAGGGCCCACAGGATCAGCCTGCACCACTACCACCATGATCATATAGGATCCATTAGTGCATGATGTTGGACAATGCATGACAATAATGTCGTTGGTCTTTTCACTGATTTGAGACAAACATTTATTTGGATCGAAGCCTTTTGGACTAAATCACCACCCTTCTTTCACATAAAAGGGTGTTAATGTGGTCCATTCACATTGAGGTGCAAGGTTCCTTCAATAAATAGCAAAGTTATGCACTTCAAGGTGCTCAATGCCTTCATTTGAATTATAAAAGGATGCACTTTGAGGTGCAAAGTTCCTACATCTAAGTTCCCAAACCCATCATAAACATCAAGGTCTTGCATGAGTATCTTCAGAGGTCAAATAAGTCATTTTAGAAACAAAACAAGTCAGTGACTGCAGGCCTGCGGTCATTGCCCATTTTTTTTACTACTTCCTACTATCACAACACTTCTTGTATAGCTTGTCGCGGTCACAGGCTGTTTACACAGCATCCTGCTGTCACTGGTTAATAGCAGCACTTTTCGCGCGTTCACTAGTTAACAACAGCACTTTTTAAATCACTTTTCATGAATTTAGTCAATTTTCATGTCTTTTGGCCAAATTTGATCACAAGTTAGAACGGATTTTTCCCACAGACGGCGCCAATCTTTTGTTTGTGCTCGAAATGTGATGTGAAATGCAACGAATTTGAGCCCAACATTCACACACTTCAAGCGTTAAGAAGAATAGGAAATAACTACAGTTCATCATCATTTTCCCTTTTGTTACATGGATTCAAATGCTATGACCGCGGGGATACAGGTTATTTACAATTTTTGAAACATTTATAACCCCTCCCTCTAATCTCAGATGTGATTTAAATCTGGAATTTGCAAGAAAATACATGAAAATTAGTAGAAAATACAACAAATAATAAAACAGAGGGGAGGGACTATGGGTCACGGTTGGCCACTGTTTGCCCCATTTTTTGCTCTATTTCAATTTTGTTACTTCTTCAAAGTGCTGGAGCCAGATTTGGAGTGTTGAATGACCACCGAAAGTACTTAATTTGGCCGTGGAATTGACTTAAACCTTTGATGGACTGTTTTTATATAAATCTGAAAAGGGCGTTTAAACAAGCAAAAATGGAGCCAAAGTTGTGTCATTCTGAACCTATAATTTTCAAGGAACAGAATGAAGCCTAAAGAGGCTTCTTCACAACTTCCGGGATGGCCCAAAACCCTTTCTAAGTGAAAAAATCAAAGGAAGAAGATGTCATCCAAGTTACCCTTGCATATGTCTTCGTTAAATGAGGTACATGCTTCTTCCTCTTCTTTGAATTATTTCTAACTTTAAATTAGTGAGAATGAGAAGAAGAAGTGAGCTTGAAGTGCCAGAAATTCCTTGGAATCCTTGCCAAATACTTAGAACTAAGCCTGAACTTACGTTGATTGCTTTGAACCTTGTTTGAACTTGTCTATTTGTATTGTCAGTGTCCCGTCCTCCTCCTAAGAGTTAAAATCTCCTTTTTATAGACTTTAGAGGTAGTTTTTGGGAGTTATAGGGAGTTGAAGGTTGAAAGGAATTGGAGGAAACCGTAAAAAACTATAAAAACTACTCCACAGGTGTCAGTGACCGCTGCCGCAGTCACTTCCAAGTCCTGTTTTTTGACTTTTGCATATGTAACCCTTTTTCACTTGTTTGGGGCCCAAACGATGTCCAACCTTCATGAAACTTGGAAGAATATTTTTTGACAGTATTTTGATGTGTCATAAAAATTTCAACTCGTTTTGACTTTATGAAGTTGGCTAACTCCCTTGTTGAATTTTCATGAAAATGGGCTCTTGTTTCAACTGTTTGGGGTCCAAATAATCTCGGTTTGGTTTGAAACTTAGAGGGACTGATGTTAGGGGCATCTTGGAGTGTCCATCCAAATTTCATACAGTTTGGGTTTGTGGAAGTAGGATTTTGAATGGTGACCCATTTGCAGCATATTTTAAGTCATTATTCACTTCACAGTGTAGGTAGTTAGCTTGTTTTATACCCAAACAACGTTCAATTGACTTGAAACTTTGGCGAATTCATTTTGAACTATAGTTTACATCTCTATTCCGAATTTCATCAACTTTGACTCCCTAGAAGTTGAATTTCGGCCAGTGACCTCCATGGCACTGGGGTCACCAACTTTTAAGCTAACATGCAGCGGAAGTAGGACCAAACAAGGTCCTCTTGACTTGAAAATCTGTAGAATCCCCCTTGAACATGCCTGAAGCTTTATGCCCAAATCTCATCAATTTTGGATGTCTTGAAGCAGGACTTTGGTCAGTGACCCCATGACTTAGGGGTCACGACCCAAAGTTGACATGTTTGTAGACTTTGGGTCAAATAATGTCCATGTGACTTGAAATTTTGTAGAGCCTCCCTAGAGCATAATTTGAGCTTTCTCTAGGAGTTTTAGCTGATTTGATCATCACGAGGTGTCACTTTACACAGTGACCCCACAGATCTTAGTAGATGTCTATTTAAACTAAGTTTGGATTCAAATGATGTCCAAAGGCGCTAAAACTTTGAAGGATAGTCTTGAATGTACTTGAAGGTATTTCTCTGAGTTTAAGTTTGCTTTGACATGTAAAAGTGTCAATTTCCACAGTGACCCCCAAGGAGCTAGCAAACAATTACTAAAGCTTGGTTTGAGCTGAGATGAAGTCCAAATCTTTAAAACTTTGAAACATCATTCCCAATCATGTGTTGGAGTTACCTTGAGATTTTCAGCTACTTTGGTAATCTAAAACCTTGAATGTGTTCAGTGATCCCTAGTTTTTTAGCCAATGAACCCTTAATTTGGTATTTAGTGAGTTGAGTGGCTAAATGAAGTTCAGTAACTCTGAGTTTGAAATGGCGCATTCGGAGCTCATCTGAAGTCTTCTAAGTGGATTGCACTAGATATTTGGATGCAATACTTGACTTGTCATTCCACAATTCCAAGGTTTATATACCCTTGGTTTGAAATTTACTTATAATGTCTTCACTGCAACATTTGTGATTTTTTTTATGAGTCAATAGTGTATGCAAAGGACACCTCTTCTTATGCTAACGCTCATGACATAACATCGAAAAACCATCTGGACAATCGAAGGGGATGAGTGACAGCTCTTCACTCTTCCTTCTTATTATTTGATCACCATTAGGCTAATTTAATTGGGGTAAAGGTGCCATATCTAAAGCCCTACAAAGTCTTGGAAATCCTTAATGTCCTAAGTTCACAGTGTTATTACGTGTTAGCCATGTACAAGTTACAACTTAATCGACTGGCATAGGTTTTCTCTAAATTTCACAGACATTTACAGCTCAACTGTATATTGGCCTACGGGTTAGCCGTAAAAGCCTACGGCTTAACCATAGCACAATCCATGGCTTAGCCGAGAGTCAGCCATAGAGGAAAATTAGTTTTGGGTGTTCTTGAGAAAGTTGGTCGTAAAATGGCTTACGGTTTGGTCACAGGGTAGTTACGGCTTAGCTGTAGTTCATTTCACAGCTTTGCCCTGGGTTAGCCATAGAATAAATGTAGAATTTGACTTCTCTAGATTCTGAGCCATAGAACACTTACGGCTTAGCCGTGAGCTTCACCTTAAGCTTCAAAATTTCTGGAAATAGTTTCTGAAGCACAAGTTTAGCACAGAACTCTTGACCACACTCATTATCACTTAATCCAACATATATGTGTACTTAATCAAGGGGTAAAAAAGCTGTTAACTCGCAGTTAGAGTGATTACTTCAAGAATCAACAAATTTAGATATGTATGAAGTAACATATACTCTTATACTTACCTTATATCGGTGCTTAACCCAAAACTAGCCCCTTCTTTGGTTCGATGGTGGAGAAAGCCTCAATAAAAAGAAACCCTATTACATGCAAAGACTTGTAATGGGTGAATCTAGTCTAAGAAGAATGCATGTTGCTCATTTGAGTCTTCTTGACTCTTTTGGACTCAATAAAATGAAATGAGAGTGATTCCTTACCTTAAAGAGTTGTATATAGGTGAAAAAAGATGAATTTGGTAGCTTCAATGAAGGAGATACACAAGAGGATGAAGAAAGAGATTATTGGAATCTAGTAGGAACACATGCAAGGCTTTAGGAGTTGGATTCTAGCTCCAATAATGAAGTGAAGATGAGAGTACAAGAAGAAGATGGAACTACAGCAAAGAGAGTAGAAGGAAAATGGAGAAGGACGATGGATACACCCTTTTAACTCAAATTTTTTAGGGATTTGCATACAAATCCATTTTCTTTAGGGAAATTACAGTTTGAGTCAAATGGAATTCAATTGGGCTAAGATGGATCTGAATTATGTTAGGCCAAATATAAAAAATGATCCACAAGATGAAGTACACATGATGCAACTAATATGGTGTTAAAATGATACAAACTATGTGACTCTAATTTACAAGAAGGTCCTTACCTACCTAGATAAGGTTAGAACTCGACCCAACTACTTATCCAAAACTCAAGCCAAAGGGGGTTGAGTCGCACTAGTCTAAACAAACATTAATTAGCACAAAACAATATTTATTATTATAAATCAAGATTAATTCGGGTTTGGACCTGATAGTAAACATGAGGAAAGGGGAAGCTTAACCCTTTACTAGCCATGACAGTTGTCTACAATTGTGGGTTCATGATTAGAAGAGGAAATTTGAAAAAATGAGATGCTTCTGGTCTTGGATGCCTCAGTTTCTATATTTTTCTCTCTAAGTAAGTTCAAGCAAAAGAATGAAGGAAGAAAGAAAAGCATGTGCATGTATATTGTTTGTGTCCAGACAAGAGCAGCTTCCTCACTCATGGACACTACGTGGTTGAGCAGTGGGGCCCATTGCTTAGTGGCCTACTCTCTTAACTTTATCCAAGTTCATGGACACTGCAAATTTAGGCAGTGGGGTAAACAGCATATTGACCTCTGTCACCCACGGACACAGCCATGTTAAGCATTGGTGTCCACAACTTGGTGGCTCATGCCGTCTTGTGTAGCTCCTTCACTCGTAAACACTATTGTTTTAAGTAATAGGGCCCACGGCTTAGTGGCCCATGCCATCCTTTGAGATGAAACAAATTCAGAGAGCACATGATGAACCCACTTTGGGCATTTCACCCAAAAATAGAAAAATAGAAAACAGAATGTTTTTTCTTCAAAGCTAACATCAAACTAAGTTTCAAGTCCATCTTAGTTAAACCCAGTTTTGAGCTAGTCATCTCAAATTGTTTTGGAGCAAAGTTCCATAAAGCCAATTTTCCCCAAAAAATTTCATCTCATATTGACTCATGCGAAGCAAGTCCAAACCTAAACCTTGATTTTTAAAAATAAACCAAATCTGTGAAATTCCAAACCCAAATCCATTTCAAATTCCAAAGCTTGATTTTTCTTAAAATCTTACGGATCTTTTTGTGGCTGTTCCTAACAGTCCCCACAGAGATGCTACTATAGATATCTGTGATAAGTAGGTCATAAAAAAAACAAATCATTTCTTAAAATCCAAACCAAATTCATAATTTCTGGCTTTTCAAACACCTCAGGGATTTATTTTGTGGGGGTTCCCCACAATCCCCACAAAGATGCTGCTTTTATTTCTATGAATCCATCCTTTCATCATTGCACCTTGAGGGGGCACCTGTTGACCCATAAAAGAAATCATAAACCTTACAAGTGTTGTAGTGAATATATCACAAGCAAATTTCAATCTCAAAGGCATATAAACCCTAGAGTTATAAGATACCAAGCAAGTACTGCATCCAGATGCTCAAAGCTATGCAACTCACTCAAAAGACTGCAGTTGAGCTCAGGGTGCAGCAGTTCAAATCTTAAAGCTATTGGACTCCATTTGGTCACTTAACTCAGTAAACACCAAATTCAAGGTTGATTGGCTCATGCCATGGGGTCAATGAGCACATTCAAGGTTTTGAATTACCAAAGTGGCTTATGGCAGCTCCAAAACGTTGTCAAGAATGATGCTTCAAAGTTTCATGCCATTTGGACTTCATTTCAACTCAAATTCAAACTATGGTGACTGCCTCTTGTCTTCCTTAGGGTTACTATGGCAACTGATACTTCTACATGGAGAAACTAGTTAAAACTCATAGGAACGTCCCCAAATACAATCAAGGACAATCTTTCAAAGTTTTAGAACATTTGGACATCATTTGAACCCAAATCAAGTTCAAATGGTTGTCTTTCAAGCTCTTCAAGGTCACTATACAAAGTGGCACCTCATGAAGACCAAATCAGTTAAAACTTTTGGAAAAAGTTCAAGTTATATTTAGGAGTGGCTTTAAAAAACTTCTGGTGAATTGGATGTCATTTAACCCAAATTCAACTACATATCAACTTTGGGTCAGTGACTCTCAAACCTTGGGATTATTAACCAAAGTCAAGCTATCATGCTTTGAACCCTAGAATTGGAGATTAGGGTGGATCCCGAGGTGAGGCACACGTAACCCGTGGCAATCCATGCCATATCAAAACACGGACAAACTGCCATAAGGGGAATTCCACAAGTACATGTGAGGAAGATCCGTACAACACATATTAATCTTTTTAATTATGTAGCGGAAACTTGTGAAATACATATGTAATTATCATAGGCACTAATAAAACCATTCATTCATTAATATACGTAAGTTTTTAAGTGACCCATTCACATACACATGATATACAAAAGGTATATAGGCATATCATCATCATCATTATCATCATCAGCAACATCATCGAAGCCTTATCCCAACTATGTTGGGGTCGACTACATGAATTCTGTTTCTCCATTCTATTCTATTTTGAGCCAAATCCTTCGATAAGTTAAACTTCTTCAAATCTGAATCAATGACCTCCATCCATGTTTTCTTCGGCCCACCCCTACCTCTTAATGGGCCATCTACCTGTATAGCCAAACTTTTTATTCTCTGTGCCATTACTGGCCGATGCTCAACATGCCCAAACCATCTTAAATGGGTTTTTTTAATCTTATCCCCTATTGGTGCTACTCCTAAATGCTTTTGAAAAACTTATTTCTAATTTTATCTTTCCTAGTTTTATCACACATCCAAAACAAAAATAACATATCCATCAATCGATAACTCCAAAACTGCATGATAATGATGGCATGATCTAAACACAAGTCAAACATGGTTATAACCTAAGAAAACTCAAATGACGAACCCTATGTTGCTCTACATTGGATGACTAGTAATAGATGTCATCCTCATTCCACTAGTTAATATCCCAAGGTACCATTGACGTTCCCTCCGGGGCTGCATTGATTGCCTTGTTAGCAGTGAGTTCTATACCTGTAACACTAAGGATAGCACTATTAAAATAACGGTTAAAAAAATATAAGAGTATATTAGACTATTATGATGTATTAGTTGAGTTTAAGAACATATTACTTACATGAAAACAAAAGCGGAAACTAGGCATATTGTGCATGTGATTAAGCATGAGTAACAAATCATAAATGGAAATACAATAACATAATAGTTGGCATCCACATGGCTATCTTCTCTCTAGAAAAAAAGCATATCTTATGGTAGAAAATCACTAGCAGTCGTGCCAAGATCCGTTTAACTACCCTAAGAGCACCAACGAACTCTTCATATAACTACTGCAATAAATAACATATTGAATACCCTCATTTAGTCTTATCAAACCTCTTATGGGTACAAGCTAAGTGGTGCCGACTCATTGTATCAAGACTGATCGAGATTCATAACTTTTAGACTTATCATATATAGCGATCGACTCATACTTATACAGAAGCGTATATCAGTCTTGAAATCGTATTCAATCATAAAAATCGGGATTAAACAGAGTAACTGATAATCAAACAATACATACTTAAATGGGTTAATAGAGCTCGAACCCTCTTAACCTTAGCTACTTCTATTTTGGCTCACAGTCCCACACTTAGTAAAAACTCTATCTCCAATTTTGCCTCAAGTTCACTAAGAAGAATGGGTACATAATTTAATCATTTTGGAGGCAAGGTTTACTCAAACAATATGAATGCATAGAATTAAGAGGTTAACAAGGTTATTCACTAGCCAACTCTAGCTAAAATAATCCATGTTTCCTTAATCATTCAATATTGCGTATTCATAAAACGTTCAGTGTCAATGTATTACCAAAATCTTAATGTTATATTATAAAGGTGATGGAAACCACTTCTTATACCAACACCCATGACGTGACATCGGGAAACAACCAAAAATAAAGAGGGAATAAGTGATAGCTCTACACTTTTCCTTCTTAGTAGTTATTTACCGTTGGGCTATTTTGTTTGAGGTGAAAGTACCATTCCTAAGGCCCTACATGGTCTTTGATTATACTTAATGTCCTAAGGGTAAGAATGGCTTATTTCATATTTCTATGGTCTTAAAAGAAGACTAGGACAACTCCCATTACTAGGACAACTCCCAATGGATTCATATTTAAAATGATTAAAATAAAATTTTATAATAAAAAAGGGGGTGCTCGATCGATCAGTTGGACATCTATCCAATCGATCGGCCCGGAGCTAGAAATAGTTTTGGACTAATTCCTCTCCTTTTTTCTCTAACTTTTCCCACTCCAATTCACCAACTACACCTCTCAACAGCTTCTTAACATCCTCCTACACCATAATTGGGTTTCTCCTTCATCCATCCTTATTATTCATTCATAAATATGTTCATTAATACTTAAACCACCTTACATTCTTAAATTAAAGGGTAAAAGAGCTATAACTTGGCATTAGTAGAGAATTCATTAAGAATCAATATAACAAACCATGCAAGTAGTAAATATATACACTTACACTTACCTTACCGCAGTGCTTCACCCAAATCAAGTTCTTCTTTGGTTTAATGGTGGAGAAAGCCCCAATAGAAGATAATCTAAGGCATGCATTAGAAGAAATAGGTATGATATGCATGCATGCTCTAGATTTCAGTCTCCTTGACTCCATTGAATCCAAAGAATCTAAATGGGGTTAGAATCCTTACCTTAGAGAGCTATAAAGAAAAGGATGAAGAAAGAGATGAAGAATTAGAGGTTCCAAGGAAGAAGAAACATAGGAGAAGGAAGAAAGTAGAGGATGAACCCTATTCCTCCTACATGCAAGGCTCCAAGAGCTGGATTCTAGCTCCAAGTTGAAGAGGAGAATGAGAGAAGAGGAAGAGAAGGGTTGCTCCAGTAGTTGATTAAGGGAAAATAAAGGGAATAAGTAGTTAAGTTAGCTTTAAATCCAGGTTTTATGGAATTTACAAGCAAGTCCACTTGGTTACCTAGATTTTATAGTTTGAGTCAGTTGGACTTCAATTAAGTCAAGATGGATCCGGATTGAGTTGGGCCAAACATGAAAGATGATTCATAAGATTAAATACACATGATGTAATTAATATCATGCTAATATGATGTAAAAGCATACAATTCTAAATTACCAGAAGGTCCTTAACTACCTAAATAAGGTTCAAACTCAACCCAACTACCTATCCATAACCCAAACCAAATAGAATTTAGGTTGAATTAGCCTAAACAAGTATTAATTAGAATAAAACAAGATTAATTATAATAAATTATGATTAACTCGAGTTTGGACCTTACACCCGCTTCCATGTAATTAAAGTTGATAAAAGTTAGAAGCAAAGCTTAAGTAATGTTCAGAAATGACTCTTCAAATTTTCAAGTCAAGGGAATTTCGTCTGACCCTACTTTAGAATATGTCAGCTTAGGGGTTGGTGACCCCCAAACCTTAGGGTCACTGACCAAAGTTTTACTTCCAGAAGGTCAAACTTCATAAAATTTGAATGAGATACTTAAAATGTGTTCAAGATCAATTTCTCAAAGTTTCAAAGTAGTTGGATATTACTTGGGTGGAAAATCAACTGATTGTTATAATACAAGGGGATATTGACCAAGAACATGCAACTATGAGGCCATTGATCAAAATCCTAGTTCTACATATCCAAGTCATATAAAATTTGGATGTCAAAATATACCTAAAATCAACTTCTCCAAGTTTTAAGACCATTAAAGGTCATTTGGAACCCAAACAGCTAAAGCAAGGGCTCAATTTCATAAAAAGTCAAAGGGAAGGTTGACTAACTTCCAGAGGTCCAAACATGATGAAAAGTTTTTTAGTATGCTCAAATTAATTTTAGGATACATCCCTCCAAGTTTCATGAAGTTTAGACATCGTTTGAGCCCTAAACTAATGAAAAAGTTATATGTGTAAAAAGCCTAAAATGGGCCTGTCAGTGATCTGGCCCCATGGTCATTGACACCTATAGGTGGTTATGGATGGTTTTTTGGGTGATTTTTCACTTTATTTTGAAATCCAACTACTAGTAACCACTCAAACCACTTTTGAGGGTTATAAATACACCCTTTGGGCCCTTTAGCAAGAGACTCTTGGCACTTCACAAGTATCCTAACTCCTTCCATTTTTCCTCCTCACATAAGCTTAAGGTGAGAAATGATTCTAGGGAAGAAGCTGCACATTCTCAACACTCATGATTGTCAACACTCGTAAAGACTGAGTTTAGAGATGTGAAGAACAAGGGAAGTCCAATTGATGAAACTATGCTTTTCTTTTTCTCTCACTTGTGTTTGGCCATTGCAAAAGCTTTGATCAAACTTTCTTAGGTTTCATTTTGGCTCTTTCAATAGGACCAGAATGACACAACTTCGGCCATACTTACTTGCATCAAAGCAACGCCATCGGTTTACACAAAAGCAGTCTATAAAATCAAAGTTAGTGATTATCAAAGATCATAGACAATTCTAAGACTGAATTTGTCACTTTTAGTTGTCCTTCATGACTCCCAAAATTCGAAAATACAAGTTCTAGCCCCTTAGAAGCACTTCAGAACCAAATAGAGAGGAAAAAGAAGCAAAAGGGGCCAAATTTGGCCACTGTCTATCAATGACCGAGAGTCCACGGTCACTGACTGGGGGTCAGTGACCATGCCCCATGGTCACTAACCCTCCTTTTCCAATTTTCGATGTTTTCTCTCCATTTCATGTACATTTGCCAATTTTTCTTAATTTGGATCATATTTGAGACTAGAGGGAGGACTGTGACTTTCTACAACTTGTAAACAATCTCATATCTAAGGTTAGAGTACTGAACCCATGTAAACAAAGGGAATTTAATGATGATCTATAATTTTATTTCCATTCTTCTGTATGTTTAAGGACTCGAATCCTTTGTCTCCATCATCATTTCACGTGCAACAATTGCTTTAATCGAGTTAGGTGGGATGTAATAATTAAGGGGTAACATAAAATATAGGTTACATTATAATAAAAAAATAAAAAAACAATGAAGAATTATCATAGTTCTACTAAAGAGTTGTAGCTTGTGTGGAAAGCCCTCATATGGAAGAGCAAATTGGGATTTGATCCTATTTTTTGTACAATCAGTGCTCTAGATGAAGCTTCGACATCATATATCTAGGTCAGTTGATTTTCGATCTTAAGGGAAATGGCTCCCTACCGATTTCAACGCAGATATACATAATTGTCACTGCAACGTCAATACACAACTTCATTCGTCAAGAAGCTATAATGGACACATCATTTAATGAATATGATAATGAGGGTGCAACGAGAGATGATGAGAATGATTATGAAGAGTTTCATTCTATGTCATTTATTGATATGCCAATGATGAGGGCATGTTGCATAGTGATCAATGCTAACAAATGTGGGAAGTGAGGGATGCCATTGCTGATGCAATCTTTACGGCACATTCTTGGAGGACAGATTTTGTTAATTATATATTAATACATTTATTTATTTGTAAGAGTTTGTTGCCTTTGACGACCATTTGTATTCAATTTCTCTTTTATGTCATTCATAGTTATATATTTTTTTAGAAAATATGTAAATGTTTTTAATGAATTCAAAAAAAATACATCTATTATAACACTAATTTTTTGGTGTGTTGGGCCATTTTATTTACTTGTAGAGTTTCTAAATATTGTGTAACAATTTGATAGAAATTTGTATAATTTATATGCTAAAACTGTTTTCTATATGTCTAGCTGAACAACTCTACATGTTTTTGCTATTAAAAAGTAAGTATAGAAGTTGAGCTAACCAAAAAATATTTTTTGAGATGAAAGTTTCTAGTAGGAAGTAGCTCTTTAACAGTTATTTCATAAAAGAACTTTTATATTTTGACAAGCCAAATCAAACACACCCTAAGAGGTTGTTCTTATGCTTTTCATTGAAATGCTTATTAGGTATAATTAAGCCAAACAAGCTTCTTACTTGCACATTTGTCCATATAACTATTTGGATATATGCTCAAAACTAGGACCGCATGTAAATCAAGATATAAAGTCTCATTGAACATTCATATCAAGCGTCGATCTATCACTTGTTTCATAGTCCTTCTAAACTTTGTTAAAAGTGCATGGACCAAACTTATTATCAGGATGAACATTGAAGATTGTGTCCATGAACCTAGAAAGTCAAACATTTGATTCTCAAGTGCTAGGTGAACACCAACATCTGGTGCATTGGTGCACAGGTGCTAGGACAAGGTCATGTAGCTAGTCCTTAGGCATTGTAAGCTGGATGGGAGCCAACTTTCATAACTCTTTTGATATGTCAGTTAGATTTTTGTATCTGATTTACCAGTGTATGATGGAGTGAATTAAAATTGTATAACATTTCATCTAAAATCATCTATGGTAAAATGCACTTCCATAAATACAAGTATGCTTCTTTCTTTATCTTCCTTTTGACCCCTTCAATTTCTAAAAGAAAATGTGTATCCATCTGTTTTTATACATTGGGTCTCTTATTATTATATCTTTTTGTGGAAATTGAAATAGTATGTATTTTTTTCCCATTTTGAAGCTTAATTCCATAGGTAAAATTGTAGTGTTTGGGTTTATTTCAATGGTCTACAATTCTTAATGTTAATAATCAGCTTCCTCTAAGAGTCCATCACTACCAAACTTTATAGGCCTCATTGATTAGGCAAATTTTGACACTCATTTGGCCATCTAAAGTCTGGAATGTACTTAACTTTAAGGCCCTCAAAAGAGAAGCTTCCAGTTGTAGAGCCAAGGTTCTTTTGTGGAGGTGGAGTGGGGAGTAATGGTCAACCAATGATATTTTTATTCTTAATTTGTCTTTATTTTTTATGATTTTTGTGAAAAGATTAGCCTTAAACATTGATAACCCAAATTATCTATGAAAACCATATAATTGAGGGATTACGGTGCAATACATTTTTCTTTACATAATTCCCTCCCATGATGATATTGTTACATTAACCGTGTGACATCCATCTTCGAAATATCCTATCCAACAAACCTAGGTGATAGTTTCTTCATCTTTAGATTTCTCTAAATATTGAAGACTTAGGAGGATTTCTAGGATAGTTCTGACAGCTTCTAATTATAGCAGTTGTCATCTCTTTGTAGCCAGGTGCCAATGTACTTACGCACCCTGCCCTTGCCTCCATGAGAGATGCCTCCATGAGCCAAGTAAATGAAGGATGAGATAAGGACCCTCTTGTAAATGGAGTATGGCCCATCCTGAAAGTCTATAAAAAGGGCTTTAATCCATAAAAGGAAGACAAATAGACACAAAGAGAAAGAGGAGGCAATAGGGTGTAGGTATTGTAGCGAGTGTTTCTCTCTCGTGGAGGACAAGTGAGGACTCTGTAAGGTCTTTTTTTAAAATTAGCTAATTCGTGAGTTAGAGAAAACTTTGGGGTCCATTGAGTTGTATTTTATATTTTTTATAGAATGAACTACGGTTTGTATCATCAAAAGAGCTCAGGTGAAAAAATCAAAAAAACTGACTATAGCTCAATCAATGTGATCTTGCCCAATCAATCAGACTTAAGGCAGAGTTGATACCCAATCGATTGGACACTTACTCAATTGATCGGTTGACAAAAAAACCCCACCAACCAGTGACAAAAAAACCCCACCAACCTATTTCAAAATTCTTTCATGTTTGTACCTAAATTAGTAAGCTGTGTTCTATAAGGAGTATACTTATGAGACACAAATTGTGGGTTATAAAAAAGGGTTCTATTTCAACCATAGCAGCATCCATCTCCATAATTTGAGTTAAGATTTCACATTGAAGATTCCATCTTTCTCTAGGGCTTTCGTTGAAAGATTGTGCTAAAACTTTAGACTAAAGAATATTGCTTCTACATCTCTATTAGAAAATTGAGGTCATATTGTATATTCAAGGTATGAGTTGATCAAGCGGAAAACAGTACATGTGAAGGAGTGTCATGGCAAGGAGTTATGGAAGAAGAACTAAGTCCTTAGTTCAAATGAGTGACTGTAGAAGGGTTGTGGGTATATCTTGTAACTGTTTGCTATTTCTTGATAGTTGATCCTTGTTGAATTCTTAGTTTTTTACTCGGTTGGGATTTTCCACATTAAAGATTTGCGTGTTTTCTTTTTGTATAGTTAATTGTTTATTTATAAGTTTGTTTTATTTCTTCTGCTGCATATTATTGGACTTGCAATGTAGAAATCCAGGACACCCCAAAATCCTCAGACTCCCCCCTGGAGCTTTCGGTCCTACCTATGAGATACCCTTAAGCAAGAGGTTCACTAACTCTATTGTAAAAAATGGCATCGGTAGACCATCTTTTGATTGAATGGAGAGCTTATTGCTAGTCCTAGAATCTCCACTATTGTATCAACAATGTTACATAGATTTCAATAATAAAATCTAACAGTTGTGGATGCCTGGAATGTAGAACCTTGTCTTTCTAACTCCATAGCTCATGCTAACCTCTATCCCTAACTTTGCATGCTAAGTCACTAATGCATACTAACTCATGCATTCTATATTTAGTTCACTTCACAATCTCACACCCACACTCCTCTTTCATGATTCAAGCCAAAAAAAATTGAGATCTCTATTTTTTATCTTCTCTCTTCTACCTTCTTTATTTTCATTATTTTTCTTCTATTTTGATTTTCTTTTGTCGATATTGATAGAAATCTCTCAAGTAGGTTTGATTAATGAACATCTACAAGGACAAAGGGTTGTGATCGGAGATTCAAGAGGTTTTTAGATTTTTTTTCTTTCTTTCTAAGAATTAGTTCAAATGAAATAGGTTTTTGGGAAGTGAGATAAAAACATATTAGAAAATTATATACTTTCTCCATCCCCAAATGCTTGCATCCAAACATACCCGGTAGTGATTTTTATTGATTCTTACAATGTTTTCTATTGATTATGTATTCAGTTTCAATTTCTAGTAGAGCCAAGTTGAGGCTATTTCATTTTTTCTTTGTAATGTTTGTATTTGAGATCTATCAAGAATATTCTTTTATAGAAAATTTATGGATGATGAATATCTTGGCAACCTGCATTTCTTTAAATTTGGGCTATGCTTGGAAGCGGTATGTTATGAAATAAACTCATGTTTTGACTGATTTGATGGGAATGTGATGTGCATTTGATATGTTTCTCTGAATAATGTTATGTGTTTTTGGAAGTCATGTACTCTTGGAATGTAATGAATGTGCTCCTAAGACACATATGATTAAGTAGGGTGCTGCTCATATAAAATTTAACTAATATGCATTATAGATGAATGAATTTTGAAATGATCATATAGGCATATCATTGTGGACTAAGAATATACATGAATGGATTGATAATATTGCTTGTGTAAATATATTATTGTTTGAATTTGAGATTCTAATAGGGGTTATTCATTTATCATACTTGAGTCATTGTATAGAAATGCTTAACTTTGTTGATCATTAGTTTGTTGTTTTTTTTATTCCATAATTGACCTATCATTGCTTGCATTCACCAACAAGATGTCAGACTGTAAGTTATTAACCATATTCCACTTCGGAAGAATTGTTTTGGATAGTGGAAATCCATTTTATAATTTAGGCAACCCAAAGATGATCATATGAGTAGAACTATTCTACAAATATTGTAAAAATTTTTGGTGTAATTCATAATAAATCAAAAATACAAAAAATATGACAAAGAATAATTTTGGATAAAGTTTGAGTTTCATTAATTTCTCAAATTTATTTTACATGGGATTGGATGTTCAAGCTTTGTGGGTGCAAGTCATTTACATTGCGTTTTTACAACTTTCCCATTTAGCCTTAGGTGACCTCAAAATGAAAAAAAGTTTAAAAATACATAAAAAATGCAAAAAATACAATCAACCGCCAATTGGCAGTTAAAGTATAGTAACCTTTCTTCTCCTTTCCCCTTTGAATTTGTTGGGAAAACTCTAATGAGACCCTTTGAACATGATTGCTAAAACTAGGGTGTGGTGTGAATGGTTTTTGATGTCAATTAGACATCTTTGAGCACTATCACTTATTTTTCTAAGGTGGTGCAAAGTGTGAATCCCAAGGGAGTTGTGTTGGTTTTTGTGCCAACGGAGTGTCCAAGATTGTGCCGTTCTGGGGCCAATGTATGGTAAGCCAAAATGATGTATACAATAAAGTCAAGGACATTCAAAACTCCTTAATTGAAAAAACAAATAAAATCCTAAAAACCATGGAGAATATACGGTTAACCGTAGCTCAAAATTAATGAAAATGTTAGATATTGGAAAAACAACTGGAAGCTGACCATGGGGCTTCTACTGTCAGAAATGATGAAAAATCACTATTCTTGAAAGGGAGCCATAAGAACTCCTTGGAAGTCTTATGGTTAGCCGTACCCCTTTTAGGGCTAGCCTTGAGGCCTGACACTAATCAACAGGTCAGTTTAGTCCATTTTCACCCTATAATCTTTACTTGTGTGTGTGTGTGTGTGTGTGTGTTTGGTTTTTTTTTTTTTTTATTAATCTTTACTTTCTGGTTTTAGGGTTTCAAGGCCTATTCTTGGTTAAACATGTAGTTTAGTTTACCTTAAAATGTTGGCACATTTGGAAAATATAATGGTGAATTTTGGGCCTTCCAAGACTTGATCTTCTGCTTTTGAAAGTGATCTTCTTTAGGGATTACTAAAGGCAAGGTCTTAAGCTTTGACACGGAATTGACTACACAATGGTAGTACATATATGAGTATCGCACTAAAACCATGTTCTCTTCTGGAGATACGATGGGACTAATCAAGGTTTTGATTCCGATGAGATTTCTAGGTCCACATGAGGTCATGAGTTGTTTAAGGTTGTTGCAAATAGACTCTTCCATTTCTTCCCTACACTCTAGCCACTTCCAATCTTTATTTTCTATTTTCTCAATTCGATTTTACTTCCTTCTCAATTGCACTAGAGAGAAAGAATTTAGTAGTCTTTTTTCCTTCTCCCAAGCATAATTCTATTGATTTTTGTTTCCAAAGCTCTTCTTCCCTACTTAAATATTCTTCCAACTTCTTATTCAATTCAAGTTCAATACCCACCAAGGTAGGGTTAGCCTTTTTTTCATAATCATATTTAGATCTTGTCTAACCTAGTTAATAACTTCATCCACTTTGGGGAAACTAAATCTGTTCCACCTAGCAAGGTTCTTAGCCAAGAAGGGTGTAGTCAATGTTTTTGTGTGTGATTTATTTTAACGGTTACATTCACTTGTTCTTTTCAAGTGTTCATGATAGGTATTGCAGGAATCATTCTAATGCTGAGTTGAAGATCGTTGATGTTATATGTTCTCATTTTTTTGAATGTATTTGGTTATTCTAGGTAGATTTTCATGTATTAGTAGTTTTGTCCATGAATTTCCAATGAGGGAGATTGTAAGGACATTTGAGCATTGGCTAATTCATTGGAAAATGGACAAAACTGGGTTTAATTATTAATCATGTGTTTTTGTAGAATAGATTGCGCAAGTTAACTACTCTGCAGTTTTCAATTTACCAAACCGCTCTCGTGCACTCTATGGACTGTGTCATGATCGCTTTCCCAAGATGAATGCACTGAATTTTTTCAAACTACACTCGTGTGTGCTATGGACCACGTTCATGTGCATTTTCCGAAGATGGTTGCCAAAGGAGTCCGCAACATTGCACTTGTACGCAGATGCCAAGATGCCAAGTTTACACTAGAGCGCTAAGCGGTGAATTTGTTTCCCAGATTTTCAAACTTTCTTGTTTGATCTTCGATGGTTTTCATTTTTCTAGTCTGATTAGGATTGTGTTTTTGTGCACTTCATGTGTGTTTTGAGAGCATATTTCTTCCTTTATTTTTCCTTGTTATGCCCTCTACTTCGTTCGCCATATGTTCTGCACCTTTGTCCTTCTGCATGAGCCATTTATTTCAAATTGTTGCAAGCGCACACGAGCGCGCATCACGGAGTAAAACAGTACCTAGCATGTAGAACTTCCATTAGCATGTAGAACTTCCATTTTTCTATTCTTCTTTGCCCTATTCATTTCTTCCTCCTCTTCCTCGTTCCACTATCTCTGGTTGCTAGTGCTGCCATCCCCATTCTTAATGGTAAACTTTCTTATTCCCTTGATCTCATGGCTGGATATGGGGATTTCACTTGATTTGGGATTTTTTTGGGTGTGGGGGTTGGTGGGGGGGGGGGGGGGGGGGTTTCTTTTCTTTTGCTTGATTCTTGTTGAATGGATTCACCGGTTTTAACTTTCACTCCCATCTCTTTCACGTACGGTTTTTCTGTGTGCTTGATAACTGGAGAAGTGAATGGTGATCATTTTCACCATGAATGGAGCTTGGTTTTCATGGTTTCCAACGTGGTTGTGGCAATGATGTGTGTTTCTATTTTGATAATGGCCTTTGGAGCTTGTCTTTGTATTGGTTTCTTATGATGCTCCAGATGCTCGAACATGTGGAAGATGTTGGTGGAAGATGCTTTTCTCTGTGTTTGTATATGGTTTCTTGTGCTGCGTATCATGTTCTTGACATATTAATTGCATGCCATTCTCCATGGTTTTTGGTTCAATGCATAGATATTGGCTTTTGGACTTGTTTTGTTTTTCACCATGTCTGATACCTAAGTTATTGCATTGATTTGGTTAGAATAGTTTAAAGGTTGGGTTGTGAAGACTATGGCATTGACTCTCCTATGCTTCATGTTTTGCCTAAGTGGTTTCTCTTTTGTGCATTGCCTTGGAACTATTGCCTACAGTTCTCATTTTGCATAGCTTGTTTGATGGATTTAGTTTCGTGGTTTGATGGTTATGCTACTGGATTATTTTGAAGAGCTGGTTTGTCACAGGTTAATGTCCTTGTTGAGTAAATTGTGATGCTTGGCATGCTACAAATTTTGTCCTTCCTATTCTCATTGTTACCTTTTAATAGTTCAGTGTCATGGCTTCAAGGAAATGTCAGAACATTGGATCCTCTTCTTCGCACTCTAGATATGACACAAATTGGTTTACCTCCATAAAGAATGCTCAAAGATTTGAAAATATATTCTCTAAGAGATCAGTGAGTTCTGAGAGTCCATTGATGATACTCTCACTTCTTATCCCGTCTTTCAGAGGACAATGGGAAGGAGACCCTGAAATTCACTCTATTTTTATGGAAAGGAGGAGATAAATTGTAATGGGGTCAGAGAATTCTATTTTAATGCATTTGACTATATGGGCAGCTTCTTCAAGACCTATGTACGTGGCAAAGAATTCTTCGTTTCCACTGATGGACTTAGTGAGTTTATACGTATTCCAAATCCTGTAGAATATGATTATCCCTTCTCATCAGAGGATGAGTTCCCCGAAGGCATTAATTTTGATGAGATTGCCTCCATACTGTGTGGTGCTAAAGGTGCTTGGCCAGGTGGTACACTTATACATGGCTTGATGACTAAGGATTATAGGTTTTTGGACCTATTCGTGAGTTGCAACTTGGAACCCCGTGGCCACACTTCAAATTCCAATCATCATCACGACTATGTTCTTTATGCTTTGGACATGGGCAAAAACATTAATGTACCTTGGGTCATCATCAACAACATGTGGGAAGTGATCAATGGTCAGAGAAATGTGTCTCCTCATTTTGGTGTCTTGATAACCCAATTTCTGAAATCTTGGAAGATCAAACAGCGCTATGAAGATATTATGATGAAGATGCATGGCCCAATAAACAAGAGGACCATTGAGCAGTCTACAATGCATCTTCTGGGTTGGAGTTTTTCTAGAGCAACCAAAGGTGGTGACCATGAGGAGCAGTAGCAAGAGGTTAAGGGGGAGTCTTCTATTTTTGCCCAATTGGCTCATCTTAAGACTAAGGTGGATGATGGGTTCAAAAGCATGAATGCTTGCCTTACGTCCATTGACACCTCCCTCACTACTACTCTATCTCATTTACAGCATCCGAATCCATAGTCATCATTTTGGGACTCATTTTTTTGTTTCACCTTTGTGTATAATTCAGATTATTTCATATGTTATTGTTGATTTGGATATTCATATGTTATTGTTCATAATTTTAGATTAATATATGCTTTTGTTCTTCATGTTCTACTTCTTCTTTTTGACAAGTCTGCACAAAAAGGGGGGTGTGGGGGGGGGGGGGGGGGGGGTATGTATGTGATTTATTTTCGCGGTTACATTCACTTGTTCTTGTCAAGTTTTTGTGATGGGTGTTGCAAGAATCATTCTAATGCTGAGTTGAAGATCTTGATGTTATATATTCTCATTTTTTTGAATGTATTTGGTTATTCTGGGTAGATTTTCATGTATTAGGAGTTTTGTCCATAAATTGCCAAAGGGATATCAAGTAATTGGTTAGATAAGAGATCACATTGCTTTTGCAAATTGCTTACCTTAGATGACGCCTTATCCAGAGCAGATGTTAAAGATGTGTTTTATGCTTCCGTGTCCTTCAGTTTGAAAAGCATCTTTTCATTAATGCTGGACATCCTTTGGCATTTCTTCAACAAGATACTGTACTCCTTTTTCAAGTCAAACTTGTCATCTGAGTTGTCATTAGCCTCTAAATCTTCTCTAGACTTGGAGTCTTTCTCAAATGATTCCTTAAGACAAAAATGTTAGTAACAAGAGCCATGAATTTCTCAGAACCCTGAGTGGGAGAATCAGGTTCACTGTCATCTTGTTTTGAGTCAACATCCCACGTAATATTTAAGGCATTTTCCTTGCTTTTCGCTCTTTCTCTATGATTAGCACACTTAGAAGCAGTGTGACTAAATCCTTGACACTCATAGCATTGGCAGACTTTGAATTACTTTTATCAGAATTATTTTCAGCCTTAGGCACAAATTTAGACTTATTTGGTGCCTTATTTTTGTCAAAACCCTTTTTGAAGGAAGATTTCCTATTTTTCCAAAACTTTTGAAATTTTTTGACAAACAGGGCTTCAAAGTTAGCTTAATCAGAATCACTATCAGAATCATTATCAGAGACATGTTCTGCAACTTTGGATGACATGAGGGCAATACCCTTAGATTTCTTTACAGAAAGATAGTTGGCTTCAAAAGTTTGAAGGTTATCAACTAGTTCATTCACTATAAGGGTGCTTACACTCCTATTCTCCTCAATGGCTATTGCTTGTGAGTGAAACCTTTAAGGAAGTGAGTGCAGTATTTTCTTAACAATTTTAATTTCAAGAATGCGCTCTCCCAAACTAAAACTTAAGTTAACTATGTTACTCAATTTGGCATAAAATTCATCGAATGTTTCATCCTCTTTCATTCTTATTATTTCAAAAATAGTAGTCAAGTGTTAGAGTTTAGTTTTCTTGACTTTATCTGTGCCCTCATGCACAAGTTACAGAATGCCCCAACTTTTTTGGCAGTGGTACATATAGAGATTCTGCCGAATTCTGAAATTAAGACACCAAAATGCCATTAAGAGCCTTGTTGTTGTAGTTAAAAGCATGTTTCTCTTCTTTTGACCACTGAGCTTTAGGTTTTAGAATGGTTTGCCCTTCTGCATCAACAGTTGGTTTGGTATATCCTTCTTTAACAATATCCCAGACATCACCATTAATAGCTCTAAAAAACGCAACCATCCTAGCCTTCCAATGGGAATAATTTGTTCCATCAAGTATTGGAGGCTTGGTTGTTGACGTGCCTTATTTACCAAAATCTATGTTAGCAATCTAGATGATCGATACACACAATAACTTAGTGTGACCTTGCTCTGATACCAATTGAAAGTTTCAAAACCCGAGTTTTGTCTTAAGGTCCCAATCATAGATTGTAATATGAATCTCAGTAATACCAAATTAATTAAACTAATTAATTGAGCAAGCACACAAAAGACAAGAGGCACGATTTTTTACGTGGAAAACCATATTCAAGAAAAACCACAGGTCACCTTGATCAAGAGTAACAAGTACTATGTAATTGAAGATTCAAAAGATACTCACAGATCCCCCTCAGTTGTACCTCAACCTAAGTACTACGACAATTTAGCCAACTCCTCGTCGTTCACCTTTACCATACTTGAAACAACCAACTTAAAAGGCTCTTTAAGTTAATCTACTGCATGAGAGAGTAGATGAAAAGGTTTACAGCAAAGGCTTCAGTACTTCAGATTTTTCTCAAGTTGTTATAGAGAGAATGTTTCAATCTTTAATGGATGATAGGTTGCTCTTCGGGAAGACAGATGACCTCGAGGGGAAGAGAATGACCCTATATATAGGCTTGCCTTCAAGGTCATCTATCTTCCTGAAGAGCACTTAACTTGCACAGTCATTATCATCACTATCATTATCAGAGCCTTATCCCAACCATGTTCCATCAATACTATATCATCTGCAAACAACATACACCATGGTACTTCTTTTTGAATATGCACAGTCCATTCTACAAAAATACATGATTAATAATTAAACCTAGTTTTATCCATTTCCCAATGAATTAGCCAAGACTCAAATATCCTTCCAGTTTTCTTCATTGACCTTAACCATATTTAGTCCATTTGTTGAGGATGATTTCCTCACTTTTGTTTTGTCCCTAACCACATACTGTGGTACCAGAATGATCTAGGGAGTTTGGCGGATTTCGGATTTCCTATAAACAGGATTGAGGCATGATTAGACTCTTCGGTTACTCCAATCTATGTTACCGATGGGGTTGTCATTAATCTTCTGTTTAGTAGTACATTAGACTTTTCGGAAGAGACCTCTTCATTTTCATGTTGGAGAGCCTCAAACACTGCTACAATCATAGCTTCGTTTCCACGGGCACCGCCGGCAAAATGACAACTTGATCTGCAGTGGGCATTGAACTAGAAAAGACCTTCCTTTGATATTAATTGATGTAGCTAAAATATTTACGGAAGAAGATCAATGTCTTCTATCTGCGATCAAACCCTAAATCCACAGAAGAAAATTGGGGATTACTTCAAAGAAAATTTGAAATTCGTGTTATTCTTTTATTTGAAACAGAACAATGCTGATATTGACTGTAACTAACATTCCTAAAAAAATATTATTAGATTAAAGATTTAAAAAACCACTCATCCCCCGTAAACAATTTCATAATAAAAATTTGTAATTAGCATCTGTCCTGTGCCTTCTGACTTAATTTTTTTTTTTTTTTCTATTTTGATCTTCTCCTAGATCTGTAAGGTACATGTCTGATTGATAAATAACACATAACTTGGATCTTGCACATAAGTGGTGATATTTAGTGCAACTACTGTCAGAACATCTCCTTCCTCTAAATGCTAAAACATGTCCCCCCAACTCCGTTATTTCCTTGTGGATGGCGTCATAAACTTCTTTTATTCTCGGGGCACCAAGCCCCAGTGTAACCCTTGTTGGGGCATTTCAATCCAATTTGTCCGTCATACATCAAAGGCAACCTTTCCAACGCTGGAAATAAATCAATCCCTATTTTGTAGATCCAATGACAGACCAATGGTAAGGCAATACCTGTTTTATAGGGACAATCAAGAATAGATCCCTTTGATTGTTAGGATGAAAGCATCGAGACAATATCAAAAGAAAATCAAAACCTACTTTATGTGCTTGTATCCTAAAGCTATTTGATTTAAGTGCACCAAAACACATTCATCCCATGTACGGGTGTTAATATGTGTGGGCTGCCCAGGCTAGGCATGGCCCAGGTTGCAAAGACGAGGGCCATGGGCCAGTCCGGCCCGTTGACCTTGGTCAATGGGTGGCCTAGCGCGGCACAATCCCAGGGTTGGGCCAGGGGGTGATGGGCCGCAAGCCCACACGGCAAGATGCATTCCCAATTTGGGTTGTGCTAGGCTAGGGTGCCTGAGCCGTGGGCAGGTACGGCATCGCCCACATTGATATTTACAATAAGTTTTAATTGTTTATTATTTAAATTAAGTACAAAATGTAAAATAATTAAAGTTTCACTCTTCATTTATAAATTAGTGTCCATATATATCCATTTAATCTATTTGTTTCAATTTTACTTCAAGCTGGAAGCCTTAAAAGTGTATATTCTCTCCCTCAATTTATATAAAAAATATTAAAAATCTAAAAAAATTTAAAAGGGACACGTTGGCCTGCCTAGCCCATTTGGGGCATCACCCAGCAAGGCACAACCTAGACTGGCCTCCCAGCTGCTTGAGGCGGCATGGCACGGCCCGTGATCATACACAGGCCTGCCCAGCCCAACAACGGCTGGGCCAGACAATTGGCATGGCCCACATTTACATACTTAATTGTGCGCGCTTAAAAATGAACCAACAATCTCTCAGACTTGATGACTGGTGGAGGAGAGTTGATGGTGATTTTAGCATTCCCTGGAGTCGAGTAGCAATGTCCCATCAAGGATCTATAAAAGACCTCTCAGGAGTCAGGATCAGTGCCAAAATTGAAGTCTGAAAACTTCATACATTCAATTACATATGTTTAGAACTACATGAACCGTTCATGGTTACCTCCTGCTCGCCACTGGGACCAATCATCGAAAAAAGTTAAAAATAATTCTTCATCGTTAGAACCACATGAACATCTTGGGGGCACAACTGTACAAACACTTAAAATGATGGGTTCAAATTTTATGTGCACTCAGGGACAGACCTGAGAACATCCATGGAGGGCAGTCGCGCCTGATGGACTTCAATCTATCTTTGAAAACTACAATGAAAAATTTGGCTAACGACTATGAAAATTCTAAATTTGTTCTCAAAATTCAATTGTCTATTTGGGTCCACACCCCTCAAACGATAATCTTTAGGCCACCAATAAGTACCAGCCATGTGAATAGAAAGATCATACTGCTTATGAGACCAAGAGCAAAAGAAGCCTGCCTTGCCTATGGATATCATACCCACTTGGTAGGGCCTCACTTAGCCCATTGGATCAATGGTCTGGATCACCCAACCTCATATTGGCACAATAGATCAATGATCTGGATCACCCTGACATGGGGCCCAACTTTCTTGGTCTAAATTCAAGTTTAGTAATCTTTCTTCAGTACCATAGATTTAAATGATACTATACATGTCAAAAACTAGGATTTCTACATAACTTGGCCCACTTGATTGGACGGGCATCCATGACATGGAATATGACACACATGGACTCAGGAATTTTTCATGAAAGAGGGTAGCTTTTTTTTCGAATATTAAAGAGTAGAGGACATACGTCCGTTGTTCTAGGCTTTTTTTCTCAACAGGGTTCTTAAGTAGAGGAAACTGATACAGCCTATGAGACATGCGGGCCGACAAGCCCAGTGAACATAGTCATAAACCAAAGAATTTCTGCACGACGTCCAAAGGGCAATGTTATGCCCATTTTAATTTTTCTTTTATTTGATTAAAAAAAATCCTTCATTTGCTTTGCTTATGGGCCTCTAACCTTTTTGTAAGAAGTCAGTTCTTACTTATTTGTGCATGTTTGTCGACCTTCCTAATCAAATGGTTGTCATGTCTCACCCGAGGTCTATTTTCCTCATAAAGGACTTCCTCACCTCACTCGAAATCTACTTTTCTCATAAGAGGATTAGGGTGGCAGCACTATTATCTAGGTAAAGAAATTAACAAATAAATAAATATACCAATCAAGGTTAATCAAAGGCTACTATTGTGTTGTTTGAAGACTTTTCTCCCCAGAAAGATCCATGCTTAACAGCCTTAACTCATTGGAAGTGGTGCATCTTGATTCTCGAGCAAGAGTGTAACAAACTTGGAGCAAGGGATGGCCATGACATCCCCAAAATCAATATATACAGGTTTATGGCCTGATTGTTCGCATGAAATTGAATGTATATGAATCGTAGTCAGCTCTAAAAATAGATTTTTAAGGTGATGGGTAAACAATGTAAGGTGGAGTTAGAGAAGGGCCCTTGGCTTTGTTAGGAAGGGACGTCCATTCATTTTTCGTTAGGGAGAATATTTGGTTGTCATCAGATAGTCACCATTGTTTCTTTCATTTAACAACTTTTACAAATACCCATCTTGAATATCTCAGAATTCAATCAAATGAAACGAATGGGCCCATATTATCTTTACTTATGGCCCACCAATATATTTATATAGTGGCCCTCCTCAGGAACGTCTTCCTGGGTCGACCCTTGATTTCTAGTAATTAATTGATCAATGCCTGTATCAGTCAATTGAAGTTAATAATAGGCCCAACGGGAAACAAAACTCGTCGACTTGTTGGCATGGACCCCTTGCTCCGACATATTTGCGCAACAAAAGTTAACCTATTGCACATCAGCTCTTCAAGTGATTTGACGCGACCCAACTACATCATGTATTTATCCAATGTCTAGGCCCTTGTTCCCCATCACAAGAAGCGAGCCAATGTTGTAATTTATTTATTTTTATTGGGCCCATGTTTCTAATTTCTAAAGATGGTCCATGATGTGATTTTTAAAGATTTTCCCATGTATATGGATTTCCAAAGGTAATCCCATATTGTAATTCCTAAAGGTAGATTCCATGTTGACAACTACAAAATATAAGCCAACACAGTAGTCTCTATAAAGTGGGCCTCATGAATTAATTCCTAAAGATAGGTCCTATGTTGTAATTTTTAATAGTGACAATATGTACAGCAATTCCTAAAGATGGGATCATACGTCATATGCTAGTTGGTATAAATTTAGGTCATGTGCTTAAAATCAGGAGTGGTAGCCCCATTTTTGTAATACATATAAAAGTGGTACCATAATGCATATACTAGCAGAGAAGGCCTGTGCTAAGCCCGGGTCCCACAAAAAAGAGATTTTGAAAATACAAGGATAAAAATTTAGAAAAAAAATTTCAAAGTATCAAAAATAAATATCAAAACATGAAACAAACTATGAATGAAATAGAAATATCTTAAATTGGAAAGTAAAGCTAGAATGACTTAAAAAAACATTTAAAAAGTAATAGAAAAATAAATATTATATAGAAAATAAATTTTGTCAATGATATGCTAAAAAGGAGAAATGAAAATATGAAAATAAATGTAAAAGACTAACATTTGAACACTAAAGTTATTTGGTTTTCAATATGATAAAAGAGAAAAAAAACTACAAGATTGATGAATGAAAATTTCATTAAAAAATAGAAAATGATATTTGAAAAACATACTTTCTATTCTATTTAAACACTTATTGTGAAGCTACCCAAACCAATTATAGCACAAATGATTTTCATTTCCTTAAAAAAAAAAAGAAAACCCTTTCAAAAACTTATCTAGAAAAGTTTATATTCCACTGGAGATATATCAAAAAATCTAAAAGGAAAAAATTCAAGCTTTTCATAAATACAATAGTAAGAATAAAGAAATTTATCTCCAAGTTATAAAGAAAACGCCTTCTACTTATTCTTGGTTAGAAACTAAGAGGCTACCATTTCTTATGCCAATTCAGGCCAATGTTCAACTATATTTGGTTAACCTATTGAAACTAAAGATATGCTAGAAAGTCGTGCTATAGATCGATAATTTTTATATATTAAGAGTATAGGTATGTTTTTAATCTCTAACTTGAAAGATAGTAGAAAAGAAACTAAAAATAATATACTTATAAGAATATACCTATAATGCACGGATACTTTAAAATAGGCAATGTATCGTATTACATTATATTTGACACTTCAATTTTTATAAATAAAATCTATATCCTTTTCATATCTATCTCGTGTCCTTATCATATCACACCGTATTTAGGCATCATAGGCATGAACCATAATTCATAATAAACTTATCCATTTATCATTGTAGTTATTAGACCATAAAATTATGGTAGCCATCCCCTACCACCTATAATATCCCTTTCAGGAATATAATTTTACAATCATCTGTCGCTGGAAGCCCTTGTAGTGTAGTCGGCATGCATCAAGTTGGGTCCCACATTTGAGTTGTATAAATAAGTCATTGGAAGAGGATTTGTAAATACTAATCAACTATAATGAAAGCAGCTCCAAGTAAAAGTCCAAACATTGATACAAATTAATGCAGATCCTATATTAAAAAAAAATAATAGTAAAGTATTATATAACAAAAATTAAAGAGAATTTAATTGCGTTTAGACCTAGTAAACGGGTCTGGTTGACCAAATTCGGGTTAGGTCAACTCGAACCTGAATTTGTTGGTTCCAACCCTAATCCGACCTATTTTTAAAAAGGGCTGGAAACCTTCAACCCTCACCCACGGCGGGTCAGCCCGACCTAACCTGCCTAACTCGAATTTGATGTGGGTTGGGTCAGGTTAACCTAACATAATATATTTAATTCTCATTTTGTGTATAATTTAACTCATTTTATATGGCCCAATTTTATTTGTAAAGCTCTCCTTATATCTAAACTCATTTAAAATGTTATATTGAGTATGAATTTATAATTTATTAGTTTTCAAGGTGTAAAAAAATAGAGAATCTATAAATATTTTCTAGCGCATTTATTGAGAATTTGATATAATCCCTTTTCAATTTTTGTTCATTTTTATAATTTCATATTTAAGCATAAGTATAAGACTTATCAATGATATTGTGTTTCATTCATATCTATATTTTAGAGGTAAATTTATATACAACATAAAAATAATAAGTACATATCAATATTTCAACTACAAAACATCATATTTTCAAATAAAGAATAAGTTTTATATTCTAAGTATTAAAATTTTACATGACTCCTCCACAAATATTTAAGAGTATATAATTTATGGCCCACATGAATAAGAAAAGTGAAAATTGAAAAATCATGGAAATTTAATAAAATCTAAGAGGGTCAAATGGGTTAGGGCGGGTTAGGCGAGTCAACCCTAACCCGACCTGTATTTTATACGGGTTGGTAAATCATAATCCTAACCCAACCTGTATTTCAAATAGGTCAGGTGAGGTGGGTCAAAAACAAGTAGGGTAGGGTAGGGCCGGGTTGGTGGGTCGGGCTGGATTTTGCTAACTCTAATTGCGTTAGAAATATATTGCATGGTGAAGTCAATATTTGAACTGTAATTGTGGTATAACCAAATGCACTATAAGCAATTTTTGCTTCAGTCAGATAAATATATGAATATCAATGAAGAAAGAAAAGTTAAATCTTTACATTCTGGAGAAGTAGCAAAGCATTATTTTCCTCTACCCATTCAAACTTTGTAGTGCCTATAGAATTTCCACACCTTTCCATGAAAGGTGGTTAAGAATGAACCACTGTTAGTATTTTATAACATATAAAGAAGAATTTCTCTACAAAAGAAAAATAAATCTGAACTTATCATAAAAGTCCGAATGAAGGAAAAATAAATAATCACAAAAACACTATAGAGAATAAGGAGAATGTCTTTAAAAAGATCATATAAAAAGTGTTGTAAGTTTAGAAATTTGAAATGAGGAAAAACAAAGAGCCAGAATCTTTATGTTGATAAATGGAGAAAGTTACTAACGGAATATTATTGTCTTTGATTGGAGGTATAATGATAGAAGAGAAAGAAAATTTACAAAGTTTGTAGAGAGAAGTTAATAAAAGAGAGGAATTACTATTCTTCAAAGAATGCAAAGGGACAATCAAAATAAATTCTAGATGGTTAAAATCAATCGAGCAAATTGAGGTTGATTTCTCAATTGAACTCAACCAGCTTAATATATAATAATAAGTGCAGTTCTAGTTCTAGTAATAAATTCCAGTAACTATGAAATAAGAACTTACAGAATTGAGGATGCTTGAAATACTCAACCAGAAATTTCGAAACATTAATGAAATAAGAAATTAGAATAGGTTCGTTTGATGGTGCTTCTTACAAAAATCCTGAATGTTGATAATTTTGACTTTTGCTTGGTTGCTAGAATATTGGATACCAATCACTTTTTAATATTGAAAAATAATTATATGAGAACTAATTTTCACCACTATTTTGTGAAAAGTCTTTAGGTGGGGCTCATCTATTACCCAATTCAAATCTTGTAATACATATTGACTCTCCCCCTCTCCCCAACCACCCCTTATAGTCACACATCTTAAGTTTCAGTCGAATTCGAATTTATTGGACCGTTGGATCGACTGTATACCAATCCGAATGGATTGAATTTATGGGCTATGTATGAAGGGGTTAGGGATAAATTTGATATTTATAGTGATCCCATATAGATCTTTTTATCCTCCCTGATGATATCTCCAAATAGGACCCACAAGTTGACACAATAAAAAAGTTTTCACAGTAGGTGTATGTAAACGCTTCTCATTAGGTTAAATCCCTTTAACATTTTGAATTCAAAGAATTCTACGTTTTAACTTTGATAAATATAAAATTTTCGCAATTCATCAAGCATGAATTCCAGAATTATCAATAAAGAAACTGGACCTAAAAAAGTCCCCCCAACATCACTTTGTGGGATGTTGGAAGCTGGGGAAGGAGAACATGGATTCTAGGACCAAGTCTCCGTTCAAGAGGGGCAAGCAAGGTGACAGGGGACAACGTTCATCAACCCCATGTTCCCTTTTTTGTCTCTTGCACGCGCTATGTGGGTGGTGGGATCCACCCCTCACGCGCTATCTGGGCCCCATTCCTTACATCACCATCTTTTGACATTTCCTGACCCACCTCTCTTTTTCTTCTCAAATGAGACAGATAGATACAGATAGCTGTAAACCAAAGGCCTGAAACAACATATCACGCGCAAAAGCAACGAAAATCTCTATCGTAAGTTTTTCTACTTGTCTTTTGGCAGCATGCTTTGGTAGTTACGGCGTTAAGACCGTAATCACAAAGCTCCATTTCTGGAAAATATCTCTCACATATGTCTCCATCTTTTTCAGAGTTTTCTTTTTTTTTTTTCTTGTTTTTTGGCTAACTGGATTTAAGTTTTTTCTTTTTTTCTTTTTTTTTTTCATGATAGGATTGAGAAATTGTAATGGAAACATTGGTTTTCTTTTTCCAATTTTTATTTTGATATTTTTTTAGAAGATTTTAGTAGAGATTTCTTTTCGATTTGGTGAACATCAAAAAAGTCCTCAAGCTTCAATATTGATAAAAAATTCTTTGAACCGAGATATTTTTGCTCCTTTCTTCTTCTTTTTTTCATTAATTTTTTGAGTGGTGATATAGGAGCTTAGCTGGTAGGGATTTCGTGTGCTCATGTCTTCTACTTTACATGTATATACGAGTGGAAATATCTCCGTTTAAAGGCTTTTTTGTTGTTGATATTGAAGTTTGAAGTCTCTTTTAGTCGTCACAATGTCCAAAAAAATTTTTCGGTAAGATCCTTTTTTTTATTGTCTTATGAGCTATTTTGAAAATGTCATTATCCAATAAAAAAAAAACA
The DNA here is from genome assembly GCA_037013555.1 of Sextonia rubra. Lineage (NCBI taxonomy): Eukaryota > Viridiplantae > Streptophyta > Magnoliopsida > Laurales > Lauraceae > Sextonia > Sextonia rubra. The sequence goes on along the minus strand of JASUAD010000014.1, from coordinate 13,351,078 downwards.
TTTCGAAGGGTACAGGTAAGGCCTACATGGCAAGAAGCGACTAAGCAGTGGAGACATCCGGTGGGACTTTAGTGGATGATCAATTATTGACCCCACTACCACCTGTATCTGAGCCATTCCTCAGGATTCAGGTTGATTCTTTAGCTTGGGAGTCAGATTTAGGTTGAATTTTCTAATCTAATTGATACATAAATTGGAGTCAGGTTGAGTCCATATGCTTGTTATTTCTGTCACAACAATACGGACCATAATGGATCCGGACCCAATCCATCATCATAGATCTAGACCTGGATCCATTACGGAATCTATTTGTTGTATCCAAATCAGCATAGACTAAACGAAAATATGTATCCTATTCCAAATCTGGATCCTAAATAATATGTGGAATGCAATAGTATAGTCGGACAAAAGGGCTCCAATTATTAAACGGCAAACCAAATAGATGCTTATGTATCACAAGCTATGTAAGCTCTTAAAAGTTATATGTGTATGTGGACTCAATATTCCCACATTCAGATCCTCCAGTCCGGTAAATTCAAGGACCTAAATGTTTAAGAGTAAGAGATGATACTTTGTTAACAAGGCATACCTTTTTCTGCAGAATCAACATAGTAGAAGTGAAGAAAATATTAATACAAATGAAAATAGGAAAAGCTATGGTGTCAAACGATATTGCGATAGAGGCATGGAAATACTTAGAGGGAATTGGGTGAATTTAATTAATTAGGTTCTTTAATAATAATAAGATATAAATGACAAATAAAATGTAGATGAATTAAGAAAAAGTGTGATACATATAACCCTGCCAAGCATTAGGGTGAGCACCACTTTCTGGTGGGGCCCACTAGGGGCCCCATTTTGGGATGAGATCGGGGGCAATTGAAAGATCTCCTCCCCACCTATCCATATATGGTGATGAAGGTTCAAATTATCATTCTAACCACTTAATCCATGCCCAACAAATTCTCACCATTCAAAATGAGCGAAAACAGACCCAATAGTACAATCCATTTGGATAGGTGGTAAACTTAGGATTGATCACTATCACACAGGGGGGTCGTTATTTTATGGTCCACTTAGATGATCATAAGTTGGCCCCCACTAGCTATTTTCTTCATCTATATTATAAATTTTACTATGCAGTGTAGTTCATTCAAACTCCTTTGTGGGGCCCTTTGTGGACTCCATCAACGGATAAGACAATGGGCAATAGAAAGATCCATGTAAGACACCCTAGATATCAAGTTTGGCCCATCACGACTCTTCCCTAAGGAATCTTGGTTCCAATAGGCCTCTTACACGGGACCCACTATCGAGAACTAGTAACCATCTTTTAACCCACAGTACTGAATTGAAGCTGAAAACAAAGAAAGTTGAAGAATGAAAATAGTATTAATCCAATGGACCCCACACAAATGTAAGGGTCAGCCAGACTACTCATCTTGCACAAGTCTAAATTATCTCTGCAAATAATTTCAAGAAAAATATAATTTGATAAAGAGTCTTAATTGAAGTAAAGAGGTCCACCATTCAAGTAGAATAAATGTCCCACATGGCAGGGTTCACATTAGCTACATCTTTTGAATTAATTCAAATTATCTCGTGAATAATCCAAAGATGATAATTTTCATGGGAGATAGATCATGAGGAATTTGAATGAGAGAATGGTTCATCTTCTCACCTTAGATATTGAATTCAAACTATTTCAGAGAGGGAAATCCAATCCAAGTGGGAGATAGAAAGATAAACCAGTGATAGAGTCCAAAATGAGGGATGATTGAAAGTTCATCTCATTTTTCTTAGAACAGCATAGATTAAAATAGTCATAACTCTTAAACCGTGTGTTAGATTGGGGTAATATATATACCGTTCGAAAGATCTTTTCAAGTAGATATCTGTGGAGCCTAAGATTGTACTAATCGGAGCTGAATTAATAATGTTAGAAAGCTGACTGTACATTATTAGACGGGATTGCAAATAAATTGAGAGTTTGTTCCAATTTTACATAACCAAGGTGAGTCCCATTCCCGCTATTGCACAACTTTTGGACCCCACTTGCATTTTACATAGTTCTGGGTCCCACCACTTGCAGTCTCTGTTGATCTCCACCGTTGAAGATTAATTTTGGCACATCTCTGGTGGCACCTTATTTAAAGATAAGACAAGCCATCCAAAGAGTTTCAAAAGCTTCTTATCTCATCAAGTTCTATCCAAAGGCTAAAAGATTTCTCTCTCTCATTAAATAACAGATGGGTGAGTAACATGTAAGAACCTACCCGTAGGAGGGAAACAACAACTAGAAATAGTTATTAATACCCTATAGGTTGAAGAGCAAAAGGAGGAATCTGCCCGAGCAGGGCTCACATCTGATTAGCTAGTTGGAAAGGTAATAGCTTACCAAAGCAATGATCAGTAGTTGGTCCAAGAGGATGATCAGCCACACTGGGACTACGACATAGCCCAAACTCCTATGGGAGGTAGTAGTGGGGAATTCTTTGCAATGAGCAAAAGCCTGATGGAGCAATGCCACGTGGAAGTAGGAGGCCCAGTGGACATGAACTTCTTTTCTTGGAGAACAAGCAATGACGGTATTTAAGGAATAAGCATTGACTAACATTCTGCTAGTAACTGTTGTATGACAAAGGATACAAGAGTTATCTAGAATGATTAGGCGTAATGCGTCTATAGGGCTTTTTAAGTCTTCTATCAAATCTAGGGCTCAACCTTTGATAAAGTTCTATCTATAAAGGAAGTCCAAGTTCAATAAGCCAAGAGAGCCTCAAAACTATTTAAGGAGGCCATTAGACGGCCCCCCTATTCCCAATTCTCTTGGGATGCCCACAAAAATGCTATCAGAGGGAATTTCCCTCTCTCTCCTCTCTTCCCCATCTGTCATCTCCTATATTTTCTTGTTTTCTATTTTTAAAGGTATTTTGGAACCTTGTTTCAGAAACTAAGATATTTAGAAGAGAGTTCTTTGAGGGACTATTGTACAAGACTATGACATTAATAAAAATATTTTTGAAGTTCGTTGCAATGGTGGGTTAATTCTCTGATCGAAGCAAAGGAAAAAGCTAAGTAGTCTATTTTTTTTCAATTTATATTTGTTTTTCTTTTTCTAATTGTCTCGTTTTAATGGGTTTTCAAAAGAAAATTAGGTTTGTCTTTGTGTTAAATGGGGCAACTTCGATTTCTAATTTCTTAATAAAATAAAAAGGATTTGATTATCTTTACTTAGATTTGATAGGCCGTGCTTAAAATTAGAATTCTTTGACGGGTTATGCTTAACTTTGATAAGTGATGCTTATGATTTTTATTACATCTATAAGTGAAGGAAGCAAGTTGATTTTAATAAAAAAAAAGGATTTTTATGAAAGACAAATATTCCATATGAAAAACATTGTTTTTTTTTCTCTGAGTTATATTTGAAAAAAAGAGGGTTAGAATAATTGCATAAATTGAATAGTATGATTATTTAGTGGATTCTGAATGCTTTTATTTATTACACTATCCGTTTTTTCTTTACTTCCAGTTACATTCGTTTTCTGACTTTTCTAGTTTTACTTCGATTCAAATTGCTTGTTTTTCTTTTTTTTAGTTTAACAATTCAGTTTTAAATCTACTTGGTTCGGTTCTCTATGGGTTCGACCCATTCTTGTCATTGTCTACTTATTAACAACTGTGCACTTGCAATGTTATTGATTTAAAATCACATCAACAAGGTACCTAGATACCTAATCAATGGATTTTAAATAAAATGAGTATTCCGAGAAGTTATATTGAAATCATTAAAGATATGCATGAGGAATACTTGTGGAGGAACATACGAGTTTCCAATAACTACTAGCAAAATGAGCCCATGCTAACAATTAAAAAAAATTTGCAACACAATATTTGTTTAGAAAATATGGGAGATGCAAGATTTTTTAGTCCATATAGTTACTATGATGCAATTGATAAGTTAAATTGCTAATATTCTACAGTTAAAGTGTTTATATTAAATATATATATAATAATAACACACAACATACTGCAGTCCATCCTTGTCCCAAATATGATCTCCTTCCCTTGTCCCAAATGTGTGAAGCATATTTTTTTTAAACCATATGTGAGAACATACATATAAGATATTATTATATTAACGAAGTGGAGTCTTGTAGATTAAATGAATTTTGTTTTTTAATGTAAAAGCATCATATATGCAGAGCTGTTGACTTCATTTAATCTATGTTGAATTAAAACTATATATAGTAACATTAACCATCATAAAACGAACATCTATGCAGAGCTATTGACTCCATATGGTTGGTGTACAAAAATACATCGCTAAAAGAAATCTAGTAATGCCAAAGGTTCCTAGGCTGGGTTGGGCAAGAGATACCCTAGGCTAATAGAGGAAAAAAAAGTAGAAATCTAGCAACACTCTAATTTGAAAGAAAAAAATTAGTTGGCTAAGATCTTGCAGTCTTACAGCACCCACTAGAGGGGCAATTCTTGTAGTCTTGTAGCACCCACTATAGGGGCAATTACATCAACAACTTGAATCATTTAATTGTGAGCCAAATCAAAACTATAATTTATGGCCTAAGCATTGGATTATTCAATGAAAGAAATAATGTCATTGGAGGTAGCTACAAATGCTCCTTTTCCTTACATAGGAAATGATTTGTAAACAAACCTACACAGATCACTCACGTTAATTGGCATGGGAAGATCTATTACCATTAACTGAAGGTAAGAACCAAAAAAGTCAAATCTACAAAGAAAAATAAAATGCTTACTCACAATTAAGAAAATCCATCATCTTAAAAGAATAACACAAAATTCATAAAGTGAAAAGATAAACATACAACACATAATTAGTGAAACAACCATTGTGCTATCTTGGCTACATGTAGAAGTTGGTAATTTCTTTCTAAAAAGTTGGCAGTATTTTTATAACACCAAAGAGAGTATAAATGTCATTACAAAATAAAACAAAATATGGGAGAATCATAAAAAGTATTATTTCTTTATCTATTTATAAAAAAAATTATGTCTTGGACATTTTCTAATATTTTTGGCTTGTGCCTAATGTCCAAATTTTACAAGGACCCAATTAGTAAATGATATTTAATACTAAAGAAACACCAAAGACAGAAGTAATATCCAATATTGGATTAAAAGAAAATGAGATTTTTTTTCATGAATATGGAATTCTCATCTCTATCATCAATTGCTGAGCTAAATTCCAACAACCTAGCTACTATTACAATTCACAAATACCAACCACTGTAATCTATATATAAAATACTAAAGGTCTTGAGTTGATATCCTTTATAAATGGAATTTATTAGAACTTGAAAATCCAATTCCAAGTTCAATGAATGATTCACTGATGAAGAGAAACTATATATATATATATATATATATATATATATATAATGAGGCCATGGTCTTTTCACATCAATGAACTGGATGTAGTGGATTCCTCGTGTATAGAATCTTCTTACTAAACCTTGTTTGACTCTCTTGTAAATTTACTCTTGGACAACCAATATAGTAATATCTAGTATTATTTAGGCGATCTCCTACAAAAAAAAAATGGTAGTAAGATCTAGTATTATTTATAACAGTCAACATTTGGTCTCACCATAGTTAGCATCTTGTCATAGCATTATGGCATTGAGCAACTATATGAGTGGGTCCTGAAATTGAGTTGACAAAGGATAGCATTGTGTCATTTTTTTTTCTCAAAAGCATTTGTTAGCATCATACAATACTAAGCGTTCATGATGTAAGCCATACTAATGGACCCCATCTGAAAGTCTATACCTGCAAGCTCAAGATCAATAAGGCTCAGTAGATTAGAGTAGATCCTATTATTAGTAGTTGCTTTAGTTGCTTTCTTAATATTTAGAAAATCCAGTCATGTTTGGTTTAGGACTTTTTATTTGATTTGAATTAGTTGTTTCCTTAGTTAGAAAATATCTTAGTTATAAATAAAGACATGATCCCTCTTCATGGCACACACAGACATTGATATTGAATAAAGAATTAAAGTTTAGTTCTCAATTGAGAGAATTATTATTTGTCTTTGGTGAGGCACCAAGACATCTTACCCTTAAGCCTTTTGGCTTGAAGATTAGTCCGTTGGCTATTCTTCTTCCCTACGTTGCTTCAATTCGTCTTCTCCCTTAATTGCTTGATTTGGTGTGTCTCATGCTCTTCATTTCTAGTTTTAAACTCAAAAAGATAAAAATAAAAATAATAAAAAATAAAAAAAATCATTAGGGCAAATTAGGTAGTTTCATGATGTGACTATTTCTGTAAATGTTTTGCCCATGGGTTTTATACCATCAACTTGATGAAACTTCCTATGCTACCTTCACTGAAATGTGTACACATTTTTTTTATAGAGGAATTTGATTACATGTGAATAAATATGTGTTGATTATTGCTATGATTGAACACAGACATATATATGCTACCTTCATTGAGAATTATTATTATAAATGAATAAAGAATATAAATCTGGAAAAGCTAACTAAAGGAGAATGGTTATTGCATTTGTCATCCTGTAGGCCTCTATTAGGAGAAAACAGTGATAAAGACATGGATATTGATCGCATACTATTTTCATCAAACATAAATTGAAACTCCGCAATACATTCCATCGAACTCAAAAACCACATGCCCAACCATTATAGCATTTTTTAATATTATATTGTAAAAGAAAATTGGCCAGAGGGTTAAAAAACTAACTATTGATGTCAAATTCAGTAAAAACCATAATCAACTCTATGCCACTTGTTATCTACTCATACCCTGCAATACAACATACATAAAAAAAACATGCTTTAGAAGAAAATCATAGATCCTAAAAAAAAAAAAAAATCAAAACTGAATAGTGGAATAAACCAAATAAAAAATTAAAAAGAATACAAAAACCCCCACTTGAAAAAGTTGTCCTAGAGAAAGTTTTGCAGTCATATAGCATCCACATCTATCACTTGCCCATATATGTTGGTGTCAAACACCCAAAAAAAAAATTCAAAAGACCTCCACCTAAAAAGTTGTTTCAGATAAAGTTTTGCAATCATGCAGCATCTGTTGGGTTTTGTCTTGTAATCTGGTTTAGCTAGATCGGTCGTCTAGTTTAGCTAGAACCGAGGTTCAGGGTTAGGGGTATTTTAGTCATTATGTATGAATTTTTTTATTAGCCAAGAAAGTATGAACTATATATATTGATATACTATAACCCTAGATCCTAAGGAGATTGAGATGGGATCATGATAGATGAGTTTTCTCCTCTGTGGACGTAGGCAAGGTTGCCGAACTACTTAAAATTGCTGTGTTAATGTGTGTGATTGCTTGATAGTGTGATTGCTTGTATTCATTGTGATTAATTTGTCGATTGCAGGTAATTTCCATTCCGCCGCTTTTCCCAACAAGTGGTATTAGAGTTAGGTTACCAATAGTTTACAAAATGAATAAACTAAAACGAAATCTGCAGGGACAGATAATGCACAGGTCTTTGTTACTAAGAACAGGGGGAGGAGTAAGAGTAGAGGACCAAAAGAGGGGTTGTGGCAAGTCTAAAGGTAAATCATAGACTAAGAAAAGTCTATGAAATGTTTTTTCTATGGCAAGATGAGCCACATCAGGAAAAATTATTTTGCCTTGAAGGAACAGAAAGTATCCAACAATTAGAAGAAGAATAACAGTGATAACACTACAGCTACTTTGGGACAGGAAGTAGTGGTGCTCGCCGGTGATGATGAAGAGTCTTTGAGTGTTGCAAATGATCAGGTTGAGTGGGTTGTTGACATAGCAGCATCCTACCATGCTACTCCTTGTAGGGAGATGTTCACAACGTACAAAGTAGGTGACTTTAATATTGTGAAAATGGGCAACATAAGTCATTCAGATGTTGTTGATATCGGTGATATCTGCATTAAAACTGGTATTGGTACATAATAACGCTGAAAAATGTGTGACATGTTCTGGATCTGTAGTTGAATCTAATTTCTAAAACTGCATTGGATCGTGCAGGTTATGAAAATTATTTCGGAAATGGCAGATGGAAGCTTACTAGAGGGTCTCTTGTTATTGCTGAGGGAAAGCAAGTAATACGCTTTACAAAACATATGTGAAACTGTGCAAAAGTGTGTTGAATGCTGTTTAAGACAGTTCCTCTCGAATCTGTGGTATAAGAGACTTAGTCATATGAGTGAGAAAAGCTTGCAGATGTTGGCAAAAAAGGATTTAATTCCTTGCTCCAAAGAAATATCCCTTGACCCTTGTAATTATTTTTTGTTTGGCAAACAGCATAGGGTTGATTTCTCTTCAACATTAAAATTAAAATCTAATGTGTTGGATTTGGTATATTCTAATGTTTGTGGTCCATGGTGGTAGAATCATTGGGTGACAATAAGTTCTTTGTTACATTTATCGATGATGCATCTAGTAAGTCTAGGTTTAGGCGTTGAAATCAAAGGATCAAGTGTTCCAGATTTTTTAACAGTTTTATATCATGGTTGAAAGAGAAATATGTAAGCTCTTGAAGTAGCTCCGTGTAGATAATGAGGGTGAGTACACATCCAAATAGTTCAAAAGCTACTACTTGAAGCATGGCATTCGATATGAAAAGATAGTTCCTAGTACTCCACAGTGTAATGGTATGGCAGAGAGAATGAATCGCACTATTCTTGAAAAGATGAGATGCATGATAAGATTAGCACGGTTGCCTAAGTCATTCTGGGGTAAAGTTTTTTTGACTATCGGTTATCTGATTAACATATCTTTCTCAGTTCCTTTGAATTTTGATTTTCTAAAGAGAAGATGGACAGGCAAAAATGCTTCTTATTCACACTTGAAGGTGTTTAAGTATAAGGCATTTGCACTTGTACCAAAAGAGCAGCGTTCAAAGTTGAACGATAAGGCAGTGAGTTATATCTTTCTTGGCTATGGTAGAGATGAGTTTGGCTGCAGGTTATGGGATCCAGAAAATAGAAGAATTATCAAAAGTAGGGATGTAGTTTTCCATGAAGACCAGTTTTTTGGAGATGTTGAGAAAATTAATAAGTTTTTTGAAACAATTGATGGAGTGATTGATCTCACACCGACTCTTTTTCCAGTGCAGACTATAGGTGGAGAAGGTGGACAAAATGATCCGGATCGTGATAAGGCACAGGGGTTGCTAAATGATAAGGGTGTTGACCAGGGGGAGCTACACTCTCCTCGGCTAGAAACCACTAATCTCAAGCTAGGAGGTCTACATGAGAGCGTCAACCATTAACTAAGTATTCTGTATCCAAATATATTTTGTTTATTGATGAGGGGGAGCCAAGGAGCTTCCGAGAAGCAATGACTCATGATGATAAAGATGAGTGGATGAAGGTTATGCATGATGAGATAAGTTTTTTGAAGTAGAATAGGATTTATGAGTTGGTGCAACTTCCTAAAAATAGGAATGTTCTAAAAATTAAATGGGTGTTCAACTTGAAAAAGGATAAGAATGGAAAACTAGTGAAGCACAAAGCACGGTTAGTGGTAAAAGGCTTCATGTAGACGAAGGGTATTAATTTCAGTGATGTTTGTTCTCCTGTTGTGAAGATGACTTCTGTCAGAGTTGTCTTGGGTTTAGCCGCCATCATAGACCTTGAGTTTGAACAAATGGATGTGAAGACCACATTTCTTCATGGTGACTTGAAAGAAAAGATTACATGACTCAATTAGAGGGGTTTGAGGTAGAAGGAAAAAAAATAGATGGTTTGTAAGTTAAAGAAGAGTCTCTACGAGCTGAAGCAAGCACCGAGACAGTGGTACAAGAAGTTTGATTCATCCATGTTGAGTCATGGGTACTAGAGGATAGCTGCAGATCAATGTGTTTATGTTCGTCGATTTATCGATGGCAAGTTTATCATCCTTCTTCTGTATGTAGATGATATGCTGATAGTTAGACAGGATAACAAGTTGATTGGCAAGTTGAAAGAGAAGATGTCAAAGTCATTTGACATGAAAGACTTTGGTCTCACACGAACGATATTGGGCATGTAAATACGTTGTGACAAGAGTTCTAAGAAGCTATGGTTGTCACAGGAGAAATATGTTGAACGAATACTTGAGCGGTTCAACATGAAGAATGCTAATGCAGTTAACATGCCTTTAGTCAGTCACTTCAAACTAAGAAAGCGCTTATGTCTTACTACAGATGATGAAAAGGAATGGATGGCATACTCCTCTGCTGTGGAGAGTCTTATATATGCCATGGTTTGCACACGACCAAACATTGCTTATGCTGTGGGTTTAGTGAGCAGATTTCTATCTAACCCTGGAAAAGAGCATTGGGAAGTAGTGAAGTGGATCTTCAGATATTTGAGAGGTACTTCCAAGTTATGCTTGTGTTTCGAAGGCTCAAAACCAGTGGTGGAAGGTATTACTAATGCTGATTTTGCAGACGATCTTGATCATTGATTGTTGACTTTTGGTTATTTGTTTACTTTTGTAGGAGAGTTATCTCTTGGCAATCGAAATTACAGAAGTGTATAGCACTAAAGCAGAATACATAACTACTATTGAAGTAGGAAGAGAAATGCTTTGGTTGAAGAGATTCCTTCAAGAATTGAGTTTGAAGCAAGAAGAGTATGTAGTTTACTATGATAATCAGAGTGATATGGATTTTGAGTGAAAATGCTACATATCATGGTCATATGAAGCACGTTGATGTCAAGTATCAATGGATTTGTGAGGTGATCAAGAAAAATTTCATGAAGTTGGAAAAGATTCACACTGACAAGAATCCCTCGGATATGATGACAAAGGTTGTATCTAAGGTAAAGCTGGAGATGTGTTCAAAGTTGGCAGGGCTGAACTCCCAGTAATGGGTTCAAGGAGTCTTTCCCATGGTCTAGATATGGAGATTGTTGGCCAAGTGGTCCAGACTAATTGAGTTTAGTGTCTTGGGTAGTTCCCTTAATTGTATTAGAAATTTACTATTTGTTAAACAGTAATTTCTTAATAGGATTAGAACTTTCCTCTTTTTCTAAGAATAGAGCTCTTGGGGGATAAGGAAGTGATGATTATACATATTGAAGTAATCTGTAACCCTAGACATAGGCTGAGACTTCATGGCTTTGGATTCATAAATTGGAGGAGAACCTAATGGAAATTGGTTTCTCGTGGATGTAGGTTTCTTTGCCGAACTACGTAAATCTCTTGTTTTCTTATGTAGTTAATTATTGAACTTGATTGATTACGTACACACGCGCATAACGGTGGTGTCATATCCACAACAGCATCCGCATCTATCAGTTGCCCACTGTAAGTTAGTGTTGTGTTTGTATGTGTCTCTATTTGGAATTGTATAATGTGTTTTGGTTTGAAAATAGTTGTATACTATTTGAGAACGATATACATACACATCCATTAAATTTCTTTAAAATATCGTACATGGATGGTTTGAGATACAAATGAAGATAATTATCCAACTCAAATGGTATTTTCATTCTTCTATATAAGGAAGAAGAACCCGAAGAAAGAATCCGATGTTCAATGTATATAGAGAAATGAACTCTAATTATATTTCATTGTAGCCATCTAGCAATGGTTTGAAGAAGCCCTTTGAGACAATGTCTAGTTTCTATTTTAAAATCGGAAGGCTTTTGTCGCGAGGTGTTGATATAAACCAGATTGGGTTGTAAACCTAAAACAAATTAGAGAGAGAGAGTAAAAAAACCAAAAATCATTGCAAAGCCACAACTTGCAAAGAATTGAAGAAATCAATACCTACGTTAATTAGCATGTTAGAGCACTTGACAACAACATTATGGTCTTGAACACCCTCTTCCTCTTTGATCTCCATCAAGAGATTGGAGGAGATTGCCACTCCCATGGCAGATTTGAGAAGAAAAAGATGACAAAGGAGATAAAGATGAGAGAGAGAGAGAGAGAGAGAGAGAGAGAGAGAGAGAGAGAGAGAGAGAGACGAAGAGAAGAGGAAGATTAAGGGTTACCCATTGAAATGGTTATTGTAATGGGGGTTGAAGAGAACAAAATTGTTCCTATTGATAGGTCATTAGTGGGGCATTTGTTGGGCCACTAAATTGATCTTATTAACGGGATTTAGTGTGATATTAGTAGGCTTGGTATTCGTAAGAGGTAAACAATTGTAGATAGGTCAAAATCAATACTGAAATTGGTAAGGAATTGGCAATTGGGTTCATTTTGCTTCATATATATATATATATAATTGGGTGTCAAAATCAATCGACCTTGATTTCTCAATTGGATTTAGTCTCTTTCATAAACATAAATAGGATTGCATCAAGGAGGGTCAATCATAAGATTGAATTCCTTTATATTGATTATGGATGAATTAATTGCTAAAATTTCAAAGGTATCTTGGTGTATACTTTTGTAGGTGATATTGTATTGGCAGATGAATCCAGAGTAGTGTGAATGGAAAACCCAAAAGATGTTGAAAGGTTTTAGAATCCAAGAGCTTTAAAATTAATAGGTCATATGAAGAAAGAATAATAGTTGCAACTTCAATGAGCATATACAAAGAGCTGAAACTATTTTAAAAATTGAAACTGAAAAGATACCTTAAAGATATTTGTTCGTATACCTGAGGTTGATAATTAGAAAAGATGGAAAGATTAAGGAAGACACCTAATATAGGATAAAAATGGAATATTTGAAGTGGCGACCTACTTCCAAAGTGCTTTATGATCTGGTACATATCAATAAGAATTAAGAAGAAATTTTACATGACTATGATAAGACCATTTATGATTTATAGTATAGAATTTTCGCCAATTAATAAGCAACATATATACAAAATGAGTTTAGTAGAGATATAAATGTCGAGGTGAAAATATGATAAAATTCAAAATGATAGAATAAAAAATGGGTGTTATGTTTTTTTTTTTTTAAGATTTAGGAGTAGCATCAACAAGTGATTAAATAAAGTAAACTCATTTGACATGAATTGACCATGTCCAATGTAGGCAAGCAACTACATCGGTGAGGATAAGTTTTTCTATGAAGGATGCTGCCCCACCAAGGAAAAATGATAGGCTGAAGAGAACATGAATGGAAGTAATATCAATAGATTGTAAGAAGTATTAAAATCTATATGAGGATTTGGCTCAGAATAAATTAGAAATGAAGAAATATAATTCATGTAGACAATTCCATTATATAATTCAAACAAGGATATGATAATGATGATGATGACCACCATGACGACGATGATAAAGATGATTATTCAAAATAGGCACAACCAAAACGGTGGATCTAAATGCATGCTTGCATCGCCCACCCTGACCGGGCACTCCCGGCCGCATGAACATTCATAATATACATACAAATGAAGCTAACAGTCTACAAGCGGATATAACTTTTGAGGATCTTCCAAATATAGGCCATGATAGTTATGGCCCGCCATCATAACTTGTACCTGCTTCTCATTCACATGGCCCCCATCCAGCGGAAGTTGGGAAGCAAGCTCATTTTCACATGCCAGATATTTTTGTGATTGGGGCAATTCATTCCGTGGGCCGCACCATGGATAGCCTCTACCCATCATAGTGGAGCAGTTGAAGGATTTCAGTCAACTGACAAGATAGTAGTAGTACCTAGCCGGGAATTTTAAGTTGTTGAGCCATCAAATTAGCTGCAGTTCTTTTTCACCCCATGTGCTGTTTGATTTATTTTATAAAGAACATGCGCTAACTTGATCATAATTCATAACAGGACTTCTCACCAAATCACCTTAAACTTTCATGGAAATCATAGTTAGGATTTTTTCTTTTTTTCCTTTTTTTTAATTTTTAATTTTTATTATTTATTTATTTATTTATTTATTTGTGTTTTCTATCTAAAGCAATCATAGAGAGAATTAATGGAATTGGAAGTCTAGGAAAGATAAAAAGATGACCTACTGATTGCAGATTCCTGCATAACTGCGTACGGCTTCATGTTTTAATTCATGGTTTCGCATCTTTGCTTAATTCAAGAACATTCACATCTTATGATCTGAATGTACGGATAGTATGCTTTTTCACAATAATGGAAGAAATATACATCAGATCAATGAACTAATAGAGAGATTACTTCGAGCTAAATTTCTTCTTTAAGCTATAAACATCTGAATGGTGTTTTTCACTCGGAACAGACACAGATTTAAGAAGTACATAGCAATGGGCAATGGCTGAGCGTGCGATTTAAGTTGCTTGGATCATTTAGTGGTGAGGCCATGTGGATTTCATTGCAATGTAAATTGCATTAGATGAATAAATTCAGAAAAAAAGGGAAACAAAGTAAGTGAAATCACATCTTTTAAGCATCATGAAATCTGCTAGTGGGCTTAACTTCCAAATTGCTCTTGATCTTCTTTCTTGCTTGCTCGACCCTTCACGAACCGAAAAGAGTGGCACTTCAAAATGGAGTCCGCCTATTGAAATTTTGATCTGCTAAAACTGAGCAAACCTACTATGCTAGTGTAAGATATTCTAAAGTTTCACTTTAACAGGAGTTGAACCATTCGTATGATTGAGCATATAATTAGCAAAGTGATTAATGAATATGATTACTAATGTATGAGATTGTGTTAATCATATTATAAATCATATAATCAATCTCACAATGGAAACAACTTAAGTTTCAAAATGTGAGGGTCACTGTAAAGTTCCACTCGTTCCACACAAAAGATGTTAGAAATCATGTGGCACATGTACCATAGGACACACTTCGGATTAAATATGTGGCAAAGATCAGATTGATCTTCCAATTAAGTCTTAAGCTATGACTCTATGAGCGTCTCATTTGGGTTCGGACTCTTGAAAAAGAGTCTTGATCCGCATTTACTTGAGTGTCGCTTATATTTACACTATTCAAGTGATGAGGAAGTTACAGGTACACTTTCACGATAGTTGTGACTCCAAACGCCTCTCCTTAGCGGGGTTGGGAGCCCTTTGGCTCCCTTTAGCTTTCATCAAGAGGACATAGATTTGACAATGAGTCAGCAGGATCTACCTCCTATCAGATGCTTGGTACTAGCTGAAGATACCTGAGAGGATGCTTACAACTTCTATTATAATAAGTCAGTTAAGTAGACCCCACAGTGATTTATAGGTCTGTCCATAGCATATCAAAATGAGTTGTCCATAGCATATCACAATGAGTTTTCAGGATCTCCCTTACACCGAAACGCTTTTGTACTAGGCTACAAGCTGAAGATGGATGAGAGGATGCTTCCTTCTATTATAACAAGTCAATAAGTAGACCCCACAGTAGATTATAATTGTGTACATAGCATATATCTCTGATCTATGATACCTGGCATCACAGCCTTTTGTCAGATTTGAAAAAGGGTCATATTATCACCCTGAAGAGATGGCCATTTTCAACTCATTCCAAATACGCGTTCTCGGGTCACTTTCACTGAAAATTTGCAGCTGGACTGTGGAGATTATGTAAAAGTTGGAAACAGATGGATAGCGTAACCGTGTCAATGCCAAGCTTAACTGGATGAGCATCGCATGTGGGTCATTTAACAAAATCTGTCATCACCCGCACATGGAAGTCGCCTACCATCCACGACAAAACATTCATCCCTCCATGAAACTTTCTAAGAGGACGTTTATATGGGTCAAAAGAAATGTTTTTTTTTAAATACCCATTTCAAATTCTCAAAATAGGGCCCACCTGATGATGACATTAAATAATTAAAATCTCTCACAATCAGCTCCTTACAAAATTGAGAGACATTCCAATTTTGTAGCATCTGTTATTCACCGTTGGATCTGATTTCTAATATTTATTTGCTAATCACATTATTGATCATAGTCCGATCAACTGTGGAAAGATAGAAGTGTGAAAGAAGATGGTGGTGATGGTACAATTTTGGATAGTAAGCTATATTAAACTGAACTAATTTGCTCCTCGGGACCTTTCCAAAACATTAACCTTTCCAAAAAAAAAAAAAAAAATTCCTGCTCAGGGGGGCATCGCTTTGGAGATTGGCCACACTCTGTGTGTGATGCCTGTGCTATGATTAATTCACGCCATTAGCTCTAATTTGACACTCATCAAAATTGTATCCACCTCGTAACTTTTATATATATATATATAACAGTGGGTATATAAAAACAATGATAAACTCGTAGGCCATTAAATCAAGGATTACAGTCGTCAGATGGGTTTAATCTTTTGGCAGGCTTGTATCATTCTTGAAAAGAGCTTCCTATCCCATGCACCTTCCCATTGGCATCCTTCTAAGTGGGGCCCACGGACTGTCCCCCGAACTCTGTGTGGGCCAGCGGTCAGCAGATTGTTACCCTAGTAAACCAAGAACAAATTTGCTTGATTTAAGTCTCATTTGTTGCTGCTAGTAAGCTCCGAGGTTTGGAATCTAGGCCTTTGGGAGCAAATCGAAGCTGCCTTAAAATTACAACTACACATCCCACAGGGAACGTCTGCGGGCAAGTATAGTTTTGGAGCAAACGAAACATAACCCGGACCTTCGTAAGTGCAAACTCCTGTGGGACCCACCTCAAACTCTACTTGATTTCCAGCTTGCTACTTCAAATTGATCCAAATGATGGATCAAAAGGAGTTATGTAGCAGCCACATTATTAAGTGTAGCAGTTGAAGGCAAGACGCTATTTTGAAAATAGAAGCACTTTTGTTAGGGCTAAATAATTTTAATTTAAAATATTTTTAATTTTTCCTTCAATATCCTTTCTCAAGTTGTTTCTTCCCTTACATGGTTGCAAAAAAGAAAAAACAATTGCTATACAAGATTTGAATTTTTTTTAGCACTTAAAAGATTTACACCACTGTGCTGTCTCACCAGTTACAAAACGTTTTGAACACCAACCATTATGCCAGGCCCAATTGCTATTTTGACCATTGTTCAGTACCCTACCTTATCTGAGTTGTGGACTCTACCTTTCAACCCAATTTCTAATAAACACCAATTCGAATCAAGTTTTAATCTCAGCCAGAGCCCAACCCTAACCTGAAAATCCCTATTTAAATTAAGTTTTCAGGTAGCTTGGGTCAATTGGGGTTCATGTTCGGCGAGGGTGGCGAGGAGATAATTAGGTCAGGTGCATTGTGTCCACTTCCATTTGGTAAATGGCCACTGCTCTAATGATCAAACTAAACCGATCAACGGAAATATTATATGAATATCAATGATGTAATGGCCAATCGTTTTAGTTTTCCTTTTTTGGCAATTAGACAATTGCTGGTAGCTTGTATTGACCATCCAAAAGTAAAGTTGACCCAATCAGATGATTCTAAACCGCTAATCAAATGCTATATCCAACTCTCGCCTCATCGCGGCCCACCACTTTGACGGCATGGAGTCGTAGCAGTATCCAGTCATAAGATGAACAGTTTAGTTGGTAGAATATCATTGAATTGCATAGTTGGAACATAAATCCATGAATAGCAAAAATGCCCTAACTAGAAGAATGGAAGGGTCAAGCAGCGGAAATCAGGGCCTTGTGGTCTCTTTGGAGCAAGAGATGCGTTATAAACTCACATGGGTGAGCATCAAAACCTCCAAAACCGTCCAAAAGCATCCACACCATCCCTGTCGTCTCTCCACAATGACCCCACATGCATAGGTATCTTCTTCAACACCATGATGTGACCAGGCACACCGCTCCCTCCATTAAACTAATACCATAACTTAGAAATTCATGTTTTCAAAATTCCCTCCAAGTTTTCTGTAACGATAGAGAGAGAGAGAGAGGAATCTTTCTATCATTTTCTTTTAAATATAGATGGCTTATTAGTCTTTAAATACCAGACTTAAAATTAGACTTCTGTCTAATCATAGTCGATCGGATCTAAATTGTTGATTTGGATGGTCTTTTCTGAACCAAACCTGTAATTTCTTCATGAGATGCAAACGTGGACCTAAACCCATTTAATAAGTTTTGAAGATTTGGACCCAACCTGATTTTCCGGAACTTGATTTGGCAAGACCTTTATTGAGATCATACCAGTATATTGGTTCCAGTACATGTTTAACCGCGTATGGAAATTTCTATGTTGAAATTGAGTGTTGGTCAGAAAATCCAACTTGCTTGGACTATATGACCTGAAAATGAATGGGAACATAGTTTTTCTTTTTAAAAAATCATAGTTTTTCTTTTTAAAAAATTTTTTCTATATCCTTAGTTCGCCAGCCCATTCCTATTGGGAAGAATTGAGATTATATGAGTACTTGCGTGACCGTGATGTGGCGTGAGTGGTCCACCCACGGTCACCATCAAGGAAATACTCAGCGCATCTGGACTCTCTTGGGAACGGATAATGGGTCCCAAGAAAAGTTGATAGGTTTCCTATTCTCAAACTTGGAATGTGTCCTACTTTTATGGCTTGTTTGCTTTATACCATAGGAATTCAGGTCATAAGTTGTCAAAAATAAAGATAAAATGTGCAAAAACGATTATCAAATTACCTCCATTCAAATTGAAGAAAAGGAAGATGTGAAATGTATATCCAATCATCACACTAACAATTTAAATCATAGGATATTAGCCAAGGTCTCATTTGTTGGCATCTGTGATGGGCCCGCTTGTCTTTATATGTGGGTGGTCCCCAATCGCACAGAGACGCCCTTCACAAGGGGCTTTTTTTTTTTTTTTTTTTGATCAATCACAAGGGACTCTTATAGTTACACAAAAGGACATGCTAATGCTTGTGTGATGATAAATGTTAATGCATAACAATATGTTTGAATTTCAAAGGTTATGACATCATTGTCATTTCTCCGTTCAAATTCAAATTAAGACCTTATCACCCAATAAGCCAAAAATATTATATATATATATAGAGAGAGAGGGTGGTTGCTCATTATCTTAACATTGAAACTTAATAACAAGAACTAGTGAGGATTTTATTGAAAGAAATTTGTTAGAGTCGCTCTATACTAAAATGGACTCCAAAGACATGATTCCACTATAGTAGTGTTAGGGGTCCTTTTTTATTTAATTCTTTACAATATGAGTTGGGCTGGGATATCCCCACTCACCTATGTACACAAGTGAAGATATCCTTACTCATTTTCTTCTTCCTCCTCCTCCGCTTAGCTCAATCTTTCTTCTCCTTCTTCAGTCTTCCTTATTTCTTAAATCTCCAGCTCTATGGTGAAAACCCTATCTCAGCATAGTCCATCCAATCCAATCTTCGCCCCACATTAGTCTTCTACACCACCACGACTTCCTTGTGTCGAGCTCGTCATGGTCGGCATTTGCATCATCCCCTCTAAATATATCCCCGTCCTCTTCTTCGACATGTCCTTTGCCATGGGTCTAGAAAGAGGTTCAAAATAAAATAGTTTCTTGCCTTATTTGAGTCTAAAGAGAGGTCTAAAAAATTGAGTTTTTCCCATTGCTATGTTGCTTACAAAAAATGTTTTTATGGAGATTTTAAAATGAAGTTTGGGAAAAAATATATATTTTTAATTCTGAAGATTGGATGAAGTGTGTGTTTCCTGTGTTCCAAAGATTGGAGGAGGAAGGAGGAGGAAGCAGTAGAAGAAAAGAAAAGAAAAAACGAGGAGAGGAGGAAGGAAGATGAGGAAGAAGGAGAAAAAATAAGTGAGGATATCCCTGCCTAACTCAAATTCAAAAAATTTAAACAAAAAAAAAAAAAAGGACTCATAGGACCACTATGGTGGAATCATATCTTTGAGGTTCTTTTTGATGTAAAGTGACTCTAACAAGATTTTTTCAGTAAAATCCTCAATAGAAATATACCCTATGAGAAAACCTTTTCCCTTTTCCTTCTACTAGATCTAAATTGTCCATCATCTTCTACAGCCAACATTCTTGTCTTTGGATCGTAAGGAGTAAATCATATGTAACTGATCTCTCATAGAAAATTACATCAATCCTGATTGCATTTGTAGTCTCAACAATAATCAGATTCGTGCGATCGCAACATC
This sequence comes from Sextonia rubra, assembly GCA_037013555.1. Lineage (NCBI taxonomy): Eukaryota > Viridiplantae > Streptophyta > Magnoliopsida > Laurales > Lauraceae > Sextonia > Sextonia rubra. Next base: position 13,331,124 of record JASUAD010000014.1, on the reverse strand, counting down.
AAAAGCCTACATCATTTACATCTCTACATTTATCCTTTCCTCCTTATCATTTATCATTCACACCTCTCCTCCTAATAATCCTTAGCCAGAGCATATATGACTATGAAGTCCTATGTATTCAATGCAATCTAATGCAAGCAAGCATACCCTTAGAATAAGCCTTATTTAGTCTAGTAATCTATGACTGTTACCAATTATTGTGGCAATAGGTTGAAGAGATAAAATATAGCATGAAGGTGCGCCCCAACGAGCTTATTCTAGAATAAAAGGGATTGTCATAGATTGGACATTTTTGGAAAAAGAAGGTAAGTAATAGTCTTGTCAAGTGTTACTAGCCTTCTATCAAACTCTAGGGGCTTGAGGCAAGGTGACCCCCTTTCCCCATACTTGTTTCTATTATGTGCAGAAGGCCTAACATCTCTCTTGAGAAGAGCAGAACAAGAGGAAAGGATAATAGAAATCAGTATTTGTAGAAGAGCACCAAGAATCAGCCACTTGGTTTTTTGCAAATGATAGCGTCCTCTTTTATCAAGCAAATAAGGAATAAAACCTGCATATTCAGCATATTCTCAAGATCTATGGGTAAGCATTGGGACAGAAGATAAAAAGAGAAAAGACCTCCCTGTTTTTTAGTAGAAACACCAGGCAAGAGGATCAACAATACATAAAAAATATTCGGGGGGGTGGAGGAGATAAAGCAACATTAAAAATACCTTGGCCTACCATCTCTCACTGGGAGATCGAAAAAACAAGTATTCTCAGAAATTAAGGAGCAGTATGGCGTAAAATGCATGGGTGGAAGAAAAAGTTGCTCTCAAGGGCGGAATAAGAAATTTTGGTGAAGGCCATTGCACAAGTAATTCCATCCTTTACAATGTCTTGTTTTAAATTGCCTACGTCTCTATGTAGGGAGTTAGAAAGGATGATGTCTAGATTTTGGTGGGGGCAAATCAAAAGTAAATTGAAGATACATTGTATTACTTGGGATAAATTGTGTGAATCTAAATATGTTGGAGGAATGGGGTTCTGTAGCCTGGATGCATTTAATTTAGCCCTTTTAGCTAAGAAAGGATGAAGACTCATGCATAATCAGCATTCCCTTTTCTATAAGGTTTTTAAGGCCAAGTATTTCCCAACAATCCCTTTTCTTAACTCAACTGTGGATAGTTGATCCTCATATTCTTGGAGAGGAATCATAAAAGCAAAGAAATTATTAGAGCAAGGGTGTATATGGTGGGTGGGAAATGGATAAAATATTAAAATTTGGGAAGATAAGTGGCTACTGACACCAACCACTTATTGTGTTACTACCCCATGAAGAATTCTACATGAGAATGCCATAGTGGATGATCTCGTAGATAGAGATGCAATAAAGTAGAATGCAAATACAATACAGGAAGTTTTTCCTATGTATGAACTTGAAGTTATTTTAAAAATTCCTTTGAGCCTTCATTTGTCAAATGATAAACTGGTACAGGTGAAGTATAAAACAGGAGAATTCTCGATCAAGAGTGCATATATAGTGGCACAAAGATTTAGAAGATGTCAATGCAAGGGGAATGCTCAAATATAGGGGTGAATAGAAAGTTTTGGTTGAAAATTTGGAACATGAAAGTTTCAAATAAAATCAAAACCTTTGCATGGTGAGCATGTAAGTAAATTTTACCAACCCAAAAAAACCTTGCCAAAAGAAAGATAGTGGAAATTGATGTAAATATAGTGGAAACTGATGTATATGAGGTATGCAAAGAGTTTTCTGAAGATATTATGCATGCTCTATGCTTTTGCCCTCAAGTACAATGGGTATGGAGAGAATGTCCAGAAAGATTTGATGTTACATCTAACTTGCCAAACAATTTTGCTTTGCTTACTTGGGAACTATCAGAAAAAGTCTCGAAAGTTAACATGGAGCTATTTTTCATAATGGCATGGATGATTTGGAATAGAAGAAATTTTTTCATTCAGAATAGGAAGCTGACTAATCCAAGAATGGTGGCTGAAGGGGCTATAATTTTGTTGCAAGACTACAGTAAAATTTGGGCAACCAAAAGGAATGATAAGCTAAGGAGAGTGATATGTTGGCAGCCTCCTTCTGTGGGTGTTCTAAAACTTCATGTAGATAGAGCATTATTTAATGAAATACAAAAAGCCGGCATGAGGGCTGTCCTTCGAGACAATACGGGAAATGTTATTATGTCAATGAGCAAAGTGGAGACATTGATACATGAAGCGGATGATATTGAAGCCGTAGCAGTATTGAGAGGCATTCAAATGGTTTGTAATGTTGGAGTGAGGAACATTATTCTTGAAGGTGATTCTGTGTGGACGGTAGATGCACTTAACTCTACATCGTCCAATTGCTTAAGAAAAGGCCCTTTGGTTGATAAAATTAAAGAGCTGCTAAAGACTTTTACAAGTTATGAAGTGGTTCATGTAGGGAGAGAATGAAATGCAATGGCTTATAAGCTAACTCGGCATATAGAATTTATTGATGATAGGGAGGTTTCATGGTACTATACTCCTGATTTTATTATGTAAAATGTAATAGTTAATTCTGTGTTTTCTCCATATTAATAGATTGAGAATCTTTTCTATCAAGAAAAAAATTGTTGTGGGGGGGGGGGGGGGGGGGGGGGTTTGTTGTGGAACGAAAATATACACAAAAAAAAAAACCCTTGAAACTAACCTTTTAAAAAAAACACCTTTCAAAACAAAAACTTTCAAAAAAAAAAAAAAATCTTTTAGAGGTAGCCAATCCACTCATCTCACTTACATGCCAAAATTTTAAGATAAACAGAGATGATAAATGTATTTGTGTTGTGGGGATGTGGCCAGAAAAATCAAAACATTGGTGTGGCTAAATCACTAGCTTTTTGTCCAGGGAGTCTATAATTTTAAACAGTAACTGGATTCGGTGTTGAGCTAAATATATCAAATAAAAAGAAATCTGTGTCCATTCCCCATATTTTCTTGTCAGTTTCAGCATGCCCGAGCAGTTGTCATCCCTAAAATGAACTCTAATACGATGGGTACCTGTAACCCAAATATATTGCCTTATGGATTACCTGAGCACCAGAAGGTCTCAAAACAAGTCCCACTAATAAATTTTTTGGGATGGCCCCTCAGGTAAACATGTGTCCAATGCCATCCCTATCCTCCGCTAAAATAGCACTGTCATATCAAGGGGATGCAAGATTTCCTAAAACATTTCCTAAAACATTTAATACTTGGACTTTCATTGGTGGGAACATTTGCACCACCAATATTGAGCCTCCCCACAAAACAGGTGGGGTGTGTGCCCCCATCAATTTCAATTATATGTCCATGATTCTCAAACAGTTGCCATGGTCATTTTCAAAACAGGACACAATTCACACATTTCATACTCTTCTTTTTCCAAGTATCTCAATTCTCAAGCGACAGTAGATTGCTGAGACAAGGCAATGAAAAAAAAAGAAATTTGCAAAATAAAGAAAGAAAGACCAAGCCTCTGTGGAGCCCACATCTAAATTGGTTGCCAGCAGTGAAAAAGGCAGTACCCAACTTAGGAGGAGGATCTACAAAACCCCCTCAACCCCCAACTTCCATCCTCTACCTCACACACCCCTCAATTTCCCATTCAAGACCTCCTCCCCCGTTTCTTCCCATAAACAAAGCCCCATTTGGTAACAGAATTCTTCTTGAAATGGCAAGGCCTCAACAGCGATATCGAGGCGTAAGGCAGAGGCATTGGGGTTCGTGGGTGTCCGAAATTCGCCACCCATTATTGTAAGTACCTTGTCAGCTGCTCAATTCCGAAAATGTGTTAAAACAGAGGCCTAGAAAGGACTAATTCGCGTTCAGTTAGTCGATGCCTTCTCTAATTACACCTCTCAATACCAAGATTCGCCTGAGCTGACCTGAACTAGTTTCGTTCGGGATTTCAAACCACGCTATAGACTCTGCATTTGTTGTGTGGTCGAGGGCTTCGGTAATACATTGAGAGGTCTCGTTACTCGAAGAAGTTCGGTCACTGTTTTTTACAGCATTTTGGAAGATTATCATGTGTTGATCATTTAAGAAGAAGTGCTGCCTAACCAATGTATTGTTTGCATTGTTGACATTCTTTCTGTGTATTCTTTCAGGAAGACCCGAATTTGGCTAGGCACATTTGAGACAGCTGACGATGCTGCAAGAGCCTATGATGAAGCAGCGAGATTAATGTGTGGGCCACGTGCGAGGACCAACTTCCCTTACGACCCCAATGTGTCCCACTCCACCTCCAAGTTCCTATCGGCAGCTCTAATCGCAAAATTAAACCGGTGTCATTTTGCATCTCTTCAAGTGAGCAGACCCATTGCGAAAGAGCCACCAGTTGCTGCTGCTGCTGTTGCTTCTGCTGCTGCCCCAACACCAATCAAGGTCAATTACGACTACCCGAAATTCGACATTGGGGTGTGGCCAAAGAAGCCTGTCGAGCCATCCCCACCGGAGCCGAATTGGGTGATGAAGGTTCAGGTGGAGACCAACAATAACCAGCAATTCAATGCCATGGAAGATGACTATATACAACAGATGATTGAGGAGCTGCTGGACCCTTGCTCTGTGGAGCTTCAAGTCCCTAATTTCTAAGGCAAAAACCTCTCATGCTAATGTGACTCCATTTTTTCTTTTTTCTTCCAGTGCTGCCTCAAAACTATTCTAGCACTCTATGGTAACTATCCAGATATATGTTTTTCTAAGTGACCCATCCTATGATGTAATATGTACAGTGAGAAATGCATCTATCTTGGTATAATATCAAAGTTAATGTTTTTGAGTTAAAGAGATGCACATCATTAGAAACAAAGAAATCTGATAGATGAGACTGAAAGAGATGTAAAGGGGAGGGAATTGGAAGGTTCAATACCCACTAACCTTAAAGTGACATTTCTTTTGGATACAAGGACAAAAGTGTTGGTTTAATTGATAGAAACATTGGTGGGTTATTTGCCTGTTGGGATTAGGATGTGATGTTTAGTGGGACGAAACTGTGGATTGCTTGGTGAAAGGACAAGGGGGCAATTGTTTTTAAGTGACTACTATATGTTGTGAGGTTTAGAGGGCATGTGACTTCACATGCCTTACAATATCAGCAGTATTGGCTGATATGGGATTAATGATGATAAAGAACTTATGTTATCTCCCCTTAATCATATATTCTCATTTTCTAACCAACTATACCTGAAACTGTCATGTTCTTGTTCTTGCATGTTAGTGGGGTTTGACTAGGAGAAAAGAGATTTACCGCTCTCTCTGTGTGACACGGTTAAATTAATAGAAAAATCTTTAGCAAAGAACCGCTTCTTACGCAAGGTTCTTACTTGCCCGACCAGGTTTTAAATTTGGGTAGACGCCTTTCCTCACTTGAGGATGTGTTACATCACCAAAGGTCCTTTTCCCTGAGGATTTCTAACCTCAATGTGTCTCCTCTCTCCCGAGGGCTAGCTCACTCACCCAAGGTAGAGGGCTAGGGGTCCTAGCACCCCTAAGGGTAGGGTACAAAAGAAAAAAATAAACAGAAAAATATTGGAGCCAAATGTATTAACAAAATCTTCGAGCCAAATATCTCTTAATGGCCTCTAAACATCTATGCATGTGGAAAACAGTTCCCACGCTGGTCTCATGGATCCCAGATGAAAAAGATGGCCCAATCATTAGACATGGGGTGCATCAGCAGGCCAGCTTATCCTAACAGCTGAGAGAAAGAGGGAAGAGACTTTCATTTATCTAGTGATATTCTCACACATCTATAAACTTCTAAAGTGGCCCACTTCAAGATTTATCCTAATCTGAATTCTTAATCAGATGTACTTTTCAAAAATATCATGAGAGAAGCCAGCTATCATTACTTGCTGTAGTTTCTTTTTAGCCGTTGATTTGTCTTACGCTAATCACACCGGTGAAATCTTGGCGGTTGTTTTAGGGCTCTCCAATCCGTGGTGGATTCTATCCAATAGTCTTGATTGGGGGCGGCCCACTTAACATGCACAGAAATAGGGTATCTGGGACATCATTGGGTCGAAATTGCAGGAGCTTAATTTACTGAAAGAACTTTATTAAAGGGGATGATTATGATTCAGAAACTGTTTAAAACAAACATGTGAGGAGGGTTTAAAATAAATTCTCTGAATCCTTTTAACCCATATTGTAAATCACACTGATATTGCAGGTAGCCGGTTGAAACTATGGAACAAAGGGGGTGGGGGTTTGCTTTTATATAGAAATTCGTACCATGAGTGGCAAGAAATGATGATACCAACAACGTAAAAGTACAAAATGACTATGGAATAATGTCTCCTTTAATGCAAAGTAAATAAGATAATATAGGAAATGACTTACCCTAGTAATTTAATACCAAAAAAGGTTAAGGTTTCATCAAAATTGGTACCTAATTTTCTTTGCCTCTCACCCTAGGTCACACACTTCACCACTTTAATATTTTCATTTTTGACAAAAAACTCCCAATGTATTCAATTGCAAACAAATAAACGCAAATTGATACTAAAAATACTTGATCTAAAAAGTAATGTATCCGTTTCAAAAGTTAGAAAAAAAAGGTCTTCCAGCAAAAGCTAGAGATAATATAAACATTGAAGTTGTTTGCGCCTAAAAACAACTATAAAGTTTACTCTAAAGCATAAACAAATATTTAAACTTTATCTTTACTGGAAAACAGGTACGTATAGTAGTCTAAGGACAGATGGATCCAAAATAGAGCAAGTAATCAACATACAACACAACCAAGATTTGTTCGGTTGGTTGGTAACCCAATTTGTCACCTTGCTACTTAGAGATTGGCCACTGGAAATGTCACTCTTTCTACTTGTGTGGGCTTATCTTCCTACTTTATGGGCTGTTCTACCCACTTATGTGTGCTTATCACAAATTTTAGGATTTTCCATTCATTTCTTTTTTTTTTTTTTTTTGAGTCGTTTGTGCTTTGAAATAAATAAACATTTACTCTTACATTTTCGGAAAATATAGTTTGATGGTTGAAGATTGCACAAGACGATATTTGGTTCAATAACTTAATCGTGTGACAGTCTAATGACTGATGGCATATAAAAATGGAAAAGTAATCGATTAAAAAATCTCTAGAATTTCCTTTCATTTTATCTCTCTTGGAGCTGTTTATGCTTAAAATAAGTAATATATTTCTATGAAGGATTTAGAATTGCACTATCTGCCTATTTATTTGCATGAAAATACATAGGAATTAAATATATAGAGTTTATGCCATTAAATTATATTAAAGAGAAGGATTTTGGATTAAATTTTGAATGGATTCCTTTTAATTTTTATTGAGCATTTGTAAAAATGCTAAAAAAATGTATAAGTCAAGTGATTTGAACTCATGACCTCTTATTCTTTTAGAAAAGTAGCCTAACCACTTTAGCCATAAAAAATATATATGCATTTATTTAACAAAAAAATTAAAATTAATTATATAGAGTATGGACCCTAAGCCACATGGGTCATGCCTATGCTTGGCATAGGTTATTGTCCTAGTAGGTAATTAAGAATGGGGGTCATAGGTCAAATTTTAAAAATGAGCATCAAATAGCATACCTTACATCCGTGCAATTAAAATCAAAGAAAAATGGCCAATAAGTAACAAGCTCACTCTTAGTTTTTCATTTTTCATCTGCTTTTGATTCTATTTTCATAAAAGAAGGTGAGTTGATGCTCATTTTTGAAAACTCAACTTTCGTATTTATTTTTAACCACTTATGATATAAAATCTTATATATTCAATTCCTAGGTTTTATAATGCAAACAAATAGTTCACTTAATGCATGTTTGGTACTCAAAAATAGAATCATACAGGGCTTGTCCATTCCATGTAATTGGATCTTAGGAATTCTAAGATTTTATATCTTAAGAGGTTAAACCTATAGAGCCAAAATTGATTATAGGCCAAAATTGATTATCTAAAAAATGACTGCCAATCCACTGGTATTTCAGTGGTGAGGCACCTCCCTCTCTATAAAAACAAGTTGGGATCACTCCTTGTTGCAGTCTAATGTTGAAGGAATTCGGAATTGTGTGTTGTGAGGATGTATAAGTATAAATTAAAAAAAAAAAACCCAAAACAACCATCAAATGACCTTCCATATAACCAAAAAGTTTTTTTTTTTTTTTTTGCTTGCTAAAGGAGGTTGTCCCGGCCCTTTGGGCTCGACCAATTCCTTTGGGCCTAACGGGAACCGGGTAATACCCCCTGTGGCCCAAGTGTGGTAGCATAGCTTAAACTCGACTAAGAGCAAATCGTGATCATAGGCCAACTGAGCTATCCCTTCTGGTTCATTTAACCGAATTGAACCAAGGAAATAAGGAAGAAAAATATCTAGTAATCACCCTAGTAATTCAAATCGTAGAAAGGCCAATATCTTGTCTGCATCGCTACCTTTATATCCTTCACCTATCTACTTTTTATTAATCCTTTAGTAAAGCTCACTTGACTATATATTTTTATGTATTCAACTTCTATATATTCTATGCAAATAAATTGACCAACATTCAAAATGGTCATAAAATTGAGCAAATAATCTTTAAAAATAAAGTTCTAGAGGTTTTTTTTTCCTCATCTTCATCTACATTTTAAATCTTGTCGATTCTTTTTTAAAACAAGCCTATGCAAGATTCATTTTTTTTTAAAATTTTATAACAAGCCTATGCAAGATTGATACCAACGCGTCTCATCAATAGACCAATACCTATCTTTTGATAAAAATAAGATCTAAACAAATACTGATATTTAAAACAAGAGGAATTTTTAGGTGAGCCAAATAGCTTAGATGCACACGGCTCACTTGAAAAGACCATGATCAATCTGAATAAGACACAGACTACCACCCCTAGATGTCTCCGATCTCATGTTTTATACACTTACCTGATCTGGATTGACCATTACACCGAAAAAAGAACATGATGCATTCTAAAATTATTAAATTTGAGGGCCCAGGGTCAATGAGTTAAAACGATTTAATGGATATAAAATTTTATATACAGGTGTATCACGTTCAGATCTTTGAACCCCACCTTTCTACGATTGACGTGGCTTGTAATGGACCCCCAAAAATGTGAAAAAAGAAAAATGCTTAGATGAGCATGAGTGCAACTGAAGGGTAGGTACTCTTTACAACAACAGTTAAATGGATACAGTTCCTGTATATTGGTCGGTGTCACAAGTTTTGGCATGTTGTTTTTTAATTTGGTAGAAAAGTTTTGGCACGTTAAGTAATTGTAGGTATAACAACCGAATCTAACCAGACGACAAGGAGGCTGCTCCATCAGTCACGTGCCTATCACGTGCTCTGATCCGTTCCGTTCAGCTGGTGGGCCACCCAGAGAGAACATATCACCGCATATGTGATCATTGCTGTTTGATGGTTTGACTTTCTCGTACAAATGTTGACTAAGGCTGACATTCTTTTTTACCATATTGGAGAAAGACACGTAGTACTTTCGAAATTATTGGTCCCGAAAAATGTTTGGTATATTTTTAAAATCTAGGGTTCCTTTGGGAATATTCTTGAGAAAATGTTGCAGAGAATAAATTAGTTTATGCATAATTAAAAAAATAAGAAAATAAATATTGTTACCATTTTTCATTAATTAATTAATTATTTATTTATTGCCAATGAAGATTTCTCCTACTATTTATGCAGTAGGACTATTCCTTCAAAAGGGAAGTGGCCCTATCCACGTAGGCACTCTCTTGGTAAAGGTGGGAGATAAAGTATAACATAAGGCCTTGGGAGCAAATCCAAATCTTATGCCAATGCACCATTACTAATTGGGCAACAATCATTTTCTATAGCTTCTTTAAAAATTTTAGATATTTTTATGAAAAGAAGCTTCAAATATCCTTATACTTCCAAAGGTATCCTTATATATTCTTAATGCCAAAAGTATCTTATACTCTAGACTTCATTTATTTTTGGACCAAATTATCCTTCACTTTATCTCTCTTAGCATTGAGACTTGACTGCACTTGCGCATTGAAATATTTTGTGACTTATTATTTTTGTTTCAACTCTTGCACTCTCTAGTTTATTTTAGACGTCGTGAGTAGTTAATGTTTATTTCAAATTTATATTCTAAATTAAGAAACATGAAGAAAAACATCTTCAACTTTGTAGCTAATCCTACATCAAAAGTGAGTGATCAAAGAAGATGATTCTAACTTGACCTCTTCTTATATGGTAGGGCTAGGTTTTGCTTAAAGAGTCACTCGGAGTATGGCTCAGACTTAATCACGAGGGTCTGATTCAAACTCTCATTCTAGTAAGACTTCAGAAGGTCATGTGTTGAGACTGATTTTGAAGATGATCCTATCACAGTCTCGGATACAGAAGACAACTTATCTACTCTTCAGAAATTAACGTCGTCCTACCCCCATCAATACATTGTGTTTATGGCTGAGGTGAGTGGGATTAACAAGGATGGAAATGATGATGTTGGCAGTGACAAAGAGGCCAGTGAAGAGGATGCTGGTGAAAATGAAGATGATAATATCAATGATGTAGTAAAGCAACAAGGAGTGAAGATTGATCACAAAACTGCCCAATTGAAATCTTAATGTGTAAGCTATGTGGTCCTGTCAAGACCCAACCAAATCCTCTCTTCGCCAATAGAAGAGAACAAGCAATGTTCAGGAAGAATAAAACTAACATTGATTTGCTCATGGCTCAAATCAAATCCTTGACAGATAAGATGACGGTTGCAGTTTCCTCTGGAGACCATTTATCAATTTTGGGTGTTCACACAGATCCTGAAAAAAATATAACCTTCAAGGAGGTTAAAGAAATACTGACTAAGTCAAAGGTGGAGACTAGGATGAAAAAAAAAGGTATCACACCAAAATATCTTCCGGAGTTTGAACTTGTCCCATTCCCACTAGACTATAAGCTTTTTGCTTTCCGGTTATACCTTGGGAAGGGGTCAGCTTATCAATACATTGTGCATTTCAAATCACTTCTTAAAAGTTTGCCAGAATTGGATGCATTAAAGGTTAGGCTGTTTGTTGGCACACTAAAAGGAGTCGCCTTTGATTGCTATAAGTAGTTAATAGAACTCTCTTTAATGACGTGGCTAATTATAGAAGAAAGGTTCTTACTATACTTCCATAGGGAGGATCAGACAGTCACCTTTGCCATGTTTAGTAGCACAAGATAGGGAGACAATGAAATTGCTCTGGCTTTTATCAATAGATGGAGAGCATTATCCTACAGATGCTTGGAACAACCATTTCAAAGGGCCATAATTGAAATGTACAAAACCAATTTGTGACCTAAAGTCAAGGCTATTGTATTTAGCTATAAAACTAAGTCTCTAGCTCGATTGGTTGAGGTTGCCATTGATGCAAGATTGACCCGTAAAGAGATCAGTTAAAAGAAGGCAAACTCTTGAAGAATGGAGTCATCTTCATCTTTTGTAGTAAAACCAAAGAAGAAGTAGGAGGTTTTCAATGTCAGACCTCCAAACCTCTTCAGAAGCCTCAAAACATAAAGAATGATCAAACCAAGAAAGAGGGATATGAGAACAAGATTAAAACTAAGTATCCTTTCGATGGAAAAATTTAAATGATCTTCTGATCATTGATGGATAACAACAAAATTGAACTTCCACCAATGAAGAAACTTGAACAGGCGGGTTGCATCAATGATCTTAATTACTGCGTGTACTACTAGATGGTCTCGGTCCTCTCAAATACTATTTCATTCTAAAAGAAAAAGTCAATGAGATATGGAAAAATGGATGATAACTTTTGATTGGAAGTATAATCCTGTGCTAGTCAATGTGATCTCCTTTGGACAATTTGTACTTGTTGCAGTACTATCTCTACCAAAACCAATGATGGTTGAATTCTGTGTTGTCAATGCAATACATAATGAACAAGGTTTGATACTAGTCAAGACCTCTTCAAGAGAAGAAATGTGGGTCCACCCAGACTTAGTGAAAGATGAAGGCTGGGAAAATGTCAAGACCAAACCTACAGTTATAGAAAGAAAGAAGGTTAAGAGTAACTCAAAAACTTGCAAAGAGTTGCCTGGCATCGCTTGATCAAACAAGAAAAACAAATTAAAAAGAAGAAAGAAAATGTGAAGAGGCTTTCACTTTAGAAGAACCTTTTAAGTCAGTTAGAGGTCATTTCACCTTAGCTGATTTCAACATTCTAATTCCAAAAGATGAGGAAGAACCACTAATATTCAATTACAACATAATATCTTGAGATGGTACACCTCCCAATTCAGATGATGAGGAAGATTTATCAAAATTCTCAGACTTTGATGATGATTAGTGGATCTATGATTACTTCTTTGATGAATACCCCTCTAATAAAGATGAGAGTTTTGAACAAACTTTTGATCCCAAAATGGGTACTCTCAACTTTAAACATGATCTCAATACACTATCAGTGGCTCTTTATGATCTACATAGATATAAGGCAAGTGGTTGGTCGGGTGATCTTCCTCCATTTCCATTGGCTCCCAAGATTCATCCGGATCTTTCTCCTTTGGTTGAATCTGATTGGAAACAACAATAGCTAGCAGCCATCGTCTTGCAGTTCCTAGGTGGTGACCTCTATACCAAATGGTTTTCTTGAATCATGTGTTAAGCTAAGTTCTCCAAAGCTGAGTTCTGAACCAAGCACTCAACTCATTGTCCTCAAAGCAAATGGTAAGCTTGATTCACAAGAGAAGCATCATGGACTCAGCATTAGCAGCCTTGTTGTACCTCAAGAAGTCTTCCAAGTTCAGGGTAATCTTTCTGATTTAGAAGGAGAAAAACCACTAGCACCTGCTTTGGTAGTCATTAACACCTTTGTTGACGGACTTTCAACATCTTAAGCCACTTCTGATACTATAAATCTAGAGGTAGGCTTGGAAGAAGTCAGCCAGCTCTTTGCTGAACTTGAAAAAGTCAATGCCATAAGAAAAGGCACTCGTCAAGAAGTTGACCAAAACAATGTAATCAATGGTAACACTCACTCTGGTCGTAACTATAGGGTTAACTACGCTAGGCCTTCTTTTTCTTCTTATGTAAACCCTTCGGGGAGCAATCTAAATGTAAATATAACTTCTTTGGAAGTAAATGCTAATGAAAGGTCATCAGAGCCATTCATGTATGATGTTATTGAACACCTCAAGTATATACTTGCATGACTTCTAATTTGCATGACTTCTAATTTTTTTATCTTTTGCAGATGTCAGAGGAGATTCGTAGCAATTTCATACGAGCTCTATAGGCTTTGAATGCCATTGATCAAAATCATATGGCATAAGTGCATCAGATAGAGAAAAACTATCTTAAAGCAAAGTCTAAGAGGCCTCGGAAGCAATGTATGGAATGCCTTTTCTTTCACAATGCTTCCAAGGCCACCATCTCCTTCACCAAAGAGGATCTCCTCTTAGGCGACATGAAGCACACAAGGCTGCTCTACTTTACGGCCTACATTAAGAACATACTCGTTCAGAGAGTTCAGGTTGATCCAAGATCAACCCTAAATCTTATCATAATTACAGCTCTTTAGGAACTTGGCATCCCGGTGAGCAAGCTCTCTGGTACCAAAACTTCAACCTAAGGCTATGATAGAGAAGTGCAGGACCTGATTTGTGAGATTCAGATTTGGCTCTAGCTGGATGATTTAACTTTAGAAGCCACTTTGCACATCGTAAAAATGCGTACTTGCTACAACATCCTTTTGGGAAGATAGTGGCTTCATGACTATTCTATAGTGCCTTTCGCTTTCCATCAATGCCTCAAATACATTGATGATGAGGGCAAGGTGCATCATGTCTTTACAGATGAAAAGCCATTCAAAGGTAGGGGGTTTGCTTCACTGATGCAGCAATGTATCAAGAAAGACCTGCAAAACCTAAAACCGATGCAAGAAAATCTTTCATGGATGATGATTCGGCAAACCCTTCACTATCTCAATAGAAAAGAAAACCAACCTAGGGTCTGGCAAAGATTTGAGCCCCTCCAAGAAGTTGAAGTCTACAAAGGAGCCTACAGTTAGATTTACGAATACCAAACCTCCTTTGGTGATCAAGGTCAAATATGAAATCAAATAGTCAGATCAACCTTTGGTCCATAAAGCCATCAAGGACAAAGTAAGTGGGCCTTGTTATTCACATGAGCAAGACATGTAGTCTAGCTATGTATATTGCACCTGCTTAGAGCTTGGTAATGCCACAAATTGAGTACTTTTCAGTGCCAATGAGGAATGGTGAGCCACCTGTTGTATTTTATGGGGCAAACCTAAATGATGTACTAGTATTTCCAACACCAATTGGGTTGTGTACACTGTCAACCATGCTTTATGGAGCAAGACAAGCATCTGAAGCAAGATTCTCCTCCTTAGCCCTGCCTCTCATAAAGTCGTGCCCATGATAGGCTATCAGGAATGAGAAAATGGTGATATAGAGTCTTCCACTTAGGTAATTCCTGTAATAACTATTGAACCTCGTGTCACTCTAATAGAACTAGGTTTGACCATGCAAAGTCTGGAAGAACTAGCTCAGAGATACATCAGTTGATTGTGGGATTCAACAATGTATGCAAATCCCTCGAGGCGAGCAATATGGGTTCATCTATGTTAGTATGGACTACTTCCTGATCTCCAAGAAGTAACCATAGTAGCTGAATTCCAAACATTAGATGAGATGTTCCATCATGTCTCATGCATTGAGGCTCCAATTCTAGGATTCCCAACGAGATCAACACAATGAAAGCTCTTTTATCCAACAAATGTGGTTTCTTTGGTTGGTAACATAGATTCTGACTTAGAAAGCAAGGATGTACCTCATCCTGTCAAGAGAATGTCACCACCAAGGCCTAATTCTCCTGTCCAGCAAGGCCCGATTCTCTTGTCACTTTTAGCCAACTCATGGTAACATCATAATGCAGGGATGAATCATCTTACAGATGCATCAATAGATGGCTTCACTTGGCTGAAAAATGTGAAAACTATGCACACCACTCAGCGTGGTTTCATTTGTGCTGGATAGGCTTAAGGCCGTCTCTTTGCACCTTGACAATAACAATGGAGTTTCAAACATTTGATGAGATGTCTTGAATTGTTTCATCCATTGAAGTAGGACTTTATCATCTACGCGGGAGATCCAAACAAAATGCGCCCTGCACATGTTGCCTTAGTGGTCAGAGTTTAGATTCTAAGGATGCTAAAAAGGTGGACACCTCCTTGTACTCTATTGCGAAGTGGGATCCTCTAATTTTTCTATGATCTACTCCATCTCAAATCTATGATTTTAGAGGCGCTTACTTCTTTATACCTCCATCCATGCAACATAACCACACAATAGTCTTCCATTAAGCCGAAAATGCTTTTACTTTTTATCCTATTGATAAAATCACCAATGATGGGAGAATAAGGCATGGCATCTACAATCCTATGGTTTGTAACATGATGAAGAACATGGGATACAATCTCAAAAAGCCCACTGGCCTCGGAATGAGTGCAAATGGGATTCCGGTTCCTTTTGACATCTTCACTCCAGAAATGAAAGAATCTCAAAAAAGGGCACAAAATTAAACAACCGCGACATTGTATAAGATACAATCCTTATAGTAACATTCTGAAACCAACTCAAAACTTCAAAGTAAGGTCTGTTATTTTCACCGAGGGGTATGAGTCTAATGACTCCCAAGAGATGACTGCCTTCCAAGACCCTGCTAATTGGGTTGCTTTTTAGCACCCTAAAGGGGCAAGTGATGATGATGACACAATGTCACAGGTCACTGGTTATTGGCCATCTGAATTAAATGAAGAAATAGACCCATTTCAGCACATTTATTGGGGATGTCTAGCCTTTGATGTAAAAGCTAAAGAGCTTAAAAATTAAATCCATGGCAGGGGATTTGGCCTTGGTTTTAACCCCCAAATGAAACTCTAGAAGGTTTCACGAAGTTGGAAGCTTCCGAAGATACTGTGGATGAGCCTCCTCTTGAACCTCCAATTGAGGACCAAGTACAAGAAATAAACTTGGGTTCTTCAGAAAACTTTCGTCCTACCTTTGTAAGTTCTCAAATTAAAGGAAAAGAACTTCAGGTGTATCTAAATTTTTTGTGAGAGTTTATGAATTGTTATCCATGGACATACACGGAAATACCAGATCTAGATCCAAATGTTGTTATGAACAAGTTAAACATAACAGATAATGTCAAACCTCTAAAATAGGAACAAAGTCGGACTACACTAGAAACCATGGACAAAATAGAAAAGAAAGTCCAGAAACTCAGGGATTTCCACTTCATCTGTGAAGAGTAGCATCCAGATGAGTCTTTAAAAATATATACTTTCATATATATTTTGTAAGGTCCCGAATCCCACTAATCTTGATTTACGTTAATTAAGCTCGTTCTATATTAATTGAACTCGATTAAGGCTAATTTAATCCAAAAAAATTTCGGGTTTGGACCTTGGATAGGGAGTTGGGCAGAGTTCGGTCCCACTTAAGTAGTTAAGGGCCTTTTCGTAATTTGTCCTTGCACCTCTTGGACACCTCGTCCATTTCCTTTCGTGGAATGCTTCGTGTAGATCATCTTTCATGTTGGGCCCGAATTGATCCAGACTTATCTTGGCTCAATAGAGGTGCATTTGGCCTAAACTTAAATTCCTAGAAAAAGGGTGGACTTGCCTGTAATTTCAGGAAAAGTTATGTTTAAAAAGAAAACTCAATGTACCTTCTCCTTCTTTTCTCATGTAACTGTTGGAGCTCTCCTTTTGGCTGGGTTTCTTCTCCTCTTCTTCTTGCAATCGAAGTGCTCGGGAATTTTGGGAGTGTGCATGCATAGAGAGTGGTTTCCTACCACCTTCTTCTTCCTTGATCTCCCTTTCCTTTACACTTTCTGTATAGAGTGCTGTATAGAGTGCTCATCCTTGGTGAAGAATGAGTTCCTGTTTCATTCTCCTAGGTTTATTAGAGTCATAAAGACTCCATTACTAGACATGCATGTGAATCTAAAACCCATTTTTATCATTGCATGTCCTATTGTAGAGAACCCATTTCAATTTGGAGTTTTCCCTCCACCCACACGACAAGGAGAACTAGGGAGGGCTAGCACTGGTGAAAAGGCAAGTACTAGAGTTATGTGTGCTGTATATGTTATTAAGTCCTGAATTATTGAGTTAGTTTCTTACCCACTTCCATTTCAGTCACTGTTTCTTGTTTTAACTGAACATAAATGAGGTTGGGCAGAGTTAGGATGATCGAAATGGAATAGGAGGGTGTGTGAGTGTTGAAAAACCTTAGGGACAATTCAACTAAGTCAGGAACACCTTCCCTAAGTAAAGTTCTGAATGACTCCCGAACTGGACTGAGCTACAGAATCAAATTCACGTTTCTAAAGCTTATGGTGAAGCTACGGCTAAGCTGTGAGTACTTATGGCTCAAAGTCCAGAGAGTAGCAAAACCTGATTTTGAACTACGGCTCATCCACGGCTGCACCGTGAAATGTAATACGGCTATGCCGTGACTAGCCCGTACCCAAGCCGTAGGTCTTCCTACGACGAGCTTTCTAGAGAGCTCAGGGAACCCAGTTTCTTCTACGGCTTGCACACGACTGCACAGTGGAATACACTACGGCTAAACCGTAACCTCCCTGTAACCTAGCCGTAGGCTTAGCACGGCTAAGCCGTATGCCAACATATGGTTGGGCCGTAATTGCGCATGAAAAATCCGGAAGGAATTTGACCACTCGGCTAAGCCGTAGCCTTGTACACGGCTAAGCCGTAAGAACCCAATGAAACAAGATGTTAGGGACTCTCAATGGTTTTGTAGGACCTTAGTATTGGCACCATTTATACCACTACACAGGCCTAATGGTAAGTACATGTTGGGGAGAATGAATGATTCCCGGAGGGTCTCTCAATGGTAAGTCATGGATATTGGCATAAGAAGGGTGTCCCGTATGCACATAAGGCAATACCAAGATACGGTAACACAACGACACCGAACGTCTTATGTGTACATCGTGTTGAATGTCCTTAGGGACTATAGGTTACTTATTATAGGGGGTGAAGGTAGTAATTCTTTGGGTACTCACTTAAGTTGAATGCATCCATATTGCTATGATATACTACCTTCAACATGAATTACTTCTTTTAGCAAAACCCTGGGGCAATTCAGACCTGAGCTTCTAATGAGTGCGTGTCTGACAAGCTAGAGCTTCTAATGAGTGCGAGCTTGTTAGCCAAGGGTATGATATGACTGATACGATTGGATATGAGTCGGCACCACTTAGCTTACGCCCTTTTGGGTATATGTTATGTATGTCACCACTGCAGTAGGTTTACGGAGGAGTAATCGGCGCTCCTCAGGAAGCTAGCTTGATCCCCTAGTGACCTATATGATATGTGTATGCTCCCTTTTTGGGAGAATAGAGCGTTGTGGTTGCCAATTAGTATGTATGACATTTAAGTTGTAATTTCTCCCTCATGCATCATGTTTAGTGATTATTCTTATTGATATATTATGTTATACTTGTTTCATATGCCTTAGTACTTGCTTAACTGTCGTGTTAATAGTGTTACTTTTGGTGTTGCAGGTCCAGCACCCGGTCCCAACGCGGACACTGATGAGCCCCCGGAGGGTACCCCAACGGTACCTCGGGGTGTAGACGAGTGGAAAGATGGCGACGTCTTTTACTAGCCATCCCACGGAGCGCGTTTATTCTTGGGAGATATCATTATTATGCTTGGGACCTTTTGTATCATACTCCTAACTAGTATTTTGGAATGCAATTAAAGACTTCAACACTATCATATGTATATATATGTTTACTTTTGAAAGTTAACAGACTATGAACTTCATGTGCTCTTAATAATTACTGCGTATTTTGCAGGATTTCGTTTATGATACGTTATATTTGTACGTGTGTCAGCAAACCTCACACGTTCCTGTGGAATCTCCCTTGTAGGAATTCGTGCATAATTCTTCAGGGCACGGATTTCTACGGGATTACGTATCCATGCCATGGGGGCCCACTCAGATCCCCAAATTCCCGAGATCGGGACGTGACATATTTTGGAACATTTTAAGGACTTGTTAACTTGAAAGAGCTTTATTTAGTGTGATATCATGGTTTCAAGCATTTTAAATTTATCGTAGTGTATTCCTGCATAATTTGTTTAAAAATCAAACTTTTTGTTTATATTCATGAAAATTCCTATTTTTGAAAAATCTTTTTTTGGAAAGTTTTGTAAATATCTAGTTTTCTCATGAATTAATTCAATTTTCATCATCATTAGTTCATTCACATATAATCATGAAAAATGGTGTGCATTTTCAATGTCATTTCATGAGAGATGGGTCCACAGTCATGCATTTGTGATCTTAGGGTTAAAATTATCTTTTCTCATGAATTCACATTTGTTTTATAGGAAATTGATGATATGGGTCCCGTTTTCAATGAATTGAGGCAAATAAATGATTTTCAAAAGAAAGGAGAGAAGAATTAAAGAGAAAAAGAAGAAAGAAGAAAAATTTGCAAAGTTGGCTTCATGGTCCCATACACATATTCACATGTGTGGGGACACACTTGTGGAATATTCAAGAAAAAGGTCCCACTCTCCAATTATTACAAGAATTCAAAATTAATATAAAAAAAGAAAGCTAAGGTTGAGAGAATTTAAGAAAAGAAAAGTCAAAGAAGGAGAATTCAAAAATAGAAAGTCAATCCCATTTTTCTTTGAATAGCATGCATTAAAATGGTCATAACTCTCAAACTGAGCATCGAATTTGGACAATCTACCTACTGTTGGAAAGCTATTTTCGAGTAAATATCCGTAGGATCCAAGATTGCACCAATCAAAGTTAAAAGGATAACCCTAAGAACATGGCTGTAATTTTCTACTCTGGATTGAGATCGTCTCATTAAAGGTGAGCCCAATCTTTGGCAAGTGTTAGCTAAGGAAGATGGACACACTTAGAATTCTAGCAAGAGAAGAAATCTTATCTCATCTTAAACTTAAGACTTGTTGGCTAAGAAGAGGACTTACCAAAAGAAGGAAAGCCACATATAAGACATTCTTTGAAAAGGAGTAGAAGAAAAAAAAGTATAAATAGGGAACCCCTCTCTCATATCCTTCATGGAAGAATTACTTACTTTCTACCTCTAGATTTCTATACTCCATCTTTTCCTCTATTGTCTCTCCATCTTAAGTGATCCAGGAGGCTTAGCCCAAAAGCCACACTACCAACCTTTAAGTGTCAACTAGAAGGAAGAATTCTCATCGATCTTAGTATGTAATTGTTTGTTTTTTATTTTCAATCTTTTGTAAAACAATTTCATGCTAGTAAAGTTTGTTTCTTTACAATTGTTCTTGTCTTCGATTTTGTAGTGTTCATAATTTTAGTCTTGTTTGTGATTAGGTTAATTTTTGTTCTTGTTTAAATATTGGGATAGAATTGGAATCACAATTAGTAACCCATCTTAGTAACCTTTTTAATATACTTTGTTTCTTCAGATACATTGTGTGTTTGGAGGCAATGCAAGATGGAGTTAAAGAGGTTTGAGTGAAAAAAGATTAAAGGCCAATTCTAAAATTTATTTCTACATTGAATGAAGATTTGTTATTCTCACTTGGATTGACAACCCAAGATGAAGAATAAGACCCTAGGACAACACTTCTAATCTTTTTGATCCCAAATTGAGGTAAGAAATTGAAAGGAGCAATCTACTGCCTTTGACTTCCGTTGTTTACCATCTTTGACTTCCTGTTATTGCCGCCTTTGACTTTCTGTAATTTTATTTTATTTTCTGTACTTTTGTTGTTTTTCTTGTTATATTCATTTTGATTTTAATTTTTGATTTTGCATAGTTTGATGGTTGGATTAGAATTCATTGCATGTATTGTTATATCATAAGATTTTGTGCATATTTAAGTTGCTAAAAATTAAGCCTTCATATTTGAATCTAATGATAAAATTCGGACTCAATACACAGACAACATAACTTAACAGTTTCAGCAAACTGCAGAAACAGTTTTTAACAAAAAGTTTGAAGTGGGTAGACTAGTCAAATCATAGTATTTTTCTTTAAAACTTAGTAATATTAAAGTTTAGGATGTGGTCTTTCATTGCCCAGAATTTCAAATCAAAATAATTTCGGAAGGCTTGTGAACCGAGGCTTAAACTTTGTGAATCAATCAACTCAGATCAGAATTTCTGTACGGAATTTTGCAAAGTTGTTATGTTCATACATCATAACTTTTCATTTTAGATCCTTTTTCACTTCTTTTTTTTGTTAGTTTCTTGCATCAGTAGAGCATAATTTCCAGCCATTAAATTTAGATTTAGGATGCATTAGAATAGTTCAATCATGCATAAAATTTGCATAAGCATACTACTTTTCTAGACTTCTTAGAATTTTCAGCATTCCATGGCATGCATTGCATTACTAACTTTACTAACTTTCTAATTTTAAATTTATTTCTAGTTTTATGTTTTTTTGTTATTTTAGATAATTTTTAGAATTATATATCTTTCTAAACTTTTTTTAATTGAAGATTTTAAATTGAAAAGTTTTTTATTTTGGAAATTCTAATTTAGGAAAGTTTCTAACTTTTCTTTATTTTGTTTTTAACATTGTTTAGTTTTTATTTTAGTTAGTTTCTAATTTTAATTTTTATTTTTGGAAGTTTTAGCTTATATTTTAGTTTTGCAGCAACTTTATGTTTATTTCAGGAATTTTTAGATTTAGGTTTTTAGTTTTAGGAAAGTTTCATTTTATTTGTTTGTAATTAATTTATATTTGGCAAGTAAGATGCTTGTATTTGTTAGATTTAAATTAGGTTAGTTTTAGATTTTTATTTAGGACAGGTACAAGTTGAAAAAGGAATCTGAAAATACATTGCTCCCTGTGGATCGACCTGGTCTCACCAGTATTATTACTACATCGCAGCTTGCACTTGGAGCTCATGATCACATCCTGACTAGTTGGCTAACACAGTGCCATTCACTAAGAAGAATGGTAAATCAAAGTTTGTATCAACTTTAGAGATCTAAACAAACTCTGTCCCAAAGATGATTTCCCACTACCCATACCAGTAATCATAATTGATAATATTTTTGGATTTAAAAGAATGTCATTCATGGATGGGTTTTCGGGATACAATCAAATCAAGATGCATGAGGAAGGCGAGAAGCACATATCCTTCTAAACCCACTTTTGGCGTGTATTGCTACACCGTCACACCTTTTGGCTTCAAGAATATAGGAGCCAAATATCGGAGGGCGATGATAAAAATCTTTAGAGACAAGCAGCACAAGTCTGTCGAATGCTATGTCGACGACTTGCTGGTCAAAAGCAAACAGAAGTCAGACCATCTAGCTGATTTTTGGAACGTCTTTAAGAAGTTATGAAGTTCAATCTTCGTAAGGACCCTTTAACATGTTTTCTTGGAGCCTCCTGGAAATTCTTGGGATTCATGGTTTGAAAAGGTGGTATCTAACTGGATCCAGTCAAAGCCATATCGGGGATGCCTTCTCCAAGAACCCTTAAAGAATGCAAGGAATTGCAAGGCAGACTTGTATACATTAACCGATTCATCTCCAACATATCTAGGAAATGCAGAGCATTCTTTAGACTCTTAAAAAAAGGAGTTGAATTTGTGTGGGATAAAGTTGTGAAGACGCATTTTAAGTGTTGGAAATTTGTGCTAAAAGCATACTTTTATATATTTGTCTTGATTGATTTATTTATTAGTAAAGTTTGTCTTTTCATCTTAATGAGAATTTATATCGGCAAATGGCTTCATTGTTATTTATTATGCATGTGTGTGTCTTTTATTCTATAAGGTAGACAAGTTGGTGTGTAAAGTTCGGTTTACACACGGAAGACTTGTTTGTCAATTCTTATAAAATATAAGTTATTATTGTTCACAATCTAGATCGAGTTGGACACACCATCGGTATGATTGTAGTATGATATTTTAGTAGGTTTGTCTTAGCTGCGGGAAACATCTTAGTTTCGACTCCTTATCCTAGTACGCATTATGTGTATTGAACAGGACCGCTTTTGGGTTTATTGTCTTTATACTGACTATATAAGATGATTAACATACAAATGGATATTATGAGTACTTGTACTCTTAATCCCGATAAAAATAATAGACACATACATTTAGTGTTTGGCATTTTGATTTATAAAGGAGTGAGACCATTGATGGGTCAATAATCTCAATATATTGGATGATTACACTACATGTATGTTGGATATTAGTTTATTGATGGAATCAACATCTCGTAATAGGAATTGATGATATTCCCTTGATGAAGCTTATAAGTTTTGATTATGTTAAACTCTGTAGGTAGACTTTGTGTTCGACATATCAAATAAGTTGAGAGCAAGGTCCTGAGAAATTATAAAGATATCGATTAAATATAGATGTCAGTAATTATTTAATCGATGGATATCTGAAATCTTAACATGGGGAGATTAATAAGCATTTAATAACAAGAAGCTTGAAATATTATTTTGAGAATAAGGACATAGTGCAATTATAATTCTCTAGTGCATTGAATTATAATTTATGGAAATAGGATTTTAATTTAGATCAAGTTATGGTTTCCTATTTCCATTAGAAGCCTATTCCTTATTTCTTTCTTAAGGTCCTTATTGTAACCTACAAATATACACTATTGCTCTTTATGAAATGTAACCAGAGAAATCTTGTTTTTGAGAGCAAAGAGAATTCGTAGAAGAGGCCCACACCCCAGTGTGAGTTTAAGCATAGAGGAATGTAGTAGAAGGTCTGGAGATTTTCGGGTTGCTGTAAGACCAAGATTAAATCAGAGAGATCTCATAGGTATGGTTTTTGAATTATCATCATCTAAAGTTATTTCCACCATAATCTGTATGTAATATCTAGGGATCTTAGCTACTGCCTCCCAACATCAAGATATAAAATGGTATCTCACAAACCCACCAGTTCTTTTGGCTCCAATCCCAGGAAAACCTTTTATCCCCTACACCCGAGCTCTTGATCACTCTTAGGGGTATTATTAACTCAGTAGAATGGCGAAGGTAAGTAGGTAGCTCTTTACTATTTTTCACGGATGCTGGTTGGTGCTGAGTATAATTATCTTCCAATGGAAAAAGGAGTGCCTTGCATTGATGTTTGCAGTGCAGAAATTACGTCACTACATCCTTTCTAATGTGGTGTACGTAGTCTCCAATATCAATCTATTGAAGACACTTGTAACAAAAGTTGGTGATTGAGTGATCGTCTAGCCAAGTGGTCTATTTTGCTCGCTTAATATGACATCGGATATACTCCTATAAAGGTGATGAAAGGATAAGCTCTCACTGATTTTCTAGCAAAAGATCCACTTTTGAAGGATTCTAAGTTTAAAGACAATCTCCCTGACGAGCTATTCTTCTTTGTTGAACAAATATGGAAATCCACCATTGATCCAGACCAACATTGAATCATGCACTTTAATGGAGCTTCCAGAACTAATGAGCTAGGAGATCCATTTTCAGGGGTAGGAATCATTTTTTGCAGCTCAGAAAGATTTTATTTCCCTCACCTATTCTCATTGATCAAGCCATGCACAAACAACAAGGTAGAATACACAGGATTGATTATGGGTCTCGAACTAGGGTTGGAGTCGAGCATCAATATGCTTGGAGTCTATGGATATTCGCAACTCATAATCAAATAAATGAAACTTGAATATAAAGTGAAAAAAAACCAAATTTGCTTTCTTTCTTTAAGAAAGCTCATGTACTCAAGGAGAGATTTGTGTTGAACAAATTTCACCATATTCCAAGTTATCAAAATGTCAAGGTGGATGCACTAGTGGGTCTAGTAGCATTAATGTCAATCCCTGAAAATGACAAAATGACATTACAAGTAGTCGAAAGAAGACTTCTACCTCCACTCGACACCCAAAATGCAGCAGTAGATTGCTTTAATGTAATTAAGAATCGGATTTTGTCTTTTTAAAACTCATTTAGAGATTGGAGAGACCCTTTCTTTTATTACATTCTTTATGGAGTCTTGCCAGAGAATGCTAAAGACAAAACTAATATTCAAAGATGAGCTCTAAAAGTTCACTTTGATTTGCCTTTAAAGACTCTTTAATGCAAGTCATATAATGGAGTTCTTCTTCGCTGCTTGACACTAAAAGAAGCAAATTAAGTACTCAAAGAAGTTCATTCTGGCCTATGTGGTGATCACCAAATTGGACCATAGCTGCATGATTAAACTTGAAGGTTAGGCTACTACTGGGCTATCTTAGTGTCTGAAACCATTTATTTTGCAAAAAGATGTAATGAATTCTAAATTTAAAGAAATTACATTCATCAACCGCTTGAATATCTGCATCCTACGTCTACCTTTTGGTCATTTGAGGCTTCGGGTATGGATATCGTTGGAAAAATCAATCCGCCATTAGAATGTGGTTATCGGTTCATTTTGGTTGCAACAAATTACTTCTCTAAATGATTACAAGCAGTGCTTCTTGCAGAAGTTAAAACAGATACAGTCCTCAGCTTCTTGAAGACCCATATCATTCGTCGTTTTGGGGTGACTAAATGTCTAGATCATGACAATGGTTCTCAGTTCAACAATGATAAATTCTTCAGATTCTATGACAAGTACAAAATCTAATGATGTCCTTCCAAGGCATGCAACCTTACAGCTAATGAACTTGTTGAAGCTTTCAACATGACTATTTGCAAAATTATGGAGAAAATGGTCTTAGTACTTCCACAAAGTCAAATTACATGAAATTTGGATGGACAGTTCAAGATGCTCTTGGCATCAATTCCTCAAAGTTTTAATTCAGTCTGAAATCATTTGGGCCTCAAATAGCTAAAAGAAAGCCCCAGTTTCATGAAAAGTCAAAGGGAGGGTTCACCAACTTCAAAAGGTTAAAACATGATGAAATTTCTATGACACTTTCAAAATGGTGCAAGAAAAATCCCTTCAAGTTTTGTGAAGTTTGAACATTGTTCGAGCCCCAAGCTAATGAAAATGTGTCACATAAGTAGAAAGACCTTGAATGGGCCTGTCAGTGTTGTGGGCCCATGGTCATGGATACCTATAAAGTGACTTTGGATAGTTTTGGGTGGATTTTCCACTTTAATTTCAAATCATAACTTCCCAAAACTCCCCCAACTACCTTTGATGTCTATAAAAGGCATGCTTAGGCTCTAAAGAAGGGGCTTCATTAAGTTGAAACAAGTTCCACAAGATTCCAAGGCTCTGTACAGGGAATTCTTCAGGTATATGGTTTGCAACTCCCTCTATTCTTCTTCCTCGCACAACCTTAAGTGAGAAATGAATTTAGGAAATAAGATATGCACCAATATTACTCATAAAGGATGAGTTTCAAAGCCACCAAGTTTAAGGAAACTCCAATAGATGAAGTTATGCTCTTTGGTTTTCCCACTTGAAGGGAGTTTGTCCATTTCTAAGGTTGTGAACAAACCTCTTTAGGTTTCATTCTGGTCCTTGAAAACCATAGGGCCAGAATGACACAACTTTGGTCACATTCACTTGTACAAAAGCAACCCTTCCGAATTTGCACAAATGCGATATGTAACATCAAAGTGGTGATTACCAAAGATCATAGATGATTCTATTATCAAAGTTGTCACTCTTGATTGTCATGCATGACTCCCCCAAACCCAAAAATATGGGTTTCAATACCTTGGAGGTACTGCAGAAGCAAACTGAGGCAAAATAGGGACAAACAGTGGCCAAAACGGCCACTGTTTGTCAGTGACCATGGGCTAAGGTCATCAACCCCTTCTTTTGTAATTATCTGCATTTTCTCCCCTTTCCATGAAATTTTCCCAATTTTCCTTAGTTTGGACCACATTTGAGACTAGAGGGGAGGGGGGGCTGTGATTTTCTAACCCTTGTAAACAACCTGCATCCTTGAGGTCAGCTATTGAACCTGTGTAAACAAAAGGGAATTTAATGATGATATGTAACTACTTTCCCTTTCTTCTATGCATTTGAATGTGTGAATGTTGGATTTGATTCCTTTGCATTCATATCATTTCACAAGCATTCATTCCCCTTTTTAATTTTTGTTGATTGGTGGAATTGTGGTTGTTTTATGAACATTCTTTTTTCTGATTTCTGCTGATTGATTAGTCATTAAACAATATTTGGCACTTTTTTTTTCGTTTTTGCTGGTTGATCACTATCAAACAAGTTTTTTTTATTTTTGTATTTTTTTCTACTTGTTGATCTCTACCTAATAAGCTAAACTGCAGAGATGGTTGAAGGAAGCCTCTTATGATTAAGAAAAAAAAAACAAAATTTAATTAATAGGATTGGGTCTCCTATGATTAATTTTCCATTTTCACATTACTTACTGAGTAACATTGTGTTTTCATATTCCTAAACTATAAGCATTCCATGATTGGATGAAGCACTCAACAAGTGAGCTTTTTGAGTCAAGTTGTGTTTACATTTTACGAGAATAATTTCTTCTAGAAGTTATCTAACGTAAGGAAAAGCATGAATTGTATGAAATGGTTATTGTCACTTACATTACATAGTTTACTATAGATGGATAATATCTCTATGATTCTATCATCTCTATGACTCAAACACCTTATGAATTGTATAAATGTGCTTTTTTCAGAATCGTATGAATGTGTCCTTTTTTTTTTTTTGAGAGAGAGAGAGAGTTTGGTTTGAATGATTTTGGCACAATAGGTGTCAAGTGAGTTAGGTACCAATTAAGATTTCTTATAGAAATTAGTGTGTTAATTTGTTGAGGAATTGAGATTTACGTTTTCTAATTTAAAATGTTATTTACAAATTGGTTGTTGGTAATATAATTCCTTACCAGAGGAAAAATTGTTGAAAATTATGCTCTAACCTATGCTATAAATGGAGATTGTTGGTAGTTGGCAATGATTTTGATGTAGTTGACTTTATCTTTGAATCAGGCATGGACAAATACCACAAAAAAGAATAAAAAAAATCAACTGCTAATCTATCATCTCCGACTGTAGAGAATGATAAAAATGATCAAGTGTCACTATTATCAAAGAAAAGTCATGTGGAGATTAACTTAGCAAATATTCTTGAAGTAATCTTGAGTGATCATCCTATGGATCAGGATAAAATTCGAAAAACATATCTACAAAAGGGCTTTTGTAAGCCTTGTGATCACAAATTTCCTTATACAAGGTGTTGACAAGATAAAAGACAATTTAATCCTTCTTGGTTTAAAGATTATGGCAGTTGATTGGAGTACAATATAGAAAAAATGTTGCGTTTTGCCTATGTTTCTATCTTTTTGGAGAGGAATCATGTTACGAGGCCTTTATAGTTCAAAATAATTCAAAATAATGTTGGAGGCCTGAGTAGTGTTCACAATCAAGCATATTAGAAGTGTCGAAATTTTTTAAATTAAAAGCAACACATTGAGACAATTAATATCAAGATATTGGAGCAAGTTCAAATAGAGTATCGAATTTGCTTGAAGGCAACACTGGATTCTATTCACTTTCTTTTATGTCAAGGCTTGCCTTTTTGTGGTCATGATGAATATGAGGATTTAAAGAACATGGGTAACTTCTTTTAGCTTTTGAAAGTATTTGTTAATCAAAATGAAGCTATTAAAATGGGCATATTGCAAAATGCTCGTGAAAACCTGAAATTGGCATCGCCTAAGATTTAGAAAGATACTGACAAAATGGTTGCTATGGAAACAACTCAAGCTATCATTTGTGATCTTGGAGATGCACCATTTGCACTTATGGTGGATAAATCTCGAGATATCTCTATCAAAGAGCAAATGACCATTGTTATATGCTATGTGGATAACCGAGGACTTGTGATTGAGCACTTTTTAGCCACAAAACATGTCACAGACACTAAAGCTCAATCACTTACTGCAACCATCCAGGTGAAATTTTCTAGGCATGGATCGAGCATGATAAGTTTGCATGGAGAAGGTTATGATGGGGCTAATAACAGGCAGGGTGAGCTCAATGGCCTCCAAAGGCTCATTCAAAATGAGAATTCTACGGCATACTATGTTCTTTGTTCAACTTCAGCTGGCACTTGTTACGATTATCCAAAATCACAAACCAATTTCCATTTTCCTTGACTCAATCTCTATTCTATTGAATGTTGCTGGAGGCTTTTATAAGTGTCACAACATGCTCCAAAATATACAAGCTGCTAAAGTTATTGATGCCCTCGATAATGGTGAACTTGAAAGTGGACATTGTTTGAATCTAGAGACTAGCCTCAAACGTCTAGATGGGACTTGCATTTTGATACATTGGTTAGCTTGATTTTTATGTTCTCTTCTATGGTTGATGTGCTTGAAATTATTATAGATGATAATGCAGTGAATACAAGGGTTCTATTATTGATTTATTGTGTGTATTGGAAGATTTTGATTTTCTTTTAAAATGCATTTGGGGAGAGATATATTGGGTTTCATGAATGAATTATCAAATGTATTGTAACAAAAAGATAAATATATTGTCAGTGCCATTTAACTAGTGAGAATATCAAAGCAGCAACTACAAATGATGAGAGATGGTGGGTGGGATTCTCCTCTCTTGGAGTTTCATTCATTTTGTGATACATATGAAATCATTATTCCTAATATGGATGTGTGTTTGTTGAACGAAAGCGATCATGATGCAGATTTGAATTGACAACCTACATTATTCTCAAGTTGAGATATTCTATACGGTTATCGATGTGCAACTTTAAGAGCTGAACTGCCACTTCATGTGGTGAACACCGACTTGTTTCTTTGTATGTCATGCCTAGATCATAGCAATTCATTTTTTGCTTTTGATAAAGAAAAAATGATTTGCCTTTCTAAATTGTATCCAGAAGATTTTTCAGGTATAAATCAGGTGAAACTTGATAATCAGCTTGCAACTTATATTGTTGATATGCACAACAATAGTATGTTCAAACAAGAGAAAGGAATTAGAGGCGTTGCTCAAAAGAATGTGGAGACAAAAAAGATGTTATATATCCTTTAGTTTATCTTCTTTTGAAATTAGTACTAACCCAACTAGTTGCCGTTGCTACTATTGAAATGGTATTTTTAGTTATGAAAATCGGGAAGAATCATCTGCACAATTGAATGGAAGATGAGTGGATGGATGATTATTTTCTTGTATATACTGAGAGGACAAATTTGAAAGCATTGACTATGAGACAATCATGCCACACTTTCAAAACATGAAAAATAGTCGATTGCAATTGTAAAAACTTGTTTTTAGAGTTGAGATGACTTTTGATGATAAGAATGTATGTTAGTTGATGTATGTAAATATTTTGTTTCCTTTTAAATAAAATACAATTTTTCTTTGGCTCTCGCTAATGTGAAAAAGCCTAGCAGATTCTAAATTCTAGAACAATTTAATCCCACCAAAATGAAAATCCTTGGTTCGCCACTGTGTACATGTATATATATTTTTTCAATTCATTCTGCAAGTTCTAAAAGACTCAATGTAAGTTTTAGGTTTTTGTTTTGGGTAGATGATTTGTATGTCTAGGAAGTTTTATCTATGAATCACCAAAGGAGGAGATTGTAAGGATTTTAGAGTGTTGGCTAATTAATGGGTTCGACAAAACTATGAGTCCATTGCGTTGTATTTTTTATTATTTTTAGATGGACAACGATTTGTATCACCTAAAGGACTGAAGCAAAGAGATCAGTGATGGTGCTCAAGCGGACACTCACATGCACTCGAGCTAAAGGGCACAGAAGCTTGCTTGCTCAAGCTGAGGCTTTAAGAGCTTAAGCGGGCCTGATAGGAATTGCGTTGAATGAAATAACTTGATGTTTGTTTCATGCTCCGAGTGGGTACTTACATGTGCTTAAGTGGACGACAAAGAAAAACCCAACTACTTGGTTCAAAATTGTTTTCTCTCTATGCTAGAGTAGCTATTTTGTTTTCTACATAAACCCTAAGTCTAAGGTACGAAATTGGAGTTATATATATGGGTTCTCTCTCAACCCTAGAGTTATTTTCTCATTATTTAAAAAAAAATGCCAAATTGCTAGACCTTTACTGCTCTAGAGCATTCATTAAGAGGCTATGCTGAGTTTGGTTACTAGAATATCTTGCTTTTATATTTCTTATAAAAGATTACCTTTTTTTGTAGAAGATTGTGAGCACCTTACAGTTTCAAGGTGATTGGATCAAGGACGAAGGCGGCTTATGGTTTTAAGGTGATTGAATCAGTTACGTAGAGCAGTGGATGACACAGAGTCATTGTAGTATAAAGTTATGAAAGAACAACTGCAGTCTTTAGGTTGCGAAGAATGAATAAGGATAGTGAGTATATCTTATAACTATATGACTCTAAAGTGCTTTAATTTTAGTTTGCGTAAGACTCGTGGTAAAAGGTCCCGACCCGACTTAATTATAATTTATATTAATTAAGCTTGATTTCCTATTAATATGTGTATTTTAGTTTTAATTCCTCTTGTTCTTAATTTTTAGTTGGTCTCAGTTGGGTAGGTAGTTGGGTTCGAGCTTTACTTAGGTAGTTGAAGACCTTCATATAATTTAGAGTCACATTATTGCATCATTTTGGCACCACATTAATCGTATCATATGTAGTTCATCTTGTGGGTCAACTTTCATGTTTGGCCCAGCTCAAGTCGGATTCATCCTGGCCCAATTGAAGCCCAATTGCCTTAAACTATAATATCCCAAAACAATTGGACTTGCATGTAAAAGTCCAGAAAAGTTGAGTTTAAAAGGGAAGCAACCGATGGTCCCCCTTCATTTCTCTCTACTTTCATTGTGGGAACTTCTTTTTCTCCTCATCTTCTCCTCCATACCAGCTGAAGATCTAAGTTTAGGGCTGTTGCATATTGGACCCAAGGCTCTTGTTGTCTTCCTTATCGTCTCCTTGCTTGTCTTCCTCATTGGAATCTCTCCATTCCATCTTTTCTCCTTCTCTCCAGCTTCCTCAGGTAAGAACTCCATCATCCCTCCATTTTTTTGAGTTCAAAAGAGTTAAAAAGACTCAAATGAGTAACATGCATACATCCTACATTTGATATACCATTTGCATGTCTTTGCATGTAATAGGATTTACTTTATTGAGGTTTCCTCCACTATCAAACCAAAGGAGAGGCTAGTTTTGGGTAAAGCACTGATACAAGCCAAGTATAAAAGTATATCTTACCACATGCATGTCTAACTTTGTTGATTCTTGATGTGATTACTCTAAATGCAAGTTTACAACTCATCTACCCTTGATTAAGTACACATATATGTTCGATTAGGTGATAATAGATATAACTATGTAATATTAATGATATGTAAACATGTAAGACCTAATATGATAATTTGGAGCAAAAGAAACCTCATCACCCAATTTGTAGAGCTCCGCACATGAAATTGTACTTTAGGAATTGTTTTTAGGAATTGTAAAGCTTACGGTGAAGCCCATGGCTACGCTATAAGTGTTTTACAACTCAGAATCTAGAGAGCTCAAAACCCACAATTGAACTACAATTAACCCTCAGCCAAACTGTGAAATGAACTACGGCTAAGTTGTGACCACCCCGGGACCAAGCCGTAAGCTATTTTATGGTGAGCTTTACAGTTATCCCCCAAACCCAACTTTACTCTACGGCTCACCCACGGCTAAGTCGTGGATTGTATTATGGCTAAGTCGTAGTCCAGTCGTAGGCTTAGCATAGCTAAGCCGCATGCCAATATTTGGCTAAGGCGTAAATGCGTATAAAATTAAGGGAAAGACTAAGCCACTCGGCTAAGTTGTAAGATGTATACAGCTAAACTGTATGAACATTGTAAACTTAGTATATTAGGGATTTCAAATGACTTTGTAGGGCTTTAGATATGGCACCTTTTCTCCAATTAAATTAGCCCAATGGTGATCAATTGATAAGGAGGATGAGTGTAGAACAGTCACTCAGCCCTTTTGATTTTCCGGATGAATTCCTGATGTCACGTCATGGGTGTTGGCATAAGAAGATGTATCCTTGCATACACAATGTAACACCAAGATTGGTAACACAATGACACCAGATGTTTTATGAATACATCGTGATGAATACCCTCGGGATCACGGATTATCTAACATAGGGCTAGATAGTAAATCTCCTTGATACCTTCTTGATTTAAATGCATTCATATTGTTAAGAAACCTTGCCCTCAACATGATATAGTTATGTTCTGATTCCTCCTGATGAACCTTGAGGTAATCAGTCCAGAGCTTCTATGAGTGTGCGTCCGTGAATCAAAATGGGTGTAGCTAAGGTTGAGAGGGTTTGAGCTCTATTAGCTCAATTAAGTATGCATTAATTGACTATCAGATACTTATTAATCCCAATTTCTATGATTGAATATGATCTCAAGACCGAAACTATCTCATATATGATATGATAAGTATGAATGAATATGTAGGAATATGAGACGGTCAATGTAGGAATATGAGACGGTCATTACAATTGACCATAAGTATGAAAGATATGAATTCGAGTCAGTCTTGGTACGTTGAGTCGGCACTACTTAGCTTGTACCCTTATTAGGTTCGACGGGACCAATTTGGATATCCCTTATGTTACTGCTACAGTAGTTTATAAAGGAGTTGTCGGCGCTCTTTGGGAAGTTAACCTGATCCCCTGGTATAATTTCTATATGTATGTTATACGCTCTCTTTAGATGATACACTCTCTTTTGGAAGAATATAGCCTCATGGATTTCAACTAGTATGTATGATATCTTGTTTATGATTCGTTACTCATGCTTAATTCATGCACAATCTGCCTAGTTTTTCGCTATTGCTTTCTTTTAATCAATATGTATTTTAATTCATTTGATACATTATGATAGTCTTATATATCTTTACACTTGCTTAACTGTCGTGTTAACAGTGCTACCATTGGTGTTACAGGTACTGAACCCAGCCTAGTATAGTGAATGATGCGCCCCGACAGGAATCTTAACGGAACCTTGAGGAGTGGATGAGTGTAATGAAGATGACGTCTTCTATTAGTCATCTTACAAAGAGCGACCATGGGTTCCTTGTTGGATTGTTTAGCTTAAACATGCTTGGACTACGATTGTTCTTGCACCTACCAATTGGATAGACACATATATATAATTCTGGATTTTGTATATGTTTAAGTAATTATTGCCATACAAATGTGCATGGTTAAATACAGATTTCAGACTTATTTATGACATGGATGATTCTTCTTTGTTGTTGCTTTTGATCATTACAAGTGTATTATATAGGCTTCTACTTATTGTTGAAATTAAATTATATCTTGGAGAAACTTCTCTACACATTGCTGTGGAATCTCTCTTGTAGTGATTTATGCATATCTTCATATGCACAGATTGCTACAGGGTTACATATGTACACCCTATGGGGCCCATCCTAACCTCAATTCCTGGGATCGGAGTGTGATACGTGATTTTTTCCACATAAGGTTTTTAAGTAAAAAAATCTACATGCTTTCTTCTTGTGGTGTGTGATGGATTTAATTGCTAGTTCTTTTATTATTCCATCATTGGTAATTGAACTGCAACTTATAAATCTCAGTTGAGATAAACTTTTAAATACTAAAGTTTCAGCTTCCAAAAAGCTCAGTTACATAGACAATCCACAAGGGTCCTTTATGGAAATGCTGCCATGCCCCTTCTTTTTGCAATTGGTTTTTAAATTAGAAGATATCATCACCTAGACCAAACCAAAGTGGGTTGAGTTTTTAGCTATTGTGCTATATTGATTATATCTTTTGAAAAAGGTAATAGCGTCTACTCTTTTTTCTTTAAAAAATGTCCAACTCATGTGAAGCTCAACTAGATCCATAATAGTTATTGGAGATAGCCATCACATTATGTCCGAAAAAAATAAAATCCAAAGAAGAAGGAAAAGAAACAATAAGTAGTTAAATGCTATCTCCTAATAGTTCCTTTCCTTCCCAAATTTTTTCTATCTATTCATTTCTATTCACTTTACAAGAAAATCCGAAAGCTCCAGGAGCTCACTCACATAGATTGTCCACAAGTGCTTTATGGAAAAGAGGAAAAAAACTAAAGAGGAAAAAAACTAAGAAAATAAACAACAAATCAAAATTAAATCAAAATACATGCAAAACGCTTCACTAAGCAAAAAATTGTATAGACATATACATGAAAATTTGAGCAAATTGGATTTCAATAATTAATCAACTTAGCAATTTAGGGGTTTGGTCTTGATCCTTTTAATTTGGATTTAGGGTCTTTGGGAATTAGGGCTTACAAATCACAGAAATTTGAGGAATTATAGCTTAGGTTTTCCATTTATGATTTGATGATTTAGGGTTGATTAGATTAGGATTTAGGGATTGGTATAGGATTTAGAGATTAAAGGTTTAGATTTAGGTATAGAAGGATTAGGATTATACTAGATTTTGAGAAAGAGTGAGTGAGAGAGAACTAGGGTTTGATTAGGGTTTCTCTTATCACTCCCTTGTTATATTTCAAGTTTTGAAGAAATTTCAAGAATCCATCCTACCATATCCATTAAGAAATATAAAAGATAGAGAAGGCTGAAGGGGGATGAGGTTTTGATAGAGTTCACTTGTTGCGGAACCGAAGGGTTGATTGCAAAGGCTTCACCATGGAAAGTGTTTGGTGCAAGCCATATGAAAGAGAGAGACTAACTACGAGACCTATAACGAGGAGAAGCTTAATCGGTATGAATGAGATCGTAGATTGGTGATTGCGGGGGTTAAAAGAAAGGGAGTGTTTTACTAGTGAAGGTTTTTTTTTTTTGTTGTATTTTATTTGTACTGTTTTAACTCCGCTAGTTTTTGCTGCCGGTCCCAAGCCCGGGTAAAAGAAGAGGGTTGCGTTAGGTAGGTAACAGCTAGTGTAAAACTTTGTCACAACCCAAACATGAATTCTAAGAAAATGATACTTCACAATAAGGCTAGGGCGTTCCCCGCTTTAAGCGATGCATTGCAGCGTCGCCCGACTGCAATGAAAAGCGTGCAAGGGCTATTGCATGACTTTGGGCTGGTGCGGTTAAAGAAGTTAGTCCATGAGAAAAAGAGGAGGAATAGGAAAATTAGACTTGCTACTTGGAATATAGGAACCTTGACAGGCAAGAGCATGGAGTTGGTTGGGGTAATGAAAAGAAGAAGAATTAGTGTGGCTTGTATACAGGAGACAAGGTAGAAAGGGAATAAAGCTAAGGAGCTCATGGAGGGATATAAGATTTTCCATGCAAGAAAGAGTAATACAAGAAATGGAGTGGGTATAGTTGTAGATAAGGAATTGAAAGAGAAAATTGTGGGGGTAAAAAGGTTTGGTGATAGAATTATAGCAATTAAACTAGTGCTAGATGAAAACATAATTCATATTATCAGTGCAAATGCTCCCCAAGTAGGACTAAAGGAAAGTGTAAAAAGACAATTTTGGGAGGAGATGGATAATTTAATACGAGAAATCCCAAATAGTGATAAGATTTTCCTTGGAGGGGATTTAAACGGGCATATAGGAAGAGATAATAGAGGATATGAGAGAGTGCATGCAGGGCATGTATTTGGAGAAAAGAATGAATTTGGAAACACTATATTGGACTTTGCAGTGGCATTTGATCTTGTAGTAGTAAATACTTACTTTAAAAAGAGATATGAGCATTTAATTACATATAAAAGTGGGAGTAATATGAATTAGATATACTTTTTTCTAGTTAGGAAATAGGACCGATTGGCTTGTAAAGATTATAAGGTTTTCCGATGAGAGAGTTTGACTACGCAACATAGGCTCGGAGTTTTAGATATTTGCATTATAAGTAAAAAGAGAGCGGTAGCAAACAAAATTGACCCTAAAACATGGTGGAGAGAGTTGAAGGGGGAAAGAGCAAATATATTTAAGGACAAAATAATTGAGAAGGGAGAATGGAATATTGAAGGAGAAACTACAGTAATGTGGAATCAAATAGCTAATTGCATTAGGAATATTGCAAAAGAGGTACTTGGAGAATCAAAAGGGAAGAGACTTATTAATAAAGAAATATGGTGGTGGAGTATAGAGGTTTAGGAAGTTATTTGATAGAAAAAACATTGCTACAAAGTTTGGCAAGACACTAAAAGTATGGAAAATTTTGAGCTGTATAAGAAGGCAAAGAAAGAAGCTAAGAAAGTAGTAGTGCAAAGTTCAAAGCATATGATGACCTCTATAATAAGTTGGGAATAAGAGAAGGGTAAAATGATATTTTTAAGCTTGCAAAAATAAGAGAAAAGAAAACTAGGGACTTAGATCATGTCAAATGTATCAAGGACAATGAGGAAAATATTTTGGTGAAGGACAACGATAATAAAGAAAAGTGGAAGGAATATTTTAGCAAACTTCTAAATGAAGAACATTTGGGCGATATAAGAGTTAAGGAGGATACTTCATCACAAAAGCATACTTTTCTCTGTAGAATTAGAGGGGTGGAAGTGAAGGAAGCATTGAAGCGAATGAAGACAGGAAAAGCAACAAGCCCAGATGGTATTCTGATAGAGGTATGGAAATGTTTAGGTGAGGTTGGGGTAAGTTGGTTATGTAGACTATTCAATAAGATGCTTATGACAAAGAAAATGCCGGATGAATGGAGAAGAAGCATTGTAGTACCTATATATAAGAATAAAGGAGATATACAAAATTGTACCAACTATCGAGGGATTAAACTTATGAGTCATACTATGAAGTTATGGGAGAGAATAATGGAGCAAAAACTGAGATAGAAGACTAGGATTTCTGAAAATCAATTTGGTTTTATGTCAGGAAGATCAACTATGGAACCTATCTTTTCACTTAGGCAATTAATGGAAAAATACTGAGCAAAGAGGAAAAATCTACATATAGACTTTATCGATTTGGAAAAAGCCTATGTTAAGGTACCGAAGAGTTTAATTTGGTGAGTCTTAAAGAAAAGGAATGTCCCCAGAGGTTACATTGAAAATTTTAAGGATATGTACGAAGGAGCAATAACAAATGTAGAACCAGGTGGATTCCCCGTGACTATAGGTTTACATCATGGATCAACCTTAAGCCCTTATCTCTTTGCATTAATTATGGATGAGTTAACTGTGCATATTCAAGAAGAAGTACTATGGTGTATGTTATTTGCAGTTGATATAGTATTGGTGGATGAATCATAAGAGGGTGTAAATGTAAAGCTTGAGAGATGGTGGGGGCACTATAATTTAGAAGCTTTAAAATAAGTTGTACAAAGACAAAATATATGGATTGTAACTTCAGTGGATATATACAAAGTATTGAAACCACTGTCAAAATTGAAACCCATGAGATATCACGTAGAGATTCTTTTTGGTACCTAAGCTCGATGATTAGTAAGGATGGGGAGATTGATGAAGATGTAGAGCATAGGATAAAAACTGGATAGATAAAGTGGAGATTAGCTTTGGGAGTACTTTGTGATAGACGAATGCCAACGAAATTGAAGGGCAAATTTTATAGGATAGTGGTTAGACCAGCTATGACATATGGAGTAGAATGTTGGCCAATTAAGAAGATGCATATTTATAAGATGGATGTAGTAGAAATGAGAATGCTTAGGTGGATGTGTGGTAAAACTAGGAAAGATAAAATTAGAAATGAGCGCTTTCGAGAACATTGAGGGGTACCACCAATAGAGGATAAGATTAGGGAAACCCATTTAAGATGGTTTGGGCATATTGAGTGTAGGCCAGAAATGGCACCGGTGATAAAAAGTTTTGATATACAGGTGGAGGCCCATCAAGAGGTAAGGGCAGGCCAAAAAAAACATTGATGGAAGTCATTAACTCAGATTTGAAGAAGTTTCACTCATCAAAAGATTTAGTTCTAAATAGAATGGAATGGAGAAATAGAATTCATGTAGCCGACCCCAACATGGTTGGGATAAGGCTTTGATGATGATGATGATTTGATTTCTGCTGTTTTATTTTATTATTATTTTTTATAAAAACCAATGAAGGTTTTGAAATGTGGGGCGATCCTTTAGTCATACATGTGGCATTGGGCCAGGGCTCCATTTAATTCTATGGTGATCTCGTTTTTTGATATGGCATGGCCGCCCTAGATACTCAAAACATGGGTCTACCCTTGATTATAGTCACTAATATGGTCATTTGTGTAGCAGGAATTGGAAGCAAAAGGGCTATGAATGAGTGCTTGTGGGGGATGCTCCATCAACATGGGTTTACCCTTGATTGTAGTCACTAATGTGGTTGTTAGTATACCAGGAATTAGAAGCAAAAGGGCTACGAATGAGTGCTTTTGGGGGATGCTTCTGGTGGAGACTTTAAAATGCTCCTAAAAGTAGGACATGCCAAAAAGGCTCCTTACCTAAGTGGTAAGGAGTGGCAATTCTCAGTTGGTTGTCTAGGGTTTGAATCTGCCAAAATGGCTCCTTACCGAAGTGGTAAAGAGTGGCAATTCTCAACTGGTTGTCTAGGTTTGAATTCTAAATATGCTATATTTTCCACTTGTGTGCTTTTGTTTATGTTTGTGGGGGCTTTCTCTTAGTACTGGACCCCCTTTAGCTTGGTTCAAAAGAAGTAGAGCACATCTCATTTTTTAGAGAGAAAAAAGTAGGACCCACTTTAATATGATAATTAAGAAAGGCATTGCAATGACAAGGTTTAGATGTTCAATCTCGGAAGGAAGCCCAACTAGAGTTTCACTATTTTTTGGTCATGCCATGCAGTTTGGTTTTGGCATCATTCACATTGCATCCATATTTGAACTAAGGAGAAAGAGTCAATGTCAACTCCCAATTCTATTCAACCTATCAATAAAGCTCTCAATTTAGTTTGACCACTCAATGAAACTCTCAATTTAGTTCAACAAAAAAATAATAGCTTGCCCTTATCTTTTCTTGCTTATGTGTATCTTTGCATCTCTTGTAACCAATCTTTCTTATTATTAAATGGTTGTGAGGTTCATGATAGTTGGATTCTTGGCCTTGCGAAGCCTGATACTAATTGCATCAAGAACTAGGGTCTCTTCCACTCTCTCCCCAACCAGCACTTCTTTGACATGATCCATACGGACCTAATGGAATGGAATATTTCTGTACTTCACAACCTTTGGGATGAAAATACAACTATCCAAACCCAATCCATTCCTTTAGGTGGGACAGACCTTAGATGCTGGGCTAATGAAGAGGCTGGAAAATGCACAATTATGGCCATCTAAGTGATCACACTCAAAAAGTGATGTGAAATGCAACAGATTTAAGTCCAACATTCATGCATTTTAAGAGTTAAAAAGAATGGGAAAATAACTATAGTTCATCATTAATTTCCCCTTGTTTACATGGGTTCAAATGCTTTGACTACAGGGATGCAAGTTGTTTACAAGTTTTAAAAAATTACAACCCCTCCCTTGTCTCATATGTGATCCAAACTTGAAAATTATAAGAAAATACATGAAAAATGGACC
Organism: Sextonia rubra; assembly: GCA_037013555.1. NCBI lineage: Eukaryota > Viridiplantae > Streptophyta > Magnoliopsida > Laurales > Lauraceae > Sextonia > Sextonia rubra. The sequence goes on along the minus strand of JASUAD010000014.1, from coordinate 13,290,639 downwards.
AAAATTTGAAAAAAAAGGAGGTAGACATGTAGTGACTATGGCCCATTGTCACTAAAAGATAATGGCCGAAATGGCCACTGTTTGTCCTTGTTTTTGCTCGTTTTTGCTTTTATAATACATTCAGAGTGTTGGAACTCGTGTTCTTTGACTTTTGGAGTGTTGAATGACTGCCAAGGTTGCTTAATCTAGCCATGGAATTGACTAAAACCTTTGGTAATCATCACTTTTTAGTTACGAATTGTTTTTATACAAATTTGGAAAGGGTGCTTTACACAAGCAAACTGAAGCCAAAGTTGTGCCATTCTGAACATATAATTTTCAAGGAACAGAATGAAGCTTCAAAGGCTTGTTCACAACTTCCCAGATGGCTTAAAAATCCTCCCAAGTGAGAAAACCAAAGCAATGTGGTTTTATCCTTTGTATGCTTTATGGCGCTTGCACCCATTTTTTCTAAGTGATATGCATTCTTCTTCTCCTTCTCTGAACTATTTCTCACCTTAAGTCAGTGAGAAGAAGAAGAAAAAGTAGACTTATAGTGGTTGAAGTGATTGAAAAGCTTTGTCAAATCTCTTGGAACTTGTGCTTGAGAAGCTTTAAATCTTTTGAACTTGTTTGGAACCCTTCCAAAATACCAAGACTTGTTTTTTTATAGACTCCAAAGGTGGTTTATCAAGTTATAAGAGGTTGGAGTTCAAAATAAAGTGGAGAAAACCACTAAAAACTACCGAAAACTGCTTCATAGGTGTCTGTGACTGTGGCCGCGGTCATGGATAGTCCAATTTTGAAGTTTTTGCATATGTGATCCATTTTCACCTATTTGGGATCCGAATGGTCTCCAATCTTCATAAAACTTAGATGGATTCTTTATAACACTCTTTTGAGTTGTCATAGAAATTTCAGCCTATTTTGAACTTTTGAAGTTAGTCAACCCTCTTATTGACTTTTCATGAAAATTAGCCTTTATTTCAGCTGTTTGAGGCCCAAATGACCTTAGATTGGTATGAAACATGGAGGGATTGATGTCAGGAGCATCTTAAAGTGTTCGTCCAAATTTCATATGGTTGGATTTGTGGAAGTAGGATTTCGAGCAGTGACCTACTTGCTGCATGTTCTAAGTTAATGTTCTCTTGTGTTGCAGCAGTTAACTCGTTTTCTACCCTAATGTTGTTCAATTGATTTGAAACTTTGCGGAACTGACTTTGAACACATTCTGAGTCTATGATCCAAATTTCATCAGCTTTAACCTCCTAGAAGTAGGATTTTTAATCAGTGACCCCCATGACTTGGGGGTCATGGACTCTTAGCTGACATGTAGCGGAAGTAGGGTCAGACGAAATCCTCTTTATTCGAAAATTTGCAGAACCACTTCTAAGTATGACTTCAGATTTATTTCCAAATTTCATCAACTTCAGTCACCTGAAAGCAGGACTTTGGTCTATGGGTCACTAACCACAAGTTAACATGTTTGTTGACTTTGGGTCAAATGACACCCACTTGACTTGAAATTTTGTAGGGTCACTTTTGAATATAACTTGAGCTTTCTCTAGGTGTTGTGGCTGATTTTGACATGTAGAAGTGTTTGTTGTCATAGTGACCTCAAGGAGCTGGAAGACAATCACTAAAACTTGAATTTAAACTGAAATGAAGTCCAAATGCTTTAAAATTTTGAAGCATCATTCGTAAGCATAATTTGAAGCTACCATGTGATTTTCAACTGCTTTGGTAATGCAAAGTCTTAATTGTGTTCAATGACCCCCTAGACTTTGAGCCAATAAACCTTGAATTTGAAGTGTGGTGAGTTGAGTGACGAAATGAAATTTGCTAACTCTAAATTTTGAACTGTTACACCTTGAGCTAATATGAAGTCTTCTGAATAGGCTACATCAAATCTGAACATCCAGATGCATCACTTAACCCGACATTCTAGAATCCTAGGGTTTATGTCCCCTTGACTTGGAATTTGCTTGTAATGTCTTTATTGCAATATTTGTAATTTTTTATGGGTTAACAAGTGCCCCTTTGAGGGGCAATGATTAAAGTATGACAATCATTGTGCATCGAAATAGCCAATTTGTGGGAATGATGGTTGGCTTGGTAGAAAAAAAGTAGTTTCGTCAAAATAGGTTATAAACTTATACTTGAAATTTTGAAATGTCGATAAAAAACTATGAAGGGTGTGGTGATGGAATTTGGCAAACTCATATGGTATCTGATTTTCTTTGACCCTTTTCTTTATAGATATCAAAAGTAGTACCTTTGTGGGGGACTGTGGGGAACACCCACAAAAAGAAGTCCTTAAGGTATTGGAAAATTCAAAAATTTATAAATTTGTTTTGGATTTTGTTAATGGATTTGATTTTCACGTGACCTATTTGTCACATATATCCAGAGTGGCATCCCCATGATGATTGTGAGGAACACCCACAAAAAGAATCCTTGATGTTTTAAGAAAAATCAAGGTTTGGATTTGAAATGAATTTTCGGTTTGGATTTTCATGAATTTTTGGTTTATTTTTTTTAAAAAAATCAAAGTTTAGGTTTTGATTTGGCTTGACATGAGTCAAAATGAGATGAAATTTTTAAAAAGATTGACTTGTGGATTTTTTTATCCAAAAATAATTTGAGATGATAGCTAAAAATCAGATATAATCCAAGGTAAATTTAAAATTTGGATTGGTTTTTGAAAGAAACCCCAACCCAACAACACCCCCCCCCCCCCCCCCCCCCCCCCCCCCGCGGCCCTTTTTTTTTGAAAAAGAAATACTCCCAAGTGGGTTTACTTCATGGGAAAATTCTTTTTTTGTTATGGGCAATATATCCAAAGTGGGTTCACCATGCTGTGGAAATCACTTTCTTCTCTTTTTCCCCATTTTTTTTTAATACCTAAAACGGGCCCATCATGTGGTGTGGGAATTTGGATGTTCACATTTGAGAGAGAGGGTCATTGAGGTGGTGGGTCCTATTGCTTAAAATCAGAGTGACCGTGGGTATGGAAGGTAGTATCTGTGTGAATTTGGTCAAGCCGTGGACGCCATTGTTAAAACAGTGTGAAGCACTAGCAACCTTGTGCTTGAATGATCACAATGGCATGGGCCACTTGGTAATGGATCTCACTACTCAGTTATGTTGTGACCATGGCGGTATTGTAACGAGAGAGATTTATAAAATTTGAGCCTATGTCTTCTTTCTCTTTTCACAAGTTTGAAAAAGCCAAAAGTCAAAGGCACCGAAACCCAGAGCATACCTGAGTTCTCCATTTCTTCGAATTGTAAGTGGAACTGAGTTCTCATCACCCTTTACATGCAAGCTATGGTAGGTAAGGTTTCTCGGTTTTTAACCTCTTCATGGACTGTTCATGGCCAAATGTTATTTGTCTCTCTCTTTTTTGTTCTTTTTCTTTCTTTTTTTTTTTTTTTTTCGTTTTTGTTTACTCTGGCTAATGTGTGACATGGTTTGCGTGCTGCTTCTTATCTTCTCCATCAATTGTTTTGAGAATCACATAGATATCTCAAGAGCTTCTTCACGATTTTTTTTTTTTTTTGTATTTCACGAAGTGTATATATTTTTTTCTTTTGATTAGAACTAGTTCCGATGAAAGAACTTCATCTAAACTACGTTCAAAATGCTTCAAGACAAATTCATGGAGTCAGAGCTTGACTCTAATATCCTTTAATAGCCATGGACGTTTGTGTAGGGGCGACTCCCACGGTCAGCAACCCACGGTCACACCTTGTTTGAAGGAATGCCTGATCGATGACTCCCCCTCCTCTCTATTTTGTTCTGTGCTTTCATTTTTTTATTTATGCTAAGAGCTCTCCTCATGCTCTACTTGCAAATTGTCACAAACTCGAACTCCAAAATTCCAAGCGTAGCTCACAGTTTTAGGAGTTGGCTCACAGTACATTGAAGTTAGAGCTTAGAAACCCGATGTTCAAATTCTGATGCTCAACTTGATTCATGGAGGTTCTTCAAACTGCTATAGTGTCTGAGAGCACAGACCGTGGGAAACACAATAACCATCCATTCGATGATTTGCTTTATTGAAGATGATAAATTTTTTTGAATGAATTTGCTTCTGATATATATATATATATATATTTGATGTAGTGCTATTTGCTCAGATTTGGGCACTGCCTGAATACATCCCTGGTCAAAGCCATTGTTGCCTTGGCCAACCCCATAGTCACAGACAGAATTTCCCCTTTTTTTCTTTTTTGTTGGTCTCTTTAATCCACTTGCTGTAAGACACCTTATGGAGAGTATCTTAATCTCTTATCATCACTAAGAGTCAAATTCCATTGTATTCTGCTCTTCAAATTCACTATTTAGACACGCTCATGGTCACGGCTAGTCACGGTCACTACTTATTTTGGTGACTATTTGTACTCCAATTCCATTTCTCTTTTTCTTCTTTCTTTTCTTTGTTACTGCTCTGAATATCTATTTGGAGTTTGATATCCTTGATGAAAAAACACTTTGGATGTAGCAGTGCTTGAGAATAGCACAAATGACCTTAAACTTCATAAGGTTCTTGGAGAGAAACCCCTCCTTTCACAAACTTGAAGTGAACAAGCTTCGTATGGGGAATGAAGGACCTTCGTAGTACATTAGGCTCCACTGTTCCACTGTTGGACTAAACGAGAGCACACCCCGTTGCTCTACTTGAACGCTGACACACCCGGAGCATACACCTGGGTTTTGTGGACTTTGGGAAGTGTGGAGGGTCTGAGAAGTAATGGTCCACTTGATTCTTAGCATAATATAAAGTTCAAGTTGAGTCATCACAGCCTCTGTGGTAATTACAGGGGATTGGTTTATAGTTATTTGCCCAGTCACGAGCATGATGTGAACACAGCCTTGACCAGCGTAGCTTTTGTGAAGATTCTTTCATGGTCAACAGACTGAGTATGCCCATGATACACTTCTTTTTTCTTTTGATGAGAAGGTTATTCTCCTGAAATCTCAATAAACACGAGAAGTATAAATCACCTAAATATAAGCGGCTGATTAAAGAAACCAATGAAGATAGGGTTAACCTTCGATTGAGTGGTCATATGTAGCTTCGAATGAGCTTTTTTACATTGTCTTTCTTAGCTATAGCTTCCAAGGCAAATTCACCTTTTCTTATCTTTTCCGATGCTGACCCAAGGTGTACTCTCCAAGTCAGTTGTGTGATGCCAACGGTCTTTGTGGGAAGCCAACAGACATAATATCACCTTCTGATCATTGATGACAGTTGATGATCTTGTTTTGAAATTAACTTTGCATAGTGATATTTCCTTTATTAGTTTTTTATACATTAAGAGTATTATACTTTCGAACTCCCACAAGAATGTCTATTGGTCCCATCATAGCAAATCACCACACAGGACTTTTGTTTGCTAACATTTGTTAGAGATACCATCTTGGGAATGTAGAGGTCCTTTGGTCAAGTTCAAATTTGAGTGTAGAGAGTAAAACAGTCTCCAATAGTTCCAGATAAATCTAATGAAACCACAAGAAGTGATCGAAAGTAGTTGCCAGTGAACTGATAGCACTTACTTTTGTCGTCACTGCTTTAAAATTGATATTGCTCTTTGTTGAAACCATGCCATATAGTTGTTGAATTCATGCATGTTGAGCTTATTTATGCTTTGTGCTGTATATAGTTGCTGTTATGCTTTGCTTTTCTTATGCATGCATTTCTTACATTGGATACTACACCTTTCATGCTTGAACACAAAATCAAATTGCCCCCTGAAAGGTCTTAAGGTGCTCAAATACTTGTTTGGCCAGGAGCCTTAGTTCTGGGACTTAAGTGTACCTTGATGCCAATTCTTGGTCTCAGAACTGAGTGTTATTTTCTCATTTTGGCCTTTGGCGAAGGGGAAATGCTGCTAAAATTTCTATAGAATTCCATGCCGTAGTCATTTTTACTGTTACTGATGATTTTCTTCTCATTTTCTGTTTTGTAGACAGAAAAGGTAAAGCACTTGTGACTTCAACTTCTGGGGCATCAAAGAGCCATGCAAAGGGCAAGACTACAAGTAATCTTGATCCGTAAGATCCGAATGAAGTTTTTGCTTCTACTTTGAGAAACTAGAGAACCAAAGCCCTAACAAGGAGAAATTGGTACATGTATTGGTGTTTGGCTAATAACACCGCTTGGGAAAATAATAACAAAGTGAGCTTTGATAAGCCACACTACATATTTGGGGATGCGACAAAGAAGACCATAAAACAACCCGCTGAAAGCGTTCAGTACTGCTATGTAGACACGGTGGGATTTTGTCATGAGGTGACCACCATTTGATCTATCAAGAGATACCCAAAAATTATGACAATGGCCTCATCTATCCTAGTAAGGAATGATCCATTTCCATGTATAAAGCATCATGCCTACTTTAGGATTAGTAAATTCATGTACCAGCATGCATATTACTTCATGGAGATTCCAAGGTCTGAGATAGAGACTATAGAACCATGTACCCTAAACCATGCAGTGGGTACCGTGATCTCACAACTGAGAACGATTGGGCTTTGTATCCATACTGAAGATTGGAGTGCTTGGTTTGGCAGAAGACACCAGTCTCGTGGATGGTTTAACTGCATCGGGGATTAGCAGGGTTGGGTGACTCTGATCAAGCACCATTATAAAGAAGATTTGAGAGCAATCAATATCTTTGAAGTTGTAGATGCGACCACACAGAAAGTGCCTTTCGAAGACAAAAACATATGCATGGCTATTCTGGAATTATTTTGCGTGGCAACCAGTACCTTCATTACTCCGAACATGTAGTTGGGGTTTTCTTTGTGAGAAGTGAAGAAAATAATTTGTTTAGCACTATATGGTGAGATTTATGATGAAGCCATTCCACCCAATGAAGAGTTGGCTACCATCTACGATAAGTTTCAAGCTGCATATTATCTCCTCTTTGCTATTGAAGATTCAATCCAAGCGACTAGTCGAAGTCGAGGCAAAGTTGTCCAATGGATGAGTTAAGTAATGACCATCACCAGCTCTTTCTTTTTGCATGATGATGGATACTGTAAGTGGAAAGAGGTTATCCGCAATGAAGACCCCAAGAAGGAGCCAACATTTATTTATCATGAGAAGCCGGACTTCATGCTATACATTTTTGCTAAGTATCCAGATTTGAAGAGGAAGTGCTGGCTTTTTACATTTTTTGTGGCATGGTTGTCAAATGTTCTTCTTCCAAGTGTTTGGGGCAATCTTAGGTGTGGTTGCATATACCATGCACTCAAAATGGTGTTTGGACATAGTTTTGCCCTAGGCCCTGCCTTTATAGCATATATGTTAATTGAATTAAAGCTATCTGGCTTCACTATCAGAGAGGGGAAAGCTTTTAATCAGTATTATGCCGAGCACTTATTATACACTTGGTTCACATACCACTGCAATGGGCTTCATTTGCATAGTGGTGCACCATGGAGCATTTACATGGAAGGCGTGGTAGGCGGTAGTTGTTTGATCAATACCCATTCTATGATTGAATTATGCCACCACTTGCGTATTTTTAATAATTATGTCCCCTCTTGCAACACTGTGCCAAACATTGAAGTTCTAACTCGCATGAGAAATGCCGTAGAATCGCCGATTGACAAAGTCGGAGAGGGTGGTCGGGATGTTGGCTTGTCAGATGAAGAGAAGAGTTGGTTCTTCAGCTTGAGACCTGCGGATTTGGTGTATAGGAAGAATTCATGTATTAACATTCAACCATATATCTGCCAGATTTTGAAGGCAATTTGACTTCCATCAAGCTGTTGTGGAGCAACTGGCCTGATTCGAGGCACTCTTGGTTCCTTGCAAGATGCTAGAAATACTTGGGAATTCTATCAAGCACTTGGCACTAGGGCTCATTTTAGCTACCCTCATCTTCCAAATCTTGGATACAGGAGTGGTTTTACACAATGGTATGCAAAAAGTACCACTACTATCATTGAGACATATATAAGCAGTCCTCGGGTCAATTGATGCACTTCAGTGGCTTCCAAGAAGAAAGAGAAGGTGGAAAAAGAGTGTTTCATCCCAACCAACTTTGAAAATTAGTTAATGATAGAAATAAATGGCAAATTGGCTTAGTGGCTGGGTTTGATATTTGCAAAGTTCACCATTTCTTGAGAGGTGAATAAGACGAGGAATACTTGCCTCCTCCTAATGTGACTGCAGCAAGGGTGCAGCAAGCTGTAAATAAGAACCTGTAGGAGAGGGAGAGTTTTACTAAGGCTAGACAAGCTTGTAGAGCTGCATTAGACTTTGGATCTACTTCTCCTTCTATTAGAATCAAAGTTTTGGTTAGTGAGCAAACAAGAAGAGGAGCAAGCCATCATCTATGAGGCCGCCAAGGCAAACTTTGCTAGCCAAAATTTACCAGAGACTACTACTGCTACTTCCATACCAACAGAGGCATATGTAATTCCAAGTTCAGAAGAAGTAGCTTAGTCGACAGGGGCAACAACCAGGTCGAGCCCACCAGTTACATTGTCAACAAAACCTCTAGCGGGTCTAATTCTTCAAAAGAGGCTTTGACCAATACACTCAACAAATGTAACCAGATGCCTAGCAGTAAAGGAGCTTCTTCAAAGAAGAGGAAGGTTGAAAGCCTTGGAACTCATTGTTCTTAAAGGCTAAAAGCTGGTAACATTTCTTTATTTCTTTGTATGGCATTATTATTTGATTTTTTTTCCTTCTTGTTTTGATGTCTACACTTTGTCTTGCAACTTCATCAGCTCAAAGTTCAACCATCGGAGGAATCACGTAAAATGTGGCTGAGATGGTTGAAGAATATGCCTTTGATGAAGGTGATGAGAGAGGGAGCGGCTTTGATACTCCTACTACTGAAAAACGAACTGATAATGATATAAATATCGAGTTTGATTTTGAAAAAGACATGTTTGACCAGGCAATGACACCTGAGTTTGGGAGAAGAGCTATAGTGGATATGCCAGTAAAGTTCATTATTGTGGAGAGATCTGGCAATGATGTGGGTACTACTACTACTGTTGACTAACCAACCAGTAGCGATGTACCCATGGAGCCAGTTTTGGAGCAAATGAGTAGTGGCGGAGTTCAGATTGATGCTGCTGCTATTTTTAAAAGAGGTGCTGTCACTAAGACCGAACAGTAAAAGATTCCTCCCAAAACTTTTGAGGGACCAATTGCCGAAGTCTCAATGGAAAAGGGAGAGATTTCCAATACTGCTGAGGGAACTAGGACAAATCCAACTCCAGAGGGTAACTTTTGACTTGAATATTTGGAAATTGAAAATTTTATTTCAACATTGTAATTTGATCTCATTCATTTTTTTGTTCCTTCTTAGGTACCCAAGTGGATGAGAGTGGCCCTTTTGTGCCTCCCACTTCAGTGAGAAAACCTTTTGGGTTACTAATCAAAGAGTTAGCAAGGAGAGGGAGTCTTGAAGCTTCGATTAATTTGGACAATATTTCCACCCATAGTGGATACTTCGAGGCGTCTCCTAACAATACTTTAAAGAGCGACTTGCAAAGGTTCGTGGGAAGATTTCTCTTTAGACTCGTGAGCCAAAAGTGTCAACAATGATCTAAAGTTATTATCGGCACTTATTGTACTGCCCATCAGCATTAAGCCTACATTCATACCAAGTGTGATTCCTGTCACATCCCCAGCCCAAGAATTTGGGTATTATGACTAAATCTAAAATAGTGACACACGTACTCCTATGTATACACACCTAGACCCAAGTCTAAGTGCAACACACAACGGAAAGTCACACATGTAATTGCTATTAGTGGACATTTGTCCAAGCATTCATATGCGGAAGTTGTTAGTATCATTTATAGGAACAAGATGGCACACCATAAATAAAAACATATCTACATGCAATAAAATGAAAAGGAAATATGTCTTTATAAAAAGAGAAGAAAGTTTTTGAAAAGATGAAACATTTATACAGTACACAAAATACATGGAGTCATGGCCCCATACATGCAAAATATAACTTAATGTAACTACAACCCAAAATAAGGCCTATACTAGTCAAAGCTGCACTTCGGAGTGAATCGGTCAGAGATGAACTGTTGTCCACTCATCCAATCCCGATGGGACCTCGAAGATCTCTTCGGAAGTCTTCTCGACCTTTGAGGGATCAAAAGAGGGACTTGAGCATACAACACGAATGGAGAACGAGTGAATAAGTCTATTTAGGAAGGTATAAGCAAAATTAAGGTAACACGCATTGTATCTACAAGAATCACAAACAGGTGATCATAGATAGATTGTCAATTTAGTATACTATGCATATTGTGTGTTTGAATAGAGCATGTTATATGATTCAATTAACAGAAATACTTTACTATGTGGCTATTACATTTGACATATCCCCCCTCTAGGGATCTATGCGTTGAGAACACCATCGACTGGACCAATGTATGAATGGGTCTCTAGTTCCTGGAGTCCGGAAGCTCCAAGAAAAGCACACTGCAGCGGCAACATTCATGTTACACCAAAATCAACCCCGCCGGGTATCATAAGGCTGAGGCTAAGTAGAGCCGGGACATTTAGATTCATATATGTGAACTTAAGTAAATCATAGAATTTATTCGTTGAGCAAAGACAATAGCATACAATATACATTCAAGTCATGCGTGTAATATGTTCATGCTCAATTCATTCGTATTCAATTAAATGTCAAGGTCAATAGAAAACGTATATTATAATAGAATCAATTGAGAAATAATCATTCAATTTAAATTATTAGTGGAAGAATAGAAGTCAATAACCAAAATTCAATATGCTATGCAATTCAATTCAATTCCATTGGATCAAGGTGGTTTACTAGGCAACCCTAATCTAGCCATCCATTGTTTCTAACTATGCATGTTGATGTAGTTTTAAGTTATCCGATACACAGTTATTTTTCCTTTAGTGTTACACTGTATCGGGAATGTCTACCGAAGTCTCTTAAACCAACACCCATAGGGAAGTGCTTAGTAAATGGACAACACACATGAAAGAGTCTTAGCCCTTAAGACCCTTCATGTTGTTCAATCATTCCATCAGATTGGTTAATGGGGTAAAGGAATCCAAACTAAGGCCCTACTAATCGCGCTTAAAAATGATGTGGAAATGAATTATGGAATCAAGGTCCGACATTCACGTGCTTTAAGCATTAAGAAGAATGGGAAATAATTACAGTTCATCATTAATTTCCCTTTGTTTACATGGGTTCAAGTGCCCTGACCGCGGGGATGCAGGTTGTTTACATACATTTTGAAAATTTACAACCCCTCCTTCAAGTCTTAGATGTGAACTTAATTTGGAAATTACAAGAAAATGTACATAAGGTGGAAAAAATGTGAAAAAGAGGAAAAAATGGGGGGTGACCGTGACCCGTGGTCACTGCCCCATTTCAGTGACCGTGACTCACCCACGGTCACTGGGGCCTTCCAGTAACCGTGACTCACTGACGGTCACTGGAACCTGCCAGTGATCGTGGGTCACGGTCACTGGCAGACAGTGGCCGTGAAGCCACTGTTTGCCTCCATTTTTTATGCTGTTCGCGCTGGTTCTTTCTTGGAACTTCTTTCAAGTGTTGGAACTCCATTTTCATGACTTTGGAGTGGTGGACCACCATCAAGAAGATCACATTTAACCATGGAATCAATCGAAACCGCTGTAACTCATCATTCGTGCTTACGGACTGCGTTTTTGTTTCAAGTCTGAAATGGGCAAATATGAAGCCGGAGTTGTGTCATTTTGAACCTATCATTTCCAAGGAACAAAATGAGGCCTAGAGAGACTTCTTTCACAACTCTTGCGATGGCTAAGAGGCCCTACAAATAAGAGAAACAGAGGTGACAATGTCATCCTCTCAGAAATTGCCGACGTATGAACATAGCATGAACTTTGGCCATTCCACTTCCTTATCTTCTTCTGAATTTTCTTCCTCACCTTCAAAACTGAGAAAAGAAGGTGGGAATGGTCATGGAAGTGCTACTGGAGTTTGCTTCTTTGTTGCTTTAAGTGCTTCTTTCTTTGATTTCTTCTCTTTTCTTCTTTGTGTATGTGTTCCTCCTCCTTTTCCTTCAAAATTTTGAACCTTTTATAGACTCCCAATCAGTTTTGTGCAGTTTTGGGGAGTTAATAGCAGTTGTGGGGAGTTGGATTTCGAAGAGGAGTGGAGGGAAACTACCCAAAATCGTGGGAAACATCTTTTGAAGGTCCGTGACCGCAGGCTGGGTCACGGACGAGGCCCAATTTCGGGTTTTCGGGTATGTGGCCCATTTTCATCTGTTTTTTTGGGTCAAACGAAGTCCGATTGCCATGAAACTTGGTGGGATGCTTCTAGACACTATTTTCTACATATCATAAATATTTCAGCCCGTTTTGACTTCAGGAAGTTGGTCAACTTTTTCATTAATTGGGCCCCGGTCACGGACAAGGCCCACTTTTGGAACATTGCATATGCGATCTAATTTCAACTGTTTGAGGCCCGAACGATGTCCAATCACCACGAAACTTGGAGGAACACTTCTTGACACTGTTTTGAGTGTGTCACAAAAGTTTCAGCTCTGTTTGACCACCTGAACTTGGTCAACTCCTTTTTGTTTGTGGACCCCGGTCACTCCTAAGGCCCATTCTTGGATTTTTGTATATGTGGCTTGTTTCTGCCTGTTCTGGACCCAAACGGTGTCCAATCACCACGAAACTTGGAGGAATGCTTCTTGACACTATTTTGAGTGTGTCACAGAAGTTTCAACTCTGTTTGAGCACCTGAACTTGGTCAACTCTCCAGTTGACTTTTTATGACAGTGGGTTCTTGTTTCAGCAGTTTGAAGCCTAAATGACCTCGGTTTGATTTGAAACTTGGAGGGACTGACGTTGGAGGCATTTTGGAGTGTTCATCCAAATTTCATTGATTTTAGACCTCGAAAAGCAGGACCTCGGTCAGTGACCTCAAGAGGCATGTTCTGTGCTTTTTCTGGTCGAATGATGCCATTTTGTCTTGAAATTTTGCAGAGCTTCTCTCAGTCATAACTGGTTTAGTCTTCATGAGATGTCACTCTACACAGAGCCTCACAGAGCATAGTATATCATCACTTCGACATGTAGGAATACCGGGTCTCACAGTGATTCCCCAGGATCTGGCAAATAACCTCTGTAGCCTAAATTAAACTGAGATCAGGTGTCTTCGCTGCAGTATTTGCAATTTTTATAGGTTAACACCTACAAGGTCTCCTAATAGTACCTAAATTAACCTTAGTTTTCAGTGGCCTTACGACTTAGCCTTGGGTGACTTATGGCTTAGCCATAGGCATTTTACGGCTTAGCCATAATATGCACTATGGCTTAGCCATAGTTACCCAGATTCTCCTGCATTCACTGTTGAACCGTGGTTCGTCTTATTGCTTAGCCATATTTATTCTACAGTTAATCCTCGGTTTGGCTACGGCTTAGTCGTAGCACATTATACGGCTTGACTGTGGCTTAGCCGTAGGAGGTTTTCGATTTTTCATACTCTTAGGTTTTCAAACCGTAAAATTGCTTATGGGTAGACCACGGCTAGGTTATGTCGTAGCCGTAGTACATCCTACGGCTTAGCTGTAGCTTGGCCATAGTATAAATTTCTAATTTACTGCTCTTTAAAGTTAAAGCCATGGAAGACCTACGGCATAGCCGTAAGCTTCAAATTTTTTGGAGCAGTTTGATTTCGTTTCAGAACTTAGTAAGTTATATGCAGATTCAAACGAGGAAAAATATAAAAGAAAGGCTGTAAAACACATTAAAATTGAAAGATTTGTAGGAATCATAAGAATCAAGATATACCAACATGCATTCAACCAAAATTTGCTTATACTTGCCTTCAATTAAGTTTTTTCAACTATTAATCCTTCCTTTGGCTCAATTTGAGTATTTTTGAACCTAATTGCCATGCATGCAAAAATTGAAAAAAGAGATGAGTACATACAGTGAAATGAGAGTTCTCTAGACTTAAGGAAGCTGTAATGAAAAACAAAACTCTTACCTTGAAGATGGATTAGAAGAAGAAGGTGCTTAAGTCTTCCACTTCAAAGACAAGAGGAGAGCTCAAAGATGATGGAATGGAGAATAAAAATCTGAGGTTACACATGCAAAGCTCCTATCCCAATGATTCAAGAGAAAAAGCGGTGAAGAGACAGAAGAAGAAGAAAAAGAAGAAAAAGAAGACGTTGGAGAGAAGTGCATATAATAAGAAAGGGTCGAATGGTTAGTTGGACCCTTTATATGACACATGTTTTCTGAATTTTATATGAACGTCCCTATTTCTTGGAATAATTTCAATTTAAGTCAAGTGAACGACCAACTAATTCAAACGACTTTTTTTGAATTTGAGTCAATTATGGAAGTTATCAAGCTTGACGGAACACACATGATGACACCAATATAATGCATGCATGACGTAATCTTATAAAGTCTAAAATTATGAAAAAGGGTTAGCATCTACCTAATTCAGGTTAAACTCAACCCAACTGCCTATCCATGACCCTAAACGTGACTCATTAAGACAAAACATCATTAACTAGACTAATTCTATGGAGAATTGCTAATAACTTAATCAATTAGTCACTAAACATGCTTAATTAGGGTTGGAATGTTACAATTCCCTTGGTAAGTTTGGATTTAGACTTAGGATCTCATGCGAGTAAACCTTTTGAGGTTGCTGATATGTAAGTGATTGCTGATGTGCCCAGGGCTACTGAAGTGCCAAGGATCAATGCAACTTTGGATGCTCAAACAAAACCAAGTGTCGAACCCATTGGCATAGTAGGAAAGGAAGCTGATGTTGAGATGGTCCCAGCTTAGGAGGTTGTCGTGACAGAGCCAATCATAGCAAAGACTGGACCTCCTGCTCAGAGGAAGTTGGTTTTTGAAGTTGAGGTTGCAGATCCTATGATAGCAAAGACTGGACCTCCTGCTCAGAGGAAGTTGGTTTTTGAAGTTGAGGTTGCGGATCCTATGTAAGATGACACTCTTGCAACATCAGTTGCCAGTGGCTTACCACCAGTTACTGGCAGCTGCACACCACCGAAGGCTATGAAACCTTCAAGAGTTCATTTCAAGTCCAATCAACCTTCACTTGTAATAGTAATCAAAGATCCAGCTGTGCAAAAAATATCAAATGAGGCTTCTGTTGCTGAAGTTGGAGGATCTTGGAAAACATTATTGAGTTTTGTAGTAACACCTCACACAGATAAGGATCCTTCCGCCAAGTTATCTTTGCAAGGGTTGTATGACTCGCTTTTTGTTTGCAAGGAAGCCTTAGTTGCTCATGAGGGTGAGGATGTAAATGTTGAGAAGGAAGAAGATGACCACTTAGGCTCTCAGACTTGTCAAATTCACAAGCAAAAGTCAAATCTTTCTATTCCTAAGGAGCCCGTTTGTTTGGTGATGCTCCGAAGCCTTAATTTGAAATAAACTTTTCCATGAGGATGGTGATTCATAGCATTTTGGCCAACTCTTCCAGTGAGATCTCACCCCCGACAAGGTCCAGGGTGCCAAAGCATTAGTTGATATATTGATATCTTCTGGCACTGGAACCAATTTTAATGGTTTTCATGATGCTTTTGTCATCCTTTTCAGCAAGCTTGAGGCAAAGGATGTTTGGGATAGAAGTGTTAATCATGCCAAAGCTTTTTAAGATGAAGTGCTAGGGTATAGAATCCAGCCGACTGCAGAGATTGAGAGTACCGAAAAAGAGATATAGATGGCAAATGAGGTAAATGCCATGAAAACACACGAGATAGCTATACGTATAACTGAGCGTGAACATATAGAATAGCAGATCATCGTGTTGTAGCAATAACTTTCTTCTTTGGAAGATAAGATTAAGGACTTAAAGAAATCCATCTTAGAGGTATAGAGATCATTTACTTGTGCGTGCGGAGGTGAAGTGGACGGCTTTGGATGATTTTGTTCAGTCTCTGGAGAATGAAATGAATATCAAACTAGATGAGAATTACATCAATATTGCCGTACCCACTTATGCAAGCTATAAAAGGCGCATCTTGATGGAAGGTGTTTAGAATGCGAGGAGGCAATTGGAGATGTTCTTTGACCGATTCTCTTTGCTGCTGCTTTTGTTTGGCTCTTCTTATTTTGATTAGCCCAAAGGGCCATATATACATTGACTTCATTTTTCTTGTATTGAAACTTAAATGAATATTAATGGAGGTTTTTTTTTCCATTTGCTACATTTTGTCATTGGGTTGTAATGTTTGACTTGGCTTTGTATGGATGTTTGTGTGGTTTGTATGAATGGTTTAGAATGTTGTATGGTTTGGATGATTTGTTTTGGCTTTGTTTTCTCAAACTTGTATGGGGTGTGACTTGCAATCTTTTAGATCTACAAATCAACAAAGAAAATAAGTCATATAGCTGGACATTATCTGGTGCCCATGTGTAAAGCTTTCTCTAAGGTCCATGACTTGATCCTTTTGGACATAATTTGTTTTCTTGGGTTTTGTTTAGATTTTGGTTATACGGGGTCTACAAAAAAAATTATTCCATATAACAAAAGGTAGCCATTTAAGGTCTACAAAAAGACTTATTCTATATAGTTGAAGGTTAGCCACATGGTGTCTATAAAAGACTTATTCCACATAGCTGAGTTTTGCCATATAGGGTCCACAAAAGGACTAGGTTTATACAACTGGATGTTACAAGGGGTCTTGTAGGGACATAATCCAAGTAACGAAAGTTGACCAGAGGGGTCGAAAGACTTTGTCCTTGTATTCATTTTGTATATGTTTGCGGGATTTTGGTTAAGAGACATAGGTTATGAGGCTCGAAATCATAGATTTTAGGGATAAGAAGGTACACTGTACATGGTTTAGGTATGCCAACAACATTCAAGCATACTATTTCTTTAGAAGTTTTCTATTGATAGGTATCATGCATCTATCTCCTTCAAGTGTGAGGAGTGCATAAGCGCCGTTGGACTAAAACTTGTCGACGATGAAAGGTCCTTCCCATTCGGATTCAAATTTACCATTTAATAAGTATGTGGAGAACATGGGCCTCTTGACTGCAAGGACTAAGTCTCCTTTCTTGTAAGCTCTGTATTTGACCTTTTTGTCGAAAGACCCAGCCATGCGAGTTTGATATAACACAATGCCTTGCTGAGCAACAAACCTCTTTTCATCAAGGCTTTCCAACTCTTGAAGTTTGAGTTTGGCATTTTTATATCACTCAGATCCCAATTAAGCATGATTACGGCTAATTGAATAGGTTATTACCTAATTAATATCAATTAGTCTTGTTGAGTCTCATGGGATGAGCTCAGGTCATAGATAGGTAGTGGGGTTGATGTAAACCCTAACAAGGTAGTGCAAGCCCTTTTTCATAATTTTTGATTTCATGTTTTCACGTTATTCATGCATCATATTGATATCATTACATTTGTCTTATTGAGTTCATTAACTTCTGTACTTAACTTGAATGTAAACGACTTCATTTGAACTAGTTGGACCCTCATTTAACTTAAACTGAAATTACCTAAAAAAAATATGAACTTTCTTATAAACTTAATTTTCCTCTATAAAAGAGGAAACTATCGTCATTCGAACCTTTCCCTTCCTGTCACCCTATCTCGGCCTTTGCTTTAGAATTTTTCTTCTGGTGAGCACTAGTGCCTGAGCAACTAAAGCCATAGTGGTTGCATGGGTCACTGAAGGCTTCCACTTACCACCACCATCATCCTTTTCATCATCTTACATCTGGGATTGTAGAGTCTTAGTTTTCAGCTCCTAAAGCAGTTCCAACAGTAAGACATCTTTCCCTTTCCACAAGTCTTAGGTTTAAGGAGTTAAAAAGATTCCTCTTTAAGCATGTACTATCTCCCTCCTCATCCCTTACATGCATGTTATTTTTAGGATCAAGAATTAGGTGTGTCATCTCAAGTCAAGTCAAGAGAAAGAGTAGTAGTTTGAATTCTAAACCAAGGCAAGTATAAGCAAATTTTGGCTGAATGTATGTTAGTATATCATGATTCCTGTAAATCTATTGGGTTCTAATGTGATTTTTTAGCCTTTATTCCTTTATTCTACTTACTTCGGATACATGATAAGGTACTTTCAAAATATGACGAAAAGCCAACTTAGAAGTGTAGAATGATTGAATGTAGCAAGGATAGGATAGTGGAAACCAAATTGAGAAGTATCCGAGCTGAACTGACTTCTGTACTGAATCAATTCTGTTCTGAATTAGTTCTAAAACTCTGAAGTTTATCGCTAAACCATAAGTATTCTACGGCTTGAAATCTAGAAAGCCAAAAATTGAAGAATCCTTCTACTGCTAAGCCATATGATGAGCTACATCTAAGCCGTAGCCAAGTCGTAGCTCAGCTATCGGTCAAGTATTGCTAAGCCATAGAGTGATATATGGTTAAATTGAGAATGTGGAGGAAAGCTTTGTATAACCTCGACTCAGCCACAGTGCAATCTATGATTAAACTATTGGCTACCTATGGCTAAGCCATAGGTCACCTATAGTTAAGTTGTAAGCCTTTAAAAATTAAGGTTAATTAGAGGCTATTACAAGACCTTGTAGGACCTTAGTTTTGGGATCTCTTTTCTCTATGCATTGGCCCAATGGAACAATTGAACATTATGAAGGGTCTTGAGGGTTGAGACTCATTCATGTGGTGTTGTCCATTTGTTAAGCACCTCCCCATGAGTGTTGGTTCAAGGGGCTTTGATATACATTTCCGACACAATGTAACACTAAAAGGACATAACCGTGTATTAGATAACTTAAAACTACATCATCATGCATGGTTCGAAACAATAGATGACTAGATTTGGGTTAGTCTGTAAAACTACATTGATTTTATTAATTTGAATTGCATAGCATATTGGATTACCATTATGGCCTTCTATTATTCCAATAATGATTTAAATTGAAATGATCATAGTATAAATTGATTCTATTTGAAATGTTTCTTGATATGCGTTTTATATTGACATTGACATTGAATTGAATAAGAATGAATTGAACGAATGAATTAAATGTATGCTGTATTGTATTGTTCTTAATGAATGAATTAGACAATTTACTTAAGTTTAATTATATGAATCAAAATGGTCTGGCTTTACTCAGCCTTAGCCTTATAATATCCGGTGGGGTTGACTTTGGTGTCGTAAATGAATGGTGCGACTGCAGTGTGCCTTTGGAGCTTCTGGACTCCATGTATGCAGAGACTTAATCGTACCATTGGTCAGATCGTTGATGTTCTCAATGTAAAGATCCCTAGAGGGAGGATATGGCAAATGTAGTAGTAAAGTATTTTTATTATTTGATTCTTATAGCATGCTTTATTCAATTGCACAACATGCTTATTATATTCAATTGACCTCTATAATCACATGGTAATGATTCTTGTAGACACAGCGCGTATTACTTTAATTATGCTTATACTTTATTGAATATCATATTCACTGGTTGCTTATGGTGTTACAGGCTCAGATCCTAGTCTATGTTGTTATAGGCTCAGATCCTAGTCCTAATCTTGCAAAGATCTTAGAGACTCCAGAGGAGGCCTTCAGGATCCCTTCAGGCCTAAATGAGTGGACAACGGATACTTTCTGACTGATCCATCTATGGAGTGCGGTTTCATGAGTTGCATTAGTTTTCTTTTGTTATGTATAGTCCATGATTCCTTGTATTTTAGAATAATGTATATTTTTTAATCATCGATAAACTTTATTCTCTCTTTTGTAAAGACATGTATACTTGCTCTTGTTTCAAACCCCCTGCACATATCATTTTATGTTATCTAGTTATGTATCTTTCTTCACTGTATGATAATATGTACTGTTTCAGAAGTGATACTTTGAGAATAATTAATTGTTAGAGAAAATAAAATTTTAAGGCGATATTGACAAGCTTCCATGTGATTATGCTTTGACCTCACACATGTAAGTAATACAAATATCCCTTGTGTAATTTTGGTTAGACTCTAGTCCAGGTGTGTATTATACGGGAGTACGTGTGTCACGATTAGGGTTTAACCCTAATACCTAAATTCTTGGGTTTATGTTGTGACTTACATATTAGTATGGTATCAGAGCATGAAACAGTCATTTCTAATTCCTTAGGAATGTAGGAGCATGGTGATGATACGATAGAATTAAAAGAATATCAAATAATTGACTCTACAGTCTGAATATGTTGATAGATGGGTATTTCTAAGTTAGGATTATTTTCTTTGTTACAGGAAATGACATCAGGATCAG
The DNA here is from genome assembly GCA_037013555.1 of Sextonia rubra. Lineage (NCBI taxonomy): Eukaryota > Viridiplantae > Streptophyta > Magnoliopsida > Laurales > Lauraceae > Sextonia > Sextonia rubra. The sequence continues at coordinate 13,270,389 of JASUAD010000014.1, read as the reverse complement.
GTACTACTAATAACAATGAGGTTAACATGAATCCACTCCTAAGACTATTGGATCCACTCCTCAACAGCCACCTCCAAATACAATAGGTCGTTTTATGAGGGTAATGTAAGCAATTCAAGCGGAATCGCAAGCAATGCAAGCACATATGCAAGCTATGCAGTCTTTACAACCGCAAATGGCTTTTATAATTGAACAACAGAGTCAGCCATTAGTCCAACCACATGTAGAGCAAGAAATGGTGTTTTAGCTTAAAGAAAATGATCCAAATACTCTATATAAGAAGTTCACAAAGAAAGGCACAATGGAATTCCAAGGCAAGGAGGATGCTCTACAAGTAGCTGAATGGTTAGAGCATATCGATGATATGTTTGATATGGTTGTTTGTACTGATAGGCAAAAGGTCTTACTCATCACTTTTATATTTCACGGTGTGGCTAAAACTTAGTGGAAAAGTGTGAGAGACTCTTATAAGGATATGCCTGATGCTACTATGTGGGAGAGTTTCAAGAGACAGTTTAAAAGGAAGTTCATCCCTGCACATGTGTAGAGGAAAAAAGAAGTTGAATGCCTGGCATTGCAGCAACACCAAATGTCTATAGCATCATATATGCATACCTTTATTCAGTCGTCATAATATGTAGAGGATATTATTAATATGGAAGAGAAAAAGGTCAACTGATTTATCATTGGGCTAAACCCCATGTACAAGGATTATGTTACAGCTTTACAGAGGCCAGCTACCTTTTATGATGTTGTAGATAGAGCTTACTCAGTAGAGGCTAATGCCTGTGAGAAGAGAGCTATGGACTCTAAGAGAAGCACATCCTTTGGTAGCAAGGGACAAGCACAGAAAAAGATTAAGGGTGGTTAGGGTAGTGTGAGTAAAGCAATTGTGGAGTGTGGCCTTTGTGGCAAGCCACATCGAACAGAGGCATGCTGGAGAAATATAGGAGCTTATTTGATTTATGGTTCAATGGAGCATCGGATGGCTCAATGTCCCAAGTACAAGCCCATCTAGCAATCGTGACCTTCCGTACCCACTTCTTAAGGCAAATAGCAGCAGTCATGTTGAGGCTAGAAGCAAAACCGTTAGAATACCCGTGCTTATCTATTCATGAGAGCACTACGGATGCCGATGTGGTAGAAGGTATTCTTTCCATTGATAATGAAGAAGCATAAGCATTGTTTGATTTGGGGTCTACGTGTTTGTACGTAGCACCTAATTTCGCTGTGAAGTTATGAAAGCCGCCTAAGCAACTATCATATGTTTTGATGGTTTCCACTCCCATAGGTAAGAGAGTAGAGTGTAGCTTATACTACCCCCAGTGCAATGTATGGATTGAAGGTCGTTAACTCCCCATTGACTTAGTTTTACTATCGATGCTAGATTTCGATGGGATCCTTGGAATGGATTGGTTCGCGAGATATCATGCCTGTGTGATTTGTTATAATAAGACGATTCACTTTGATTTGAGTAATGGGTTTCGTTTCGAGGGAAGTAAGAAGAAATCACCTAACCAAGTCATCTTCGCATTCAAAGTGGATAGAATGATCAACAAGGGTTGCAAAGGATTCATTGCCCCTATCTCCAAAAAGAAGGAGCTTAAGAAGCTCAAAGAAATCCCTGTTATACGTGACTTTCCAGACGTATTTCCCAATGAAGTCCCAGGTTTACATCCTATTAGAGAAGTTGATTTCTCTATTGAACTTGTACTTGGTACAGCACCAATTAGCAAAGCTCCATATTAGATGGCTCTTGCAGAAGTACAGGAATTAAAGAAGCAATTGCAGGATTTGATTGATAAGGGTTTCATACGCCCTAGTGTGTCACCATGGGAGCCTCAGTGTTGTTTGTTAAGAAAAAGGATGGGCATGCTTAGAATGTGTATCAATTATCAGCAGTTGAATAAGGTAACCATAAAAAATAAGTATCCATTACCTCACATTGATGATCAACTCCAAGGTGCCATATATTTTTTGAAGATCGATCTATGATTAGGTTATCATCAATTAAGAGTTAAAGAAGATGACATTGCTAAAATGGCCTTTAAAATAAGGTATGGCCATTATGAGTTTCTCGTGATGCCTTTTAGTTTAACTAATGCACCTGACCTACAATGTTTATGGCTTTGATGAATAGGGTCCTCGCTCCTTTCTTAGATCAATTCATTGTGGTTTTCATCGATAATATCTTAGTGTATTCAAAGATAGCAGAGGAGCATGCAGACTAACTGAGGAGATCATTGCAATTGTTGAGATTACATTGATTATATGCAAAATTGGAGAAATGTGATTTCTAGCTTGATCATCATATCATTTCACGAGATGGTGTGCTAGTCGATCCAACGAAAGTTGAGGTAGTTGTAAATTGGCCAACTCTAAAAAATGTGACAAAGATCAGTAGTTTTCTTGGACTTGCAGGCTATTATAGAAGATTTGTTCAAGATTTTTTAAAGATATCTGCCCCTTTGACAAAGTTAACTGAAAAGAATATGCCATTTACTTGTAATGAAAAATGTGAGATGAGTTTCAAAAATTTGAAAGACAAGTTAACTACCGCTCTAGTATTAACACTACCAGATGGGAGTAAAGGATTTATGATTTATTCAGATGCATCTAGAGTTAGGCTAGGGTGTGTTTTGATGCAAAATGGTAAGGTGATTATGTATGGCTCTAGACAGGTAAAGGAGCATGAAAAGAACTATGCCACACATGATTTGGAGCTAGTAGCCATAGTCTTTGCTTTGAAACTTTGGCGACATTATCTATATGGTGGGAAGTTTTAGGTTCATTCAGATCACCATAGTCAACAGTATTTGTTCAAACAACATGATCTGAATATAAGGCAGGGATGATGGCTTTAGTTCATAAAGGTATAGGATTTTCCTATCAAATACCACCCAGGCAAAGGGAATGTTGTGGTAGATGCCCTTAGCGGAAAGACAGTAACTCTTAGTGCGTTGTTGAGTACAACATTATTCATACAAGATGAATTCAATGACAGGCTTGTGGAAGTAAAATTGGTGGATGATTTAGTGAAGTTTGTAAGTACGTTTACCTTTTAGCCTGAAATAATTCAAGTGATCAAAAATAGACAATTTGAATATCCTAATATGGTAAAAATTAAAGAACATATAGTAGATAGACTAGATTTTTGTCTGGAAGATGGTGCTCTGTATTTTATAAACAAATTGTGCGTACCAGCCCACGATGGTACGAAGGAGAGTCTTATAGTAGTGCACACTATGCTAGATATGTGATGCACTCTGGTAGCATGAAGATGTATCAGAACCTGAAGGTTCATTTTTGGTGGAACAATATGAAAAAAGAAATAGCAGGCTTTATGGCTAGGTGCTTTGCATGCCAGAAAGTGAAAGTCGACCATCAGAGACCTCCTGGTTCCTTGCACCCGTTGTATATTCCCTAGTGGAAATGGGAGCATATCACAATGGATCTCATCTCCGGTTTACCCCCAATGAGCAAGAAGAATATTGCAATTTGGGTGATTGTGGATAGATTAACAAAATTAGCATACTTCATTCCATTCAAGAAGGGTATGCCTTTCTCAGAATTGCCCAAGAAGTTTGTGGATGAGATTGTAAGATTGCATGGTACGCCCCTGTTGATAGTTTCAGATCACGATAGTTGATTTGTATCATCCTTTTGGAAGGCCTTTCAAGAAGCTATAGGTACTAAACTCAGTTTTAGTACCGCATACCATCCACAGACTGATGGATAATCCGAACGTAGTATTCAAACATTGGAAGACATATTGCGTGCTAGCGTTCTAAATTTTGATAATGAATGGGATAAGCACCTATCATTATGCAAATTTGCATACAACAACAACTTTCATGAAAGCATTGGTATGGCTTCGCTTAAAGCATTGTATGGACGTAAATGTCAAAATCCAATTTGTTTGGAAGAAGTCAGAACTAGAAGTTCCCATGGACCTACTATCATCACTGAAACTACGGAAAATGTGCAGAAAGTAATAAAAAATTTGAAAGTTACTCGTTCAAAATAGAAGAGCTATACTGGTATTTGTAGAAAAGACTTAAAGTTTCAAATTGGTTATTGAGTTTTTCTAAAGGACTCTCCTATGAAGGGTACGATTCATTTTGGCAAAAAGGGCAAGTTGGCTCTAAGATATGTAGGCTCGTTCGAAATTAAGAGCAGAGTTGGTAATTTGGCCTACAGGTTAGCACTTCCTGTTGAATTCTTTGGAGTTCATGATGTGTTTCATGTATCAATGCTCCGTAAGTATGTTAGAGATCCTACCCACGTCATTCGGTATGATGATGTCCAGATTTAGCTGGATGTGTCCTACGTTGAGCGTCCACTCCGTATCATGGGCACTCGAGAACAAATATTACGTACGAGGACTATATAATGGGTCAAAATGCTTTGGGAGCATCATGGTCCCAATGAGGCTATGTGGGAAATTGAAGAACGAATGGCCCGATAATATCCTGACCTCTTCACATAGGTATGTTTCATTCAGAGTACTGAATGATTCTTAAGCAGGGGAGGATGTAACACTCTGATCCCAATTAACCTTGAATACGGCTAATCCAGTAGGTTATTAACTAATTAATATCAATTAGTCTTGTTAAGTCTCAAGGGACGAGTTCAGGTCATGGAGAGTTAGTGGGGTTGAGGTTAACCTTAACTAGGCAGTGCAAGCCCTTTTTTATAATTTTCGATTTCATAGTTTCATGTTATTCATGCATCATATTGATATCATCACATTTGTCTCATTGAGCTTGTTAACTTCTGTACTTGACTCGAATGTAAATGACTTTGTTTAAATTAGTTAGACCCCCATTTGACTAAAACTGAAATTAACTCAAGTAATATGGACTTTTTTTTATAAACTTTAGAAAATTTCCTCTATAAAAGAGGAAACTGCAGTCATTCAAACCTTTCTCTTCCTATTACTCTCTTTCGGTCTCTGCTTCAAAATTCTTCTTATGGTGAGCACTAGTGCCTGAGCAACTAAAGCCATAGTGGTTGCATGTGTCATTGTAGGCTTCCACTTACCACCACCATCCTTTTCATCTTTTTACAACTGGGATTGTAGAGTCTTGGTTTTCAGCTCCTAAAGTAGTTCCAATAGTAAGACCTCTTTCCTTTTCCATAAGTCTTAGATTTAAGGAGTCAAGATTATTCCTCCTAAGGTAAGTATATGTAACAATCTGCTCCGCACCATCGAGGTATTGTCCGCTTTGGACTTCCCAGGAGGTCACCCGTCCTGAAATTGCTTTAGAGCGGTCCTCTCCCACCACTCAGAGGAGAGCGATCCCCTTCACTGATACCATCTGTAACAATCCACTCCGCACCATCGAGGTATTGTCCACTTTGGACTTCCCAGGAGGTCACCCATCCTGAAATTGCTCTGACTCGAGCATGCTTAACTTTACAGTTTTTTGGAAGTCCTCACGGTTTTGTCCCCAAAAGGCGCCTCAATAGTTTAGAACAGATTATTACTTATATTCTTCCATTCAAATGTACTTTGGGACTGGGTCGTTACAGTATAAGCAAATTTTGGTTGAATGTATGTTGATATCTCATGATTCCTGTAAATCTATTGGGTTCTAATGTGATTTTTTAGTCCTTATATCTTTATTCTACTCACTTTGAATGCATGATAAGGTACTTTCAAGGTATGATGAAAAGCCAAGTTGGAAGTGTAGAATGACTAGATGTAGCAAGGATACGATAGTGGAAACCAAATTGAGAAGTATCCGAATTGAACTAACTTCTACACTGAATCAGTTCCAGAACTCTGAAGTTTACGACCAAGTTGTAAGTATTCTATGGCTTAAAATCCGGAGAGCCAAAAATTGAAGAATCCTTCTACGGCTAAGCCATATCTAACCCATAGGATGAGCTACAACTAAGCCATAGCTAAGCTGTGGCTTAATCGTTAGTCAAGTATGTGTTGGAAGTAGGTGGGTCTCGTGGATAGATTTTCAAAACTTTTGATCCACTTGACACAGGGATCAACTATCCATAAGATCAAAACCCAATCCAGGATGCGTTACCCTCAATCTCGTGACCATGTACAGAAAAATTATACCAGCACTAAACATCCAAAATAACCTACGACATGCAAGAAGTAGATCATACCTTTGGAGACCCGCAGTGCTCTAATGGACTTCTTCAAGACCTCTTAGCCTTCCACACTATGACCCCCGAATTGGATTTCTTTTCTCAAGAAGAACGGTGGAATCTTCAGGAGAAAATCCCAACTCGAGACTCCAAGGAACTAGAAGAAAGGAGAGGAGAGTAACTCGCGCAACTCTTGCACGAAAGGGTTTTGGGCGTGAGAGTAACTCTTTTGGACGTCCAAGGATATTTTATATACTTCCAAATCTCTCCCTTGTCTAATTGAAATAGAAGTCTTACTTCCAAAACAATTAGCAACTTTCTCCTTTCCAAACTCTTATTTCTAGAGTCCAAGTCGGATTAGTGTTTTCCAATATCTTGGGCTAGCGTGGGGACCACTAGGGATTCCTTAGAAAGCTGGCTCCAACTGGAACACCGCGACCCCACATCTCATGTGCAATCCGGGCCCACAGTTAATTGCAAATAACACCACTATATAAATGCAATTGCACTCCAGTCTTAGGAATAAATTACAATGAAGACCCTAAACTTCCCAATTACCACAAGTAGGCCCCTCTATCAATATCCGTGGATCAATTGGAATAAATCCGTCTCTTCCAATCTAAGTTCCACATCTTATTATCCTTGAGCCCCAATTAATCACAGTAATCATCAGTACCATCCAATTAACTCTTAATTGAGATGGGTGCGCACTTACTAATGACAAATCCATTAATTGGCACAAGGGGATAATAGAGATAGATTCCATCTTGATCATTCAACGTTCCCACAGTTCTACTACCATATACCCAAGACACCGAGGTGTTAACCTATAGTCGGCCTCACTCATTGGTGACTCAAAGCAAATGAATAGATAGAAACTTGAGTTCGTCAATGTCTCAGGATTGAGAGCCTATTGCAAGGGAATTATGAGAGCATACCTTATTATTGAGACGGAATACCATAAGGTGCATCTCATGGTCCTTCAATACATCCAATGTACCAGCACCATTGATCCAGAATCTTACATTCTGATGATTGAGACAAATCACACTATCTCATAGTGATCAAAGTGCTGCAACCTTATCAAATGAGATGCCCAATCTCATTACTGGTTGTGAAGCTATTTTAAGTATAAGATTTGTGACATATATCTCCCGCGTGTGGATCTCATCCATGCACATATATCACATCTAATATACTAATGGGACCCGGTTCAACTCATGAACCATTATGTCATACGTATTGGTCATGTGCATGAAGTAGTAGAATAACATTCATCTTATGAAAGTAAAGCATGATATTATTGATAAATAAAGAAATTAATCAATTTATTACATCAACTGATGGATTGAGTCCACAAAAACTAACAATCTCCCACTTGGGCTCAATGCCAGTCAGGGTTGCATCTCATGCCCATCCCTTCCACATGTTGCTCAAAGACTTTGGTAGTCAAAGGCTTAGTAAAGGGATCTGCTAAATTGTCTGCGGAGGCTATCTTGGTAATAGCAATATCGCCTCTCTGCACAATCTCTCTGACTAAGTGATACTTCCTCTGTACATGCTTTTGGCTTTTATGGCTTCTGGGTTCCTTTGACTGAGCGACTGCCCCGCTGCTGTCACAGTAAACTGTGAGTGGCTGTCGTGCCAAAGGTACCACCCCAAGTTCCAAAAGGAATCTTTTAAGCCATACTGCTTCCTTAGCTGCTTCACAAGCTGCTACATATTCAGCTTCCGAGGTTGAATCAGCGGTACATTCTTGTTTTATACTCCTCCAGCTGATAGCTCCGCCTCCAAGCATAAATACATAACCAGAGGTGGATTTCCTAGAATCCTTATCTGACATAAAGTCAGAATCTGTGTATCCGACTGGAATCAACTCATCACTGCTATAAATCAACATGTAATCTCTAGTCCTTCTCAAGTATTTGAGAATACATTTTACAGCAGTCCAATGTTCAGGTCCTGGATTGGATTGATATCTGCTGACTAGGCCCACTACATAACAGATATCTGGTCTAGTACATAACATAGCATACATGAGGCTACCAACAGCCGAAGCGTATGGTATCGACCTCATTTGCTCCTTTTCCTCGGGTGTCTTAGGACACTGATCCTTGGAAAGGTGCACTCCATGCCTGAAAGGTGTGATACCCTTCTTGGAGTCTTGCATTGCAAATCGTACTAGCACCTTATCTATGTATGCAGCTTGGGATAAGCCAATCATCCTATTTTTCCGGTCTCGATAGAGTTTGATCCCTAGGATGTAACTAGCTTCTCCCAAGTCCTTCATATCAAAAGTCTTGGCTAACCAAACTTTTACCGTTGACAACATCCCTATGTCTTTCCCCAGGAGAAGGATGTCATCGACATATAAAACCAGAAAAACTACCCTGTCACCTTCACTTTTCATGTACACACATGACTCATCCGGATTTTGACAAAAACCAAATGACTTGATTGCCTGGTCAAAACGGATATTCCAGCTTCGGGATGCCTGCTTCAGTCCATAAATAGACTTCTGCAGTTTGCAAACTTTTTGCTCCTGGTTTTTAGCTACAAAACCGTCTGGCTGCACCATATAGATGTCTTCCTCAAGATGGCCGTTGAGAAAAGCCGTCTTGACATCCATTTGCCAAATCTCGTAATCGAGATGAGCCGCAATGGATAAGAGTATCCGGATGGATTTGAGCATGGCTACTGGCGAGAAGGTTTCCTCATAATCGATCCCCTCTTTCTGAGTATATCCTTTCGCAACAAGCCTAGCCTTATAGGTCTCCACTCTTCCATCTGGTCCTCTTTTTCTCTTGTAGACCCACTTGCACCCAATAGGTTTAATATTGGCAGGCAAGTCCACAAGTGTCCAGACCTGATTTGAGTACATAGACTCCATCTCAGCTTTCATAGCATCTTGCCAGCGTCCCGAGTCTAAGTCATTTATTGCTTCATCATAGTTAGAGGGATCTTGTTCTGGCTCTTCTGGGATTGCTTCATAAGACTCTCCCAAGAATGAGAACCTGTCAGGGGGTCTGACAATCCTCCCACTACGACGAGGTACTGGTGTAACTACTAGGTCTGGTAAGGGCGGTTCTTCCTCAAGTCCGGTCATACTTGGATTTGGAATTGATTGCTCCTGAATCTCTTCCAAGATCACCTTTTCTAAAAATTTCTGGTCCATCATATAATCTTCCTCCAGAAAAACCGCATTGGTGCTGACCAGCACTTTCTGCTCTCTGGGATTATAGAATAACCAACCTTTAGTTCCTTTAGGATATCCTACAAATGTGCATACTTCCGACTTCGCTTCCAACTTATCCGTCTTAACCTTGAGCACGTGTGCTGGACAACCCCAAATGTGTAAATGTTGTAGACTAGGCTTTCGCCCAGACCACAATTCTCGGGGAGTCTTGGGTATAGACTTAGATGGTACGAGGTTTAGTATGTACATTGCAGTATTCAAAGCATATCCCCAAAAGGATATAGGTAATCTTGAGAAACTCAGCATAGACCTAATCATATCTAAAAGAGTCCGGTTCCTTCTTTCTGCTACTCCATTCTGTTGAGGCATACCAGGAGCAGACAACTGGGATAGAATCCCATTTTCTGATAAGTAACCCATAAAATCAGCAGAGAGATATTCCCCTCCTCGATCTGATCGAAGAGTCTTGATACTCTTACCTAATTGCTTTTCCGCTTCCGCTCGAAATTCTTTGAACTTTTCAAAAGCTTCGGACTTGCGGTGCATAAGGTATATGTAACCATATCTTGAGTAATCATCTGTGAAAGTGATGAAGTACTCATATCCTCCTCTGGCCCTGACATTAATGGGTCCGCAGACATCAGTATGCACTAATTCCAATAAATCTTTGGCCCTATTACCCTTAGCTGAAAAGGGTCTTTTAGTCATTTTACCTTCCAAACAGGACTCACAGATAGGCATTGGTTCTACCACCAATGAAGGTAAGATACCATCTTTCACTAGCCTCTCAATCCTGTTAAGGTTTATATGACCTAGCCTCAGGTGCCAAAGTTTTGTTGGATTAGATGAAGGTGACTTTCTCTTTAATGATGATCTACTAATTGTTTCAGTATCATGTATCTCATACATCGTGGGAGTTAACAAATAAAGTCCATTGGTTACCTTGCCAGAACATATGAAAGTACCATTCCTCTTTATGACAACTTCAGTACCAAAAGTAATAGAATAACCTTTATTCACCAAACTAGAGACTGAAATTAAATTCCGCCTTAAAGACGGTACATATAATGTTTCTGACAAAACCAATTTCTTATTTGAAAAACATAAAGTAATGACTCCTACTGAAACAGCCTCCGCCTTAGCGTCAGATCCTAGGTTGACAATGATTTCTCCATCACTTAGCCTCCTGGTTTCCCTGAACCCCTGCAACGTATTACATATGTGATTAGTTGCCCCGGAATCCACACACCAGGATTCTGAAGTACCAGTTGCAAAACTAACTTCAGATATAAGTGACTCAATCATACCTGGGGTCTTTTTCTTAGACAGATATTCTGGACAATTCCTCTTCCAATGTCCTGTCTTACCACAATGGAAACACTTTCCTTTTGTCCCTGAACCCTTAGCTTTAGCCACGCCACCAGTTGGACCATTCTCCACCTTAGGACCCTTTGGAACTGATTTCTTTTTGCCTTTCCGCCCTTTGCCTTTCGGCTTGGACTTGGCATCTGACTTTTCTGTCATTAAGGCAGTTGGTTTCTTCTTCATAATCCCTTCAGTTGCTACCAGCTGACTAGATAGCTCAGCTAGAGTCAGATTCATTTTATTCATATTATAATTGACCTTGAAATTGTTGAATGACTCTGGTAGTGACTCAAGGATTATGTCAATCTGCGATTCTGCATCAATCGCAGCTCCCAGTACATCTAACTCATTTAATGAGTCCATCATTTTCAACATGTGTTCCTGTACTGATGTACCTTCAGCCATCTTGGTGCTAATGAGCACCCTCATGGCTGCCTGCCTAGCAGGTCTGCCTTGTTCTGCAAACATCTCCTTTAAGTTCGATATCATATCATATGCAGTCTTATAAGATTGATGTTGATGTTGCAGCACACTAGACATGGATGCCAGAATGTAACATCGGGCCATCTCATCGTCTTTGGCCCATTTGGTGTAAAGGTCCTTTTCTGCTTCTGATGCATCTGGGCCAGGCTCTTCAAGGGGGTTTTTGGTAAGGACATATTTATATCCTGAAGCTGTCAGGACAATATCCAGATTCCGTTTCCAGTCTACATAGTTGGATCCCACCAACTTATTCTGGTTGAGGATGGTCGCAAGTGGATTGAAAGTATTCGAATTCATGCTTGTAATACTGTAGCACATAACCATACATTCAATTAATGAATTTAAATGACATTAGGGTTTAGTATTCTACCAAATTTATGTGGGAATCCTCATAACCACAAAATTCAAAATACATCGGAATCCCAATTCTGCGGGGTATGCCTCCTTGGGGAGTGCATATACCTCCTAGACTGGTGCGGATCAAAGTTGGTCAAAATTTGGATTAAGACTAACTATCCATGATCCCCTTCATTCATTATAATCTAGGTATCTCATACCAAATAATGTATGACTCCCAATTAGCTTTGGTTTCTAAAATACATGAGGCAAATCCTTAGGGATACTACATCATTATTTTAGTTAAGTGTGACCCACCAACTAGCATTGCATGACAACCGTTGTGGGTAGCTCCTCCTTGGGGAGTGGGCTCCCACCCCGTCTCATCAACACTATCCATAGGAGATCCATATCCAGTATCCAGATAAATACAAGCCCTCCGTGGGGAATGGCCATTCGCAAAATGGCGCAAGGCTAATACTTTCCTTACAATGGACCTATGGTGGAAAACCATGGGGATTTTTATATGTATAGAAAAGCCCCGCTCCCACTTAATATTTTAGAGTTGAGGATTTCCTTATAGGTGTATGGGTCCATCAAATATAGGTATATATTCATCTCATGATAAGACCAATGATTGGTTCCAAGTCAAGTTATTTTAAGGAAAGCCCAGTTTCTAAAATTAGTGTTACCAATAGATCCATCTCATGGGCCTACCAACTCTAATTAGAACTCTTTCCAAAAATTAATTTGATTTGACCAATTTTGGAATTTGCTATGTTTGGAACAAATATGGAAATACTCTAAAATAAGCATTCATCCATAAATAGAAAGTGCTGTAATAAAAGACTAGTCCTCTCCTCCACATGGCCCAGGCGAAAAAGACTTCTTGGACTTCTAGACTTTCCAAAACTTTGGGATTCCTCAAACTCTTTGGGCATCTCCAAAGCACCTTTTGGTAATCTTCAAACTCTTTGATTAGGAGTCCAGCTTCTCTTTCCTTCTTTCTTTCGGACATCTCCAGAATTTACAAATTTTAAAAAAAATACATAAATTCCTATGTCTCTATAATGAGACTTACATGGTAGTCTAAACATGGAAATAAAAGGGCTATAGGGAAATTCACCATGCCTTGCCCTTTCACGGGAAACCAAGGAGACCATGATGCCCTTTACACTTAGCCACAAATAAACCAATAATTAAAAGGAAAGAAAAACATGTGGGCCATATGGAGAGGACATTATCACCTGCAAGTTAGTATCTCATACAACAAAGCATCTCACAAAACCAGGTTGCCAAACCACAATAGGAAAAACAAGATGCCAAATATTTTGCCACCACGATACAAGACCCCCTACGCAACGGGGGTCCGGGGGCAGCGCCCCCGGCGGGGGTCGAGCTCTATAGCCATAGTGGTCCGTTTGGCTAACCGACCTGATGAACCCAGAAATTTGGGTTCTTTTTCAGATTCGACTCCTGCTGTACCCAATCACCTCTAATGATCTCAGTATGTTTTAATGGCATCTTATCATCCTCCTATCATGATTAAAACCTTTTGTGACTTTCCAAACATGTATCTACTACAAAAGCATGCAAACCTAATAAACACTGATCCTATCATAGCCCTTGCTTTACTGATCTAACATGATTAGAGATGAGGTATGGCTCTGATACCAATTGTTGGAAGTAGGTGGGTCTCGTGGATAGATTTTCAAAACTTTTGATCCACTTGACACAGGGATCAACTATCCATAAGATCAAAACCCAATCCAGGATGCGTTACCCTCAATCTCGTGACCATGTACAGTAAAATTATACCAGCACTAAACATCCAAAATAACCTACGACATGCAAGAAGTAGATCATACCTTTGGAGACCCGCAGTGCTCTAATGGACTTCTTCAAGACCTCTTAGCCTTCCACGCTATGACCCCCGAATTGGATTTCTTTTCTCAAGAAGAACGGTGGAATCTTCAGGAGAAAATCCCAACTCGAGACTCCAAGGAACTAGAAGAAAGGAGAGGAGAGTAACTCGCGCAACTCTTGCACGAAAGGGTTTTGGGCGTGAGAGTAACTCTTTTGGACGTCCAAGGATATTTTATATACTTCCAAATCTCTCCCTTGTCTAATTGAAATAGAAGTCTTACTTCCAAAACAATTAGCAACTTTCTCCTTTCCAAACTCTTATTTCTAGAGTCCAAGTCGGATTAGTGTTTTCCAATATCTTGGGCTAGCGTGGGGACCAGTAGGGATTCCTTAGAAAGCTGGCTCCAACTGGAACACCGCGACCCCACATCTCATGTGCAATCCGGGCCCACAGTTAATTGCAAATAACACCACTATATAAATGCAATTGCACTCCAGTCTTAGGAATAAATTACAATGAAGACCCTAAACTTCCCAATTACCACAAGTAGGCCCCTCTATCAATATCCGTGGATCAATTGGAATAAATCCGTCTCTTCCAATCTAAGTTCCACATCTTATTATCCTTGAGCCCCAATTAATCACAGTAATCATCAGTACCATCCAATTAACTCTTAATTGAGATGGGTGCGCACTTACTAATGACAAATCCATTAATTGGCACAAGGGGATAATAGAGATAGATTCCATCTTGATCATTCAACGTTCCCACAGTTCTACTACCATATACCCAAGACACCGAGGTGTTAACCTATAGTCGGCCTCACTCATTGGTGACTCAAAGCAAATGAATAGATAGAAACTTGAGTTCGTCAATGTCTCAGGATTGAGAGCCTATTGCAAGGGAATTATGAGAGCATACCTTATTATTGAGACGGAATACCATAAGGTGCATCTCATGGTCCTTCAATACATCCAATGTACCAGCACCATTGATCCAGAATCTTACATTCTGATGATTGAGACAAATCACACTATCTCATAGTGATCAAAGTGCTGCAACCTTATCAAATGAGATGCCCAATCTCATTACTGGTTGTGAAGCTATTTTAAGTATAAGATTTGTGACATATATCTCCCGCGTGTGGATCTCATCCATGCACATATATCACATCTAATATACTAATGGGACCCGGTTCAACTCATGAACCATTATGTCATACGTATTGGTCATGTGCATGAAGTAGTAGAATAACATTCATCTTATGAAAGTAAAGCATGATATTATTGATAAATAAAGAAATTAATCAATTTATTACATCAACTGATGGATTGAGTCCACAAAAACTAACAGTATGGCTAAGCTGTAGGCCAATATATGGTTAAATAGAGAATGCAAAGGAAAAATTTGTGTAACCTTGGCTCAGCCGTAGTATAATTTACTGCTAAACTGTGGGCTGCCTACGGCTAAGCAAAAGGGCACCCACGGCTAAGCCGTGAGCCTTTAAAAAGTAGGGTTAATTATAGGCTATTACAAGACTTCTAGGACCTCAGTTCTTGGATCTCTTGTCCCTATGCATTGGCCCAATGAAACAACTAAGCATCACAAAGGGTCTTGAGGGTTGAGACTCATTCATGTGGTATCTATTTGTTAAGCACCTCTCCATGGGTGTTGGTTTAAGAGACTTTCATATATATTCCCGACACAATGTAATACTAAAAGGAGACAACCATGTATTAGATAACTTAAAACTTTATCATCATGCACGGCTAGAAACAATGGATGACTAGATTTGGGTTGGTTTGTAAAATTACCTTGGTTCTATTAATTTGAATTTGCATAGCATATTGGATTACCGTTATTGCTTTTATTATTCCAATAATGATTTGAATTTAAATGATTATAGTATAAATTAATTCTACTTGAAAGGTTTCTTAACATACGTTTTATATTAATATTGACATTGACATTGAATTGAATAAGAACAAATTGAACGAATGAATTGTATGTATGTTGTATTGTATTGTTCTTAATGAATGAATTGCACGATTTACTCAAATTCAATTATGAGAGGTAAAGAAAATTTTTGGTTTAGCTCCATATGGTGAAATTTATGATGAAACCATTCTTCCCAGTGAAGAGTTAGCTATCATAGATGATGAGTTTCAGGCCGCATATTGTCTCATCTTTGAGCTTGAAGACTCAATCCAAACGACTAGCCGTAGTCAAGAAAAAGTTACTTAATGGATAAGTCATGTGAAGAGCATCATTAGTCCTTTCTTTGTAAATAAGGGTGGATATTTCAAATGGAAAAAGGTTATTCCTAGCACAGACCCAGAGGAGGATCCTACCATCGTTCATCATGAGGATCCGAACTTCCAGCCCTATATTTTTTATAAGTATTCGGACTTGAAAAAGAAGTGTTAGCTTGCCACATTTTTAGCTGCACGGTTGTCCAATTTTCCTTTTTCGAGTTCCGAAGGTGACTTCAGACCTAGTTGCATATATCCATCACTCAGAATGGCCTTCGAACATTGTCTTGCCTTGGGCCCTACTTTTGTAGCATATATGCTAACCGAGTTGAAGCTCTCGGATTTTATCGTTAGAGAGGGGAAATCCTTCAACTGGTATTATGTTGAGCATTTGCTGTATACCTTGTTCACCTATCATTATAATGGTCTTCATTCACACAACGGTGCACCAGAAAGTATCTTTATGGTGGGTACTGTAGGTTTACCTATCAGATCAACACTTATTCCATGACTAACTTACGGCAACACTTGTGAAGTTTTAATAACTATGTTGCTTTTTGCGACGTTATACCTAACATTGAAGTTCCAACTCGCATGAGAAATGCTGTAGAGCCACTGATTGACAAAATCAGAAAGGGTGGTTGAGATGTTGGCTTGTCACAGATGAAGAGAAAACTTGGTTCTTGAGTTTTAAGGCCCGTGGATCTAGCATATAGGAAGAACTTATATATCAACATTCAACCTTATATGCTTGCTAGATTTTGCAGACAATTGAACTTTCATCAAATCGTTGTGGGAGTACCAGGCCGGATTCGAGGCACTATTAGATCCTTACAAGATGCCTAGAATGTTTGGGAGTTCTATCAAGCGCTTGACACTAGGGCCCGTTTTGGCTACCCTTGCCTTCTTAATCCCGGGTACACTAGTGGTTTCGCCCAATGGAATGCCAAAAGCACCATTGGCATTATATAGACATATATAACCAATCCTCGCGTTAAATGCCATCCTTTGGCTACTTCCAAAAAAAGCAAGAAAGTAGAGAAAGATCGTTTCAACTTAGTAAGTTTCGAGAACTAGTTGTATGATGGTGATAAATGGCGAATTAGCTTGATCTGGGTCTGATGTCTGCAAAGCTCACTATTCTTTAAGTGGTGAGGAAAATGAGAGATTCTTACCTCCTCCCAATGTGACTGTGGCGAGGATACAGTGAACTGTAGATGAAGATTTATGGCAGAGCAAGGGTCTCGCTGAAATTAGGCAGGTTGGGAAAGCTACATTGGATTTTTGATCTGTTTTTCGCTTTGTTAGAACCAAAGTTTTAGTTGGAGAGCATACAAGGCAATTTGAAGAAGAGCAAGCCATTATGAGTGCAGCCGCTGAGGCAGACCTTGCTCTTTGAACTTTGTCAAAGGCTATTATTGTTGTTCCGATGGCAACAGAGGCACATGCAGATCCAAGTCCAACAAAAGTGGTCTCGTCAATTAAAGTAACTACTAGATCAAGACCACTAGTTATGATATCAACAAAACCTCTAATAGCTCTAGTTCTGCATAAAAAGCTCAAAGCCATTTCCTCAAAGCTAGTAACTAGATCCCCTATCAGGAAAGGGCCTCCTTTAAAGAAAAAAAAAGCCGAAAGCCCTAGAACTCATTGTTCCTAAAGGCTTGTAACACTTCTCTATTTATAAAATACTATTATTTTGCTTTTCTTTTACTCTTGTTCTGATGTTTGTGCTTTTTTTTGCCACTTTACAAGCTCAAACTTCAACTGTTGGAGGGGTTGTGAGGCAAGTAGCTGAAATTGTTGAAAACTATGCCTCCGACGAAGGAGATGGGAGAGAAAGCAGCTTTGATACTCCCATGACCGGGCAACGAACTAATAGTGACATTAATATTGAGTTCGATTTCAAAAATGATATATTTGATTAGGCAATGACTCTTGGGTTTGAGAGAAAGGCTGCAGTGGATGTTCCGGCAGAGTTCATTGTTATGGAGAAATCTGGCGATGATCTGGGGTGACGCTGTTATTATAAATAAAGCAACTTGCAGCGATGTACCCATGGAGCCAAGAGATGTGGCCCCTTAGACTGAACAGCAAAAGATTATTCCTAAAGTGGGACCAACTGCTGAGTCTTAATAAAAGAGGTGGAAATCCCTAGTGTTGCCAAATGAATTCCAACATATCCAATCTCTGAAGGTAACTTTTGAGTTAGTTATTCGGATATTGAAGATTTGTTCCAATATTATGATTTGATCTCATTTATTCCTTTTTAGGTGCTCAAATGGAGGAAAGTGCTCTTGTTATACCTCCTACATTAGTGAGAAAACCTTTCGGGTCACCGATTGAGGAGCCAGCAGAGAAAGAGAGTCCTGAAACCTTAATTGATTTAGACAATATCTCAATTCACAGTGGATATATTTAGGCTTCTCTAAGCAGCACCCTGAATAGTGATTTGCAGTGCTTTGTGGAAGGCTTCTCCCTAGATTCGCTGACCAAAAGTGTTAATAATGATCTGGAGTTATAATTGGCTCTTGTTGTACTGCCTATCAGTATTAAGCCGAAGGTTGATGATGCTTTGGTTATTCAGACAGAATCAAATGCTGAACCCATTGGCATGGTGGAAAAAGAAGCTGATATTATAATGATCCCAATTGAAGAGGCTCTTATAATAAAACTGATCATAACCAAAGCTGGTCCTTTTTGCTCAGCGGAAGTTAGTTTTAGAAGATGAAACTACAAATCTTATGTAAGATGATGCTCCTACAACACCTATTGCCAGTAGTGTGCCTCCAGTTACCGGCAGCTTTACACCTCCCAAAGCCATGACACCTTCAATCATTTCAGGGCTGATCAATTGTTGCCCATGAAGATTATTAAAGACCCAGCCATTCAAAAGATATCTGATGAATCTTTTGCTACTGAAGGTGGAGGATCCCAAAAACTGTTCTTGTATGTTACAGTAACACCACATACAAATAGGGATCCTTTGGCCACTCTGTCTTCACAAGGGTCACATGACTTGCCTTTTATTCATGAAGAGGCATTGGCTATTCATGGGAGTGAGGGTTAAATGTTGAGAAGGAAAGGGATTACCGCTTAGGTTCTCAGACTCAGTTAAATTCGTAAGAGTAGGAGTCAAATCTTTCTATCCCTAAAGAGCCTAGTTTGTTTGGGGATACTCCAAAGCCTCAATCTGCCATAAATTTTGCCATGAAGATGGCTGTTCACAGCATCTGGGCCATAGTCTTCCAGGGAGATCTTACTTCTGAGAAGATCCAAGGTGTTAAAGCCCTAGTTGATATGCTGATATCTTCTGGTGCCAAAACTAATTTAAGTGGCCTTCGCGATGTTTTTGTTCTCTTTTTCAACAAAGTTGAAGAAAAGGATACTTGGGACAAAAGTGTTGATCATGCCATACCTTTTCAAAATGAAGTTCTAAGGCATAAAGTTTAACTGGCCGCAGAGATTGAGAGCACTGAGGAAAAAATACGGGTGGTGATTGCAGAGCAGGCCAAAACAACACAGGAGCTAACTGTTCATGTGACTGAGCATGAAAATATACAACAATAGATCACCATGTTGCAGCAACAATGGCCTTCTATGGAGAATAATATTGAAGAATTGAAAATGTCTATTTTACAGAGCAATTGACATAGAGATGACCTTCTTGAGCATGCAGAGGCAAAGCGCACGGCTTTGGATGATTTCATTCAGTCTCTGAAGAGTGAATTGAATATCAAGCTAGATGAGATTGACATTAATACTACCGTACCTGCTTATGCAAGCTACAAAGAACGTGCCTAGATGGAAGGTGTGCTAAATGTAAAGAGACAACTAGAGAAGTTCCTGGATTAGAACTTTCTGTTGTAGCTCCTCTCTGACTCTTGTTTTTATTTTTATTAGCCCTGGGGCCATGTATACACTGACATTATTTTTTGTACTAAACTTCAAATAAATATCAATGGAAACTTCATTTTGTTTCACTTTATCATTGGCATGAGTATTTGTTTCAATTTTGTGTGGATGTTTGATGTGGTTTGCAAGGATGGTTTGTTAGTTTGGTTTTCTCAAACTTATATGAGAGTGTGATTTGTGATCCTTTGGATCCATAAATCGAAAATAGGGAAGTCATATAGGTGGACGTTAGCCAGTGCCCATGTGTGAGGCTTTCTCCGGGGTCTATGACTTGATTATTTTTGGTGTCAAAAGGGAGGTTGAACAAGGTGGATGTTATTTGGTTCCCATGTGTGAGCCTTTCCCTGAGATCCTTGACTTATTCCTTAAGATAAAGATTTGTTTTTGGTTTTTCTTTAGATTTTGGTTATAAAGGGTCTACAAAAAGACTTGTTTTTATATAACCGAAGGTAGTCATATGGGGTCTGCAAAAAGACTTGTTCTGTACAACTAAAGATTAGCTATATGGTGTTTGCAAAAAGACTTGATCTATATAGTAGGATGTGACAAGGGGTCTTGCAGGGACATTATCCAAGTAACTAAAGTTTGACTAGAGGGGTCAATGGACTTCATCCTCGTAGAAATTTTATATGAGTTTGAGGAGTTTTGGTCAAGAGTCATAAGTTGTGAGGCTCAAAACCAAAAAGTTTTAGGGATGAGGATGCACACTACGCATGGTTTAGGTATGCAATGACATTTAAGTGTAGCATTTTTTAAGAAGTTTTCCATTGATGGGCATCATGCATCTGTCTCCTTCAAGTGTGAGAAGTATATAGGCGCCGTTGGAGTAGACCTTGTCGATGATGAAAGGTGCTTCCCACTTGGATTCAAACTTGCCCTTTGACAAGTGTGTGGAGAATATGGGCCTCTTAACTACAAGGACTAAGTCACTTTTCTTGTAAGCTCTGTATTTGACCGTTTTTGTTGAACAACCTTACCATACGCTCTTAATATAATTCGATGCTTTGCCGAGCAGCAAGCCTCTTCTCATCAAGGCTTTCTAACTCTTGAAGTTTGAGCATAGCATTCTTTTCTTCTGTGTATTTGTTTATCACAGCTACCCGTAGACAAGGGAGTTGAATTTCTAAAGGTATTATAGCTTCACAGCCATAAACCAAGGAACATGGTGTTGATTTGGTTGGACCACGAACTGTGGTTCGTAAGCCCACAATGCTTGAGAAAGTTTAGTACTCCAACTCTTTTTGTTGTTAGAGATCCTTTTTTTTAGAATTTTGCAAATAGTCTTATTGAAAACTTCAGTAAGTCCATTAGCTGTCGAATTATATGCCGTAGTAAGACAGCATTAGATTCCGTACTTTTTACAAAATCTTTAAACTTTGTTGTTGTTGAACTGAGGGTCATTGTCATGATACAGATGTTTAGGTACCCCAAGACAACATATGATACGAGTCTTCAAAAATCTGAGGATTGGATTTATTTTGACTTCTACAAGAGGCATTGTTTTTGCCCATTTAGAAAAGTAATCCGTGGTAGCCAAAATGAATTGATGACCACATTTTGATGGTGGACTAATTTTTCTGACTATGTCCATTCCCCAAGACTCAAACAGCCAAGAGGTGGATGTGGGATGTAGATATTCAGGAGGTTGATGAATGTAATCACTATGAATTTGGCATTCATTATATCTTTTGGTAAAACTGATGGCATTAGACACCATGGTAGGCCAATAGTAGCCTAACCTAACCTTCGAATTTGATCATGAAGCTTTGGTCTACCATGGTGAGCACCGCGCAGACCAAAATGAACTTCTTTGAGTACTTGCTCCGCTGCTTTTGGTGACGAGCAATGGAGAAGAACTCTATCATATAATTTGCGATGAAGAGTCTTTGAAGGCACATTGAAGTGAAATTTCAAAACTCATCTTTGATTACTAGTTCTATCTTTAGTATTCTATGGTAGCATTCCATGAAAAATGTAATCAATAAAAGGGTCTCTCTAATCTCTGAATGAGTTTTGGAAAAATGAAAACCAATTCTTGATCATATCAAAGCAATTTGCTACCGCTTTATGGGTGTTAAGTGAAAGTAAAAGTCTTTTCTTGATTACTTCTAACACCATTTTGTCATTCTCAGGGATCGACATTGAGGCTACCAAACCTGCCAGTGCATCTGCTTTGACATTAGGATGTATTGGAATGTGGTGAAACTTAATTAGACTAAACCTCTCTTTGAGTTCACAAGCTTTATTGAAGAAGGGAATTAAGTTAGGTTTTTCCACTTCATACTCGAGATTCATTTGTTTGATTACAAGTTGTGAATCTCCATAGACTCCAAGCATATTGATGCATGATTCTAAAGCTAACTCAAGACCCATAATTAATGTTGTGTATTTTGCCATATTGTTTGAACAAGGCATAATTAATGAGAATGAATGAGGGACAGAATCTTTCTGAGCTACAGAAAATAATTCTAACTCCTGAAACTGGCTGTCTTAGATCATTAGTTCTGGAAGCTGCATCAAAATGCATGATCCAATGTAAGTCTAGATCGATGGTGGGTTTCCATAGTTGTTTAATAAAGAAGACTGTTCATCAGGGAGATTGTTTATAAATTCAGAATCTTCTGAGAATGGATATTCTGCCAAAAAATTAGCAAGAGCCTGTCCTTGTACTGCCTTTGCAAAGGTATATCTAATGTTGTATTAAAAAAGAAGAATAGACAATTTTGCTAGACGATCACTCAGTGCTCCAGCTTTTGTCACCAGTGTCTTCAATGGGTTGATGTTAGAAACTAAGTACATCATATTGGAGAGGATGTAGTGATGTAGCTTTTGTATTGCTAACATCAATGCAAGACATTCTTTTTCCACTGGATGATAACTATGTTCACCACCAACCAGCATCCTTGACAAGTAATAAAGAGCCACCTTGTTACCTTCATCATTCTTTTGCTCTAATAGTGCCCCTAAATAGTGATCGAAAGCTCAAGCATAGAGGATAAAAGGTTTGCCTGGAATTGGGCTGAAAGAATTGATGGGATTGTGAGATATAGTTTGATATCTTGAAAGGTATTATTGTAAGTTTTATCCTATACAAAGTCTACTCCTTTCTTCATTAGTCTAGAGAATGCTCTGCACTTTCCAGACAAGTTTGAAATGAACCCGCGGATGTAGTAAGTCTACTTTCCAATTCCTTTAGTTCTTTGAGAGTTTTTGGAGAGGGCATCTCCAATATGGCTTTGACTGTGACTGGATTCAGTTCGATGCCACCTTTTCACACTACAAATCGCAAAAATTTCCCAGAAGAGACTCCAAAGAAACACTTCAAAGGATTCATTTGAAGGTCGAATTTTCATAACCTTTTGAAAACCGTGTGAAGATCAGTTAGATGGTCAGATTTCTACTTGCTCTTGACTGCAAAGTCGTTGACATAGGATTCGACAGACTTATGTTGCATATCTTTGAAAATTTTCATCATCTCCCTTTGGTATGTGGCTCCGGTATTTTTAAGACCAAAAGGCGTGACAGTGTATCAATATACACCAAAGGGAGTTCTGAAGGTAGTGTGTTTCTCATCCTTCTTATACATTTTGATTTGATTGTATCCCAAGAACGCATCCATGAATGACATCCTTTCAAATTCGAAAGTATTGTGAATCATGATTTCTGGTATGGGCAATGGGAAGTCGTCTTTAGGACAAGCTTTGTTTAGATCTCTGAAGTCAATGCAGACTCTGATTTGTTCATTCTTTTTAGTGACCGGCACTATATTGGCCAACCATTAGGGTGTTGTTCTTTTCAGATGAAGTGAACATTCCTGAGTTTCTGAACTTCTTGTTTTGTTTTATCCATGATATCTGGTTTTGTTATTCTTTGGTCTTTCTTTATGGGTTTAGCATCATCTGCTATGCTCATTTGGTTTTATTATTCTTTGTTCTTTCTTTACAGGTTTAGCATCATCTGCTATGTTCAATTTGTGCATGGAAATTTCTAGATCTAGACCTGGCATTTCTACGTAGGTCCATGTAAAGCAATCCATGAACTCCTGCAAGAAGCTCACATACACATCAAGTTCTTTTCCTTTGATTTGAGAACTTACAAAGGTAGGACGAGGATTTTATCAAGTCCCCAAGTTTATTTTTTTCACTTGGTCCTCAGTTGGAGGTTCGGAAGGAGGCTCTTCTATAGCATTTTCAGAAGTTCCAACTTTGCGAAACCTTTTGGGGTTTTATTTGGCGGTTTAAGCCAAGGCTGAGGCTTTTCCATGAATTCTTTTTTTAAGCCTCTTTAGCTTGTACATTAAGGGCTAAACATTTCCAACGAGTGTGTTGAAATGGGTCTTTTTCTTCATTGAGTTCAGGTGGCCAATATTCAGTGATTTGTGACATGGAGTCATCGTCATCACTTGCCCTTCAGGATACTAAAAAGTAGCCCAATCAGCAGGATCTTGGAAGGCAACAGTTTTGTGAAAGTCATTTGAGTCATATCCTTCGATGAGAACTACAGATGTTGCTCTGAAATTTTGATTTAACTTAGGAACGTTGCTGTAAGGAATGTATCCTATGTAATGCCGCAATTGTTCAATTCTGTATCCCTTGTTGAGATCTTCCTTCATTTCTAGAGTGAAGACGTCCAAAGGAATCTAAACCCCGTTTGTACTTAATCCAAGGCCTGTGGGCTTCTTGAGATTGTACCCCATATTTTTCATCATATTGCGGACCACAAGATTGTAGATGTCAAGCCTTATTTTCTCGTCATTAGTGATCTTGTTGATAGGATACGAAGCAAAAGCATCTTTGGCTCAATGGAAAACAATTGGGTGATTGTAATGCTTGGATGGAGGTACTAAGAAGTAAGAACCTTCAAAATCATAAATTTGAGATGGAGTGGGCCATGGCAAAAGCAGAGGATCCCAATTTGCTATAGAGTGCATAGAAGTGTTTATCTTTTTAGTATCTTTAGAATCTGATTCAGAATCTAAATCTCTAATGATTAAGATGACATGCATTGAGCGCGTCTGTCTAGACCTCCACGTAGACCATAGAGTGCCATTTTAAGAGATGAGACAATTCGAGACATCTCATCAAAGGTTTGAAATTCCATTACCATTGTCAAGCTGTAGAGGGTTGGCCTGAAACCTATCCAATACAGATGGATCCATGCTGAGTAATGTAGAGGATTTTCACATCTTTTAGCTAAGCAAAGCCATCTATCAATGTATGTCTAAGATAGTTCACCCCTTTGTTGTGATGATAACACAAATTGACTTAAAGTGATAGGAGAATTGGGCCTCATGGGGGACGTTCCCCTAGTAAAGGAAGTCCATCATTGCTTTCTTGATTAGAATCTGAGTTACTGACCAAAGAAATCACATTTGTCGAATATGAGAGCTTTTGATGTCATCTTGAAGTAGGTGGTTTGCCGTTCTGAACAGGTGTTATATACACAGTTGGGCTATGTGCTTTGGTTGTGTGGATAACAATACCTATTTGCTTTGTCCTTGATGGTTTTGTGGATATGACCAGAGGTTGATTTGATTGTTTGATTTCAAATTTTACCTTGATCACTAAAGGAGCTTTGGTATCCACAAACTTGACTGCAAAGCTTTTCGTGGACGGTAACTTTCGGACAGGATCGGATCTTTTGCCAAACCCTGGATAGGTTTTCTTTTCTACTGAAATAGTGAAAGGTTCTATGGGATTATCATCCATTAGAGAGGTTTTTCTATTTGGCTTAGACTTTACAGGCCTTTCTTAATACTTGGCTGCATCGGTGAAGTAAATTTCCTTCCCTTTGAATTGTTTTTCATCTGCAAAGACTCGATGTACTTTACCCTCATCATCAATATATTTGAGAGATTGATGGAGAGTAGAAGGTACTATGGCATAATCATGAAGCCATCGCCTTCCCAAGAGGATGTTTTAACAAGCATGAGTTTTAACTACATGCAAAATGGCTTTTGAGGTTAAATCTCCCAACTAAAATTGAATCCGAATCTTACTAATCGGACCCCTGGACTTCCCCATCATAACCTTGAATGGAAGTCTTTGTAGTAGATAGCTTGCTCACTAAACTACCAAGTTCTTGAAGAACTATAATTGTGATGAGGTTCGGAGTTGATCTAGGGTCAACTTGAACTCTGAGAACGACTATGTCTTTGATGTAGGCTATGAAATAGAGTGGCCTTATATGCTTCATACCACTTACGAGAAGATCATTTTGGCTAAGGAAGTAGTGGATTTAGAAGCATTATGAATTGAAAGACATTCTATGAATTGCTTTTAAGGTTTTTTGGATTTTGCTTTTAGATAGCTCTTCTCTATTTGATGAACTTGTGCCACATGAGCTTGATTGTTTGTATTCAAAGCCTTTTAACTCATATGAAGTTGTTATGAGTCTCCTCAGACATCTGTGAAAGATAAAAAAAATGTGAAGTCGTGCAGGTATGTGATTGAGGTGCTCAACAACAGCATACATGAATGGCTCTCGTGGCCTTGCATTAGTGTTTGCATGTGAAGAAATTACATGTACATTGTTGTTGTTCCTTGAAAGGTTTACATATGAAGAAGAAGAGGGTCTATCATAATTGACTCTATAGTTATGGCCAGAATGAGTGCAATCGTTGACTGTATTGCTTTGATCGATTTCTAGAGAAGTATATCTTTTTATTGCATTAACTTCTTCAGGTTTAGCAAAAAGTTGACTAACTTTCTCCAACCTTGCTTCTTAACTTGCATTGTTAGGAATGACCTAAGATGCTTGGGGTTCATCAATAGTGGTGCACAAAATCACCAAAGCATGAGCCAATGGTATCTCTTCTTCAGAGTCAGAGAGATTATCCTGAACCTCGAAGACTTCCTGAGGTGCACCAGGACTGCCTATGCTAAGGTTATTGTGTTCTTTTGGCAACTCAGGCTCATTAGTTAGGTTAGGAACAACTAGCTAAGTGCTTAGTTCAAAATCTGCATTCAAGGGGGTTGACTTAATAGCTGGTCCAGGAGAAGCATCTGGCACAGTGATTACTGCATACGAACAAGAAGGCGATGTTTGTTGTAGCTACACTTCGTCATGTTCAACCAATGGCAAGGGGTCTGGATGAATTTCTAGAGGTAGCGGAAAGGGATGAGGATCATTCGACTAGCCACTTATGCTCAGTTTGTGTATGTCATAAAGGACCACCGACAGTGTGTTGAGACCATACTTGATATTAAGTGTACCCATCTTAGGATCAAAAGTTTGTTCAGAACTTTCATCTTCATTGGAAGGGTATTCATTAGCAAAGAGTCATCAATCCACTGATCATCTTCGAGATTAGAATAGTTTGACCAATTTTCCTTATCATCCAAGTTAGGAGGCATGCCATCCCTCGATGGCTCTTCCTCATCTTTTGGAATTGGAATGATGAAGTCGGCCAAAGTGACCTCTAACCGATTTACGAGGTTCTTCTGAAACTGAAGCTCCAACCAGCTTTTCCTTCTTTTGCTTAGCTTCTTTTTTTTCATTTAACCAAGCGATTCAAGTAGCTTTCTAAAGGTTTTTAAGTTGCCTTTTAAATTTTCTTCTTTCTGTGGGTGTGGGTTTAGTTTTAACTTTCTCTTAACCTTTATCATTTATTAGGTCTCGGCTAACCCACATTTCCTCCCATGAAATGGTTTTGACCGGTATCAATCCTTGTTCGTCATGTATTGCATTGACGACCCTGAATTCAACAGTCAGTGGTTTTGGTGGAGCGAACACTGCTATAAGTGCGAACTATCCTAAGGAAATCATTTTGACAGGAGCAGCATCATATTTCTGATCAAAAGTTATCACTCCATTTGTCTCGCCCCGATCCTGGGAATTTGGGGATTTGAGTGGGCCTCTAGAGTGTGGATACGTAACCTCGTAGGATTCCGTGCCCTGAAGAATTATGCACGAATTCCTACAAGGGAGATTCCATAGGAACGTGTGAGGTAGACTAACACACGTATGGACATAACTCGTCATAAGTGAATGTCTGCAAAATACTTAGCAATAATCAAGAGCAAGTTAAAGAACATATCCCTTTTTATACATAGGTAGATATATACATATACATCAGTGCTAAAGTTCTTCAATTACATTTTTTTCCAATCAACTCAATTTAAAGGTTAGATACAAAAGGTCCAAAGTGTATTTTCCCTAATGGAAACCAAAAAGGTGGCCGTAACACCTCCAACACTGACGCACTCCGTGGGATGACTAATAAAAGATATCGTCATCCTTCCAATCGTCTATACCCCCGAGGTACCGTTGGGGCACTCTCCGGGGGCGCGTCAACACTCGGATTGGGACAGGGTTCTGTACCTGCAATACCAAGGGTAATACTGTTAACATGACGGTTAAGCAAGTACTGAGGCATATGCAACAAGTATAACAATATATATCAACTGAACTTAATAGTATGCACTAATTGAAAGAGAGCATTGGTAAATTACTAGACATATAGTGCATGAGTGGCAATGAATGAGGTTTTATGATCAAAACATACTACGTACTGATTGGCAATCACGATGCTCTATTTTCCCAAAAGGGAGCATACATATGGGTCGCTAAGGGACTTCCCGAGAAGTGTCGACAACTCTTTCTTAAACTACTGCAGTAGTGACAACATATACCCAAAGGCCACAAGCTAAGTGGTGCCAACTCGGAATCAATCATACTGGTCATAACATACACAAGGAATAGTCAATCATGGAAGCAACGAATAATTAAACGAAACACATGCATATGGGCTACAAAGGCCCGAACCTTGGCTCTACCCTCAGCTAGCAAGCATACACTCAGTAGAAGCTCTGGCTTGTCAGACATGCACTCATTAGAAGCTCAGGTCTGAATTGCCTTAGGGTTTGCTAGAGGAAGTGAATCCGATAACGAGTCATGTCGAAGGTAATATATCATAATAATATGAATGCATTCAGATTGAGTAAGTATCCCAGAACCACTATCCACTCTATATTATGTAACCCGTGACCCCCAAGGACATTCAACACGATGTACTCATAAGACTTCCAGTGTCATTGTGTTACCGCGTCTTGGTATCACCTCATATGCATACAGGACACCCCTTTTTTATGTCAACATCCATGACTTGTCATTGGGAGATCATCCGGAATAATTCTTTCTCTCCAACATGTGATTACCATTAGTCCCGTGTAGTGGTATGGAAGATGCCAACACTAAGGCCCTACAAAATCATTGAAGATTCTTAACACCCTATATTTATTGGGTTCTTACGGCTTAGCCGTGTACAATGCTACGGCTTAGCCGAGTGGTTCATGGTCCTTTTTAAATTTCAGGCACATTTACGGCTTAACCGTATATTGGCCTACGGCTTAGCCGTGCTAAGCCTACGGCTAGGTTACGGTGAGGTTACGGCTTAGCCGTAAGGTATTACACGGTGTAGCCACGGGTAAGCTGTAGAAGAAGATGGGTTCGTGGAGCTCTCTGGAAAGTCCGCCGTAAGAAGGCTTACGGCTTGGGCATGGGCTAGGCATGGCTTAGCCGTAGTGGAAACCACGGTGTAGCCGTGGGTAAGCCACAGTACAAAACCGAGTTTCGTTACTCTCTGGACTTTAAGCCGTAAACATCCACGGCTTAGCTGTAGCTTCGCCGTAAGCTTCAGAAACCTGAAGTCAGTTCTGTAGCTCAGTTTACGTACGAAATCCATACAGAACTAACTTGTGGGAAATTTCTATGGCTCAATTAGAGTGTCCTTGAGAGTGTTTTATACTCACAACTCCTCTATCCCATTTTTACCACTCTAACTCAATCCATACCACATTTGTACACCATTAAACAATGAAAAATGATTGAATTTGAGAATTTAGAGATCTAAACCATGAATCCATAACTTAATCACACATGCAATACATATAAACTCTAATACTTGACTTTTACCAGTGCTAGCCTTCTCTAACCCTTTCTTGTTGTGTGGCTAATGGGACCTCCAAAACGAAAATGGGTTCTCTACAAGTAGAACATGCAATGAAGAATGAGATTTAGATTTGCATGCATGTCATGTAGTTGAATCCTTAACTCTCTAATAAACCCAAATGGATGAAATTGTGGTAATTCCTCACCTTATGTAGCTGTAGCTTGGAGAAGGAAATGCTTTAATGGAAGAAATGCACAGGGAAGGTGAAGAAGAAAGAGAAGGAAAAAGTCTCTACCCATGCATGCAAGACCTTCCAAGCCTAGTAGACCTCCAAATCATGAAGTGAAGATGAAGATTGAAGAGGAAAGAAACAACCCCAGTAGCCAACATAAGGAGGAAAGAAGAGAAAGGAAGAAGGGACGTTGAGTTCTCTTTTAAACTCAAGTTTTCTTGCACTTCACATGCAAGTCCAAGCATTTCATGAAATATCAGTTTAGGCCACATGGACCTCAATTGGCTCAAGACGAGTTCGGATCAACGCAAGCCCAACACGAAAGATGATTTACACGAAAAACTTACACAAGGAGTGATTGACAAGGTGCCCAAGATGCAAGATCAATTTACAAAAAGGTCCTCAATTACTGAAGTACGGTTTAAACTCTACCCAACTACTTATCCAAGGCCTAAACCCAATAGTTTTTGTGTTAGATTAACCTTAATAGGGTTTAATTAATATAGAACGAGATTAATTAACTAGATTACAATTAGTGGGATTCAGAGCCTTACACCATTCTTCCACATCTTATTGATTTTTTCCTTCAAAATGAAGCAGTTTTTCAGAGGATGAGATACTATCCGATGATGTGTCCAATAATTTGGGTCATTAACGCAACCTACTTGTTCTGGCTTCTTTATTGGTGGAAGCTCAATTTTATTATTTTTCCATTAATGATTGAAAGATTTTTCTATATCCCTGTCAAAAGGATATTTAATTTTCTTTCTCTTATCATACTTCTCTTTTTTGGCTTGATTAGTTTTTACATTCTGAGGCTTTTGAGGAGGTGGTCTGGAGGTTTGCACATTGAATACCTCCTGTTTCTCTTTCAATTTTGGAGCAAAAGATGAAAACGACTCCGTTTTTCGGAACTTCCCTTTTTCTGACTGATTTCCATAGGGGTTAGTTCTGCATTAGTAGCTACCTTAACCAACCAGGCCAAAGATTTAGTTTTATGACTAAGTATGACAGCCTTGATCTCTGGTCGTAAGTTAGTTTTGCACATTTCAATGGTAGCCCTTTGAAATAGTTGTTCTAAGCATTTATAAGATAATGCTCTCCATCTATTGATAAAGGCTTGTGCAGTTTCATTGTCTCCTTGCCTTAGTTGTTAAGCATGGTGAATGTGATTGTCTGATCCTCCTCCTAGAAATGAAGTAAGAACTTCTTTTCTGTGATTGGTCATATCATGAAGGAGAGTTTTGCTAAGTGCTATACCAATCGAAGGTAACTCCTTTCAATGTGCCAATGGACAACCTTATTTTTAGTGCATCCAACTCTGGCAGGCTTCCAAGGGGTAATTTGAAATACATGATGTGTTGATAAACTAACCTTTTTCCAAGGTAAGGCTGGAAAGTCAAAAGTTTATAATCTAATGGAAATGGAACCAGATCAAATTCTGGAGGATACTTGGGTGTGATACCTTTCTTTTTCATCTTAGTATTCACTTTTAATTTTGTCAGTATTTCTTCAACTTCCTTAAAAGTTACATGCTTTTTAAGATCTACCTAAAGACCAAGGATTGGCGAATGATCACCACCAGTAAAACCTGTAGCTATCACCCTGTCCTTGAGAGACTTAATTTGAGCTGTGAGCAGGTCAATCTTAGTGGCATTTCTCCTAATCATAGCTTGTTCTCTCTTGTTAGCAAACAAAGGATTGACTGGAGCTTCAGCTGTACCACCTAACTTATTTGCTAAGATTTTCAACTGGGCAGTTAGGTGATCAATCTTCGCCCCTTGTTGCTTAACGACATCATTGACATCGTCTTCCTGATTTTCACAGCATCTTCTTCACTGGTGTGTTTACTATTGGAAGAAGGTGGGTCTCGTGGATGGATTTTCAAAACTTTTGACCCACTTGACACAGGGATCAACTATCCATAAGACCAAAACCCAATCCAGGATGCATTACCCTCAATCTTGTGACCATGTACAGTAAATATTCTATCAGCACTAAATATCCATAATAATCTATGACATGCAAGAAGTAGATCATACCTTTGGAGATCCGTAGTGCTCTAATGGATTTCTTCAACACCTCTTAGCCTTTCACGCTATGACCCAAATTGGACTTCTTTTCTCAAGAAGAGTGGTGGAATCTTCAGGAGAAATCCCAACTCGAAACTCTAAGGAACTAGAAGAGAGAAGGAGAGAGAAACTCGTGCAACTCTTGCACAAAAGGGTTTTGGGCGTGAGAGAGACCCTTCTGGACGTCCAAGAGATTTTATAAACTTACAAATCTCTTCCTTGCCTAATTGAAATAGAATTCTTACTTCCAAAGCAACTTTCTCCTTTCTAATCCCTTCTTTTTAGAGTTCGAGTCGGATTAGTATTTTCCAATAACTTGGGCTAGCGTGGGGACCACTAGGGATTCCTTAGAAAGCTGGCTCCAACTGGAACACCACGACCCCACATCTCATGTGCAATCCGGGCCCACAATTAATTGCAAATAACACAACTATATAAATGCAATTGCACTCCAGTCTTAGGAATAAATTATAATGAAGACCCTAAACTTCCCAATTACCACAAGTAGGCCCCTCTATCAATATCCGTGGATCAATTGGAATAAATCCATCTCTTCCAATCTAAGTTCCACATCTTATTATCCTTGAGCCCCAATTAATCACAGTAATCATCAGTACCATCCAATTAACTCTTAATTGAGATGGGTGCGCACTTACTAATGACAAATCCATTAATTGGCACAAGGGGATAATAGAGATAGATTCCATCTTGATCATTCAACGTTCCCACAGTTCTACTACCACATACCCAAGACACCGAGGTGTTAACCTACAGTAGGCCTCACTCATTGGTGACTCAAAGCAAATGAATAGATAGAAACTTGAGTTCATCAATGTCTCAAGATTAAGAGCCTATTGCTAGGGAATTATGAGAGCATACCTTATTATTGAGACGGAATTCCATAAAGTGCATCTCATGGTCCTTCAATACATCCAATGTACCAGCACCGTGATCCAGAATCTTACATTCTGATGATCGAGACGAATCACATTATCTCATAGTGATCAAAGTGCTGCAACCTTATCAAATAAGATACCCAGTCTCATTACTGGTTGTAAAGCTATTTGAGTATAAGATTTGTGACATATATCTCCCGCGTGTGGATCTCATCCATGCACATATATCACATCTAATATACTAATGGGACCCGGTTCAACTCATGAACCATTATGTCATATGTATTGGTCATGTGCATGAATTAGTAAAATAACACTCTTCTCACGAAAGCAAAGCATGATTTTATCTATAAATAAAGAAATTAATCAATTTATTACATCAACTGATGGATTGAGTCCATAAAATCTAACAATTACTTCCACTAGCATCATCATTTCCATCCTTTGTAGTCCCACTCCCTTCAGCCATGAATACAGTGTACTAACGGTGATAAAAGGATGTTAATGTAGGAAGAATGGATTGACTATCTTTATATGTCCAAGATAATGATAAGATCCTCATTGGAGTCTATTTTGACATGCCCTTCAGAAGTCTTGCCTGAATGAGAGTTGGGGTTAGACTCCTGTGATTAAGTCTGAGCCATACTCTGAGTGACTCTTTGGGTCGAACCAAGTCCGACCATGCATGATGAGGTTAAGTCGGAATCATCTTCTTTAATCACCCATTTTTGAGTGATTGTGCGTCATGACAGCTTCTGGGTTTGATTCCTATAGTGAGCCAAAGGCTTTTTTCTTTATCTAATTAGCTAGCCTGGTTGCCCAGGTTTGATCTTTGAACCTGGCAACTAGTGACCTGGAAGTACTGGCAACTTGTTCCCAATCCATGGGTCAGAAGTGGGAAGTGAAAGAATGTTAACAACACCTCTCTTGTTTTTCTTCTTTTGCTCCTTTTTTTGTTGGAGTGAGTCTTTGAAATGAGCTAGATCAATTGAATTATTAATAACCAATCGCTCGGTTTTCTTTTTATCTTTAGCGCCATGTGATAGTTGCTGGGGTGAAGATGGCGAGGAAGGTGCCACATCATAGAAGGTATATGCCTCCTGGTAAATGTCCGTCCCTCTTTTGAGTCAAATGGTAGAAGGTATTATCTTCAAGTGAGGCCAAGAGTTTGTTCTTAGCCTTGTTGGATTTGGAAGTGCGTGGCTGTGGTGACCACATGCTGTATCCAAGAATGGACGCATGTTTTTGGGCCTTCTTGTGAGTTATAAGTTGTCGTAGGTCCTCTGGTGTTTGCTTGTTGATGACCTGCTGTTTGGGCAGAGTAGAAAATGAACTTGAACCTTGAGTAGCCGTTGGGTGCGACTTGCCAAGTGTTAGTGACTTATGATTCGCGAACCGGATCTATCTTGTCCCCAGTTGAGGCATGATGATATGAAGGCTGTTGTCTCGAGACTTCAGTTTGTGTTTTGGTTCTTTCTGAACCTTGTTGAAAGCTCCAAATGGATTTTGGGCATATTTGGAAACCCAAGGTTTAGGAGTCCCAACTATCTTGATGGATTTTGGGGTCACTGAAGACCCATCCAGATCAGTTGAAGTCTTGGAACCTATAGGTGTAGAGAGTATTTGAAAGACTAAGACTCTTGATGTAGAGGCAACAGAGTCAATTCGACTCTTCTTCGGTGCTCTTGTAGATGATTTATTTTAGGTCATGGAGATTTTAAAGAGCCTCTCCTTAGCCACATCAAAAGTAATAATCAAAGAACCCATGATATCTCTATAACAAAAAGTAAGCCCGATGAACTACATCAGTATTATAACCAACATGGTTGCCTCTTCGGCTTGCCGGAATGGTTTATGAATGCCATCTGAACCAATATGGTTTTAAACTGGAATGGTTAGACATAAGCAGAAACCCCATCTCATTGTGCTATGTTGTCTATCCTAGTTGTCAGAATTTTTGCAGCATTTCAGGACCATATAGTCAGGCTTAAAAGTATGCTAAGTTGACTAGACCTGGCTACCAAAATTTTGGCAGCATTTTAGGGCTATCTGTGTCAGACTTATAAGTAAGAGAGGTTTGGATCTAATCAAAGAGATAGGGCCCACAGGATCAAGCCTGCACCACTACCACAATTATCACATAGGAACCATCAGTGCATGACGTCGGATAGTGCATGTCTATAATGTTGTTGGTTTTATCACTAATTTGAGACAAACAGTTATTTGGATCGAAGCCTTTTTGACTGAATCACTACTCTTCTATTACATAAAAGGGTATTGATCTGGTCCATGTACATCGAGGTGCAAAGTCTCTTTAATTAAATGGCAAAAGTATACACTTCGAGGTACTTAATGCCTTCATTTGCAATATAAAAGGTAGCACTTTGAGGTGTAAAGTTCCTTCAGTAATGCTTCCAAACCCATCAAAGACATCAAGGTCTTACATGGGTGTCTTCAAACGTCAAACAAGTCATTTTAGAAGCAAAACAGGTCAGTGATTGCAGGCCCGTGGTCAGTGACTGCAGGCCCATTTTCCATCAATTCCTGATGTCATAGTACTTCTTTTATAGCATCCCATGGTCATTAGTTAACAGCAGCACTTTTCCCGTGGTCACTAATCAACAGCAGCACTTTACCCGCGGTCACTAGTTAACAGCAGCAAATTTTTTAGCACTTTTCATGCATTTTATCCAATTTTCATTTCTTATGGCCAAATTTGATCACAAATTAGAGTGAATTCAATTCCCACAAACGGCGCTAATCTTTTGATTGTGCTCGAAATATGGTGAAATGCAACGGATTCAAGTCCAACATTCACATACTTCAAGTATTAAGAAGAATGAGAAATAACTATAGTTTATCAATATTTTCCCTTTGTTTTACATTGGTTCAAATGCTCTAACTGTGGGAATGCATGTTGTTTACAAGTTTTGAAACATTTACAACCCCTCCCTCTAGTCTCAAATCTGATTTGAATCTGGAATTTGAAAGAAAGTACATCAAAATATTAAAAAAATGAAGAAAATGAGAATGCAGGAGAGAGTGATCATGACCCACGGTCAATGGGCACCTACCAGCGATCATGAGCCACGGTCACTAGTAAACAGTGGCCGAAAAGGCCCCTATTTGCCCTTTGTTTGGCTCTGTTTCGCCTCTGTGACGTCTTCTTTAGAGTATAGGAACTTGTTTTTTTTTCGAATTTGGAGTGTTGAATGGCCACTGAAAGTGCTCGATTTGGATGCGGAATCAACTTAAACCTTTGATAATCATCATTTTTTTGTTACGGACTAGTTTTATATAAATCCGAAGAGGGTACGGTATGAAGCCAAAGTTGTATCATTCTAACCCTATGTTTTTCAAGGGGTCAAAATAAAGCCTAAGGAGGCTTGTTTACAACTTCCATGATGGCCCAAAACCCTTCCCAAGTGAGAAATCAAAGGAAGAAGATGTCATCCAAGTGGCCTTTACATTAGTCTTCATTAGGTGAGGTACATGCTACTTCCTCTTATCTGGATTATTTCTTACCTTACATAAGTGAGAAGGAGAAGAAGAAGTGTGTTGAAGTATTAGGAATGTCTCATGACTTTCTTGATATTATTGTAAAGTTGCTTCAAACCTTAAACTGGTCTCCATAGCTTTGGAAATTGTTCTTCCCTTTTTTGTTCCCTCTGCCTTCTTTTTTTAGACCTCCCAAGGTGGTTTAAGGAGTTATGAGATGTTAAAGGGAGTTAAGGGAAGTTAAGATTCAAAAAGGAATGGAGGAAACTACTGAAAACCACCAAAACTATTCCACGGATTATAGTGACCACAGCCGCGGTCACTCCCAGGTCCGTTTTTTAGACTTTTGCATATGTGACCTATTTTCACTTGTTTGGAGCCCAAATAATGTCCGATCTTCATGAAACATGAAGGGATAGCTTTTGATATTATTTTGAGTGTGTCATAGAAATTTCAGCCTATTTTAACCTTCCGAAGTTGGTCAATTTCCCTGTTGACTTTTTATGAAAATAGGCTCTTGTTTCAGCTGTTTGAGGCCCAAATGACCTCAGTTTGGTTTGAAACTTGGAAGGGCTGATTTCAGGGGTATTTTGGACTGTCCATCAAAATTTTGTATAGTTTGGATGTGTGGAAGTAGGATTTTAAATAATAACCCATTTGTTGCATGTTCTAAGTCACCATTCACTTCACACTTAGGTAGTTAGCTTATTTTCTACCCAAACGATGTTCAATAGATTTGAAACTTTGGAAATTATTTTGAACATATTTTAAAGCTCTGTTATGAATCTCATCAACTTTGGTTCCTTGGAAGTAGGATTTTGGCTAGTGACCTCCATGGCTTAGGGGTTATTGTCTTCGAAGTTGACTTGCAATGGAAGTAGGATCAAACGGAGTCCTCTTGACTTGAAAATTTGTAAAATCTCCCTTAAATGTGATTGGAGCTTTGTCACCAAATTTCATCTATTTTGGATGTCAGGAAGTAGGACTTTGGTCAATGACCCCATGGTATGAGGGTTAATGACCCAAAGTTGACATGTTTGTAGACTTTGGGTCAAATGATGTCAGTTTGACCTAAAATTTTTTAGAGCTTTCCTTGAACATAATTTGAGCTTCCTCCAGGAGTTTTAGCTGATTTGATCTTCATGAGTTGTCACTTTGCATAGTGACCTCACAAAGCTTAGTAGATGCTCATCTGAACTGAGTTTGGATCCAAATCATGTCCAAATGCTTTGAAACTTTGAAGCACAGTCTTTGAATGTGTTTAAAAGTATTTCCCTGAGTTTGAGCTTGGTTTGACATGTAGAAGTGTCAATTTCTGCAGTGACCCCCAAGGAGCTAGCAGACAATCATTGAAGTTTAAGTTTGAGCTGAAATGAAGTCCAAATGTTTTGAGACTTTGAAACATCATTCCCAAGCATGTTTATGGAGTTTCCATGAGATTTTCATCAACTTTGAACATCTGGATGTTGTAGTTGACTTGTTATTCCACACATCTAGGGTTTGTGTACCCTTGTCTTTGTTGCAATATTTGTGATTTTTTATGGGTCAACACATCAACCCATTGAAGACACTTGTAACAGAAGTTGGAGCACTAAGTGATCATCTAGCCAAATGGTCTATTCTTCTTTCTCAGTACGACATCAGCTATGCCTACACAAAGGCAGTAAAAGGACAGGCACTTGCTAATTTTCTAGCAGAACACCCACTCTAGGAAGATTCTGAATTCTTAGACAATCTCCCTGACAAGCCCATCTTTTTATTTAATAACTATGGAAACCCACCATTGATCTAGACTTACATTGGGTCATGCATTTTGATGGAGCTTTCAAAACTAAAGAGCTAGGAGATCCAAATTCAGGAGTTGGAAACATTTTTGTAGCGTAGAAAGATTCTATCTTCCTCACTCTCTCTCATTAATCAAGCCATTTTCAAACAATATGGCAGAAATACTTAGCATTGATCATGGGTCTCGAACTAGCCTTAGCATCAGGCATCAATATCTTGGAATCTATGGAGATTCACAACTTGTGATCAATAATTGAGTATGAAGTGAAGAAACCAGACTTGATTCACTTCCTCAACAAAGCTTGTGAACTTAAGGAGAGGTTTATGCTAATTGAGTTTCACCATATTCCAAGACATCAAAATGTCAAAGCAGATGCATTGGCCAATTTGGCAATGATCCCTGAAAATGACAAAATGGTGCTGGAAATAGTAGAAAGAAGACTTCTACCTCCACTCAATACCCCTAATGCAGTAGCAAATCGCTTTAATGTGAGCAAGAATCGGATTTTATCTTTCCAAAATTCATTTAGCTTCATGGAGTGCTACCAGAGAATACTAAAAACAAGAATAGTATTCAAAGACGAGCTCTAAAGTTTCACTTTTATTTGCCTTCAAAAACACCTTATCGCAAATCAGATGATGGAGTTCTTCTCCGTTGCTTATCACCAAAATAAGCGGATTATGTACTCAAAGAAGTTCATTCTGGCCTATGTGGTGCTCACCAGGATGAACCAAAGCTTCACCATCAGATTCAAAGGTTAGGTTACTATTGGCCTACTATGGTGTTTGATGCCATCAATTTTACCAAAATATGGAATGAATGCTAAATTCATGGTGATTACATTCATCAACCGCCTAAATATCTACATCCTACATCCACCTATTAGCCGTTTCAGTCTTGGGGAATGGATATAGCTGGGAAAACCAATCCACTATCAAAATGTGGTCATCAATTCATTTTGGCTGCAATGGATTACTTTTTCAAAAATGGGTAGAAGTAGTGCCCCTTGCAGAAGTCAAAACAGATACAGTCCTCAGTTTCATGAAAACTCATATCATCTGTCACTTTGGGGTGCCTAAATGTCTACATCATGACAATGGTCCTCAGTTCAACAATGACAAATTCTATAGATTCTATGACTAGTACGGAATTTAATGTTGACCTTCCACGACATATAACCTTGCAGCTAATGGACTTGCTGAAGCTTTCAACAAGACTATTTACAAAATTCTAAAGAAAATGGTCCTTGACAACAAAAGGTGTTGGGGTTCTAAACTTTTTGGAGCATTATGAGCCTACAGAATTACAGTTCGAGGTCCAACAAAATCAACACCGTATTCCTTGGTTTATGGTTGTGAAGATGTGATACCCTTGGAAATTTAACTCCCTTCTCTTCGAGTAGCTATGATAAACAAATACACTGAAGAAAAGAATGCCAAACTTAGACTTCAAGATTTAAAAAGCCTTGATGAAAAGAGAATTGTTACTTGGCAAAGCATCGAATTATATCAAGCTCGTACGGCTAGGTCGTTTGATTAAAAAGTCAAATATAGAGCTAACAAGAAAGGAAACTTAGTCTTTGCAGTTGAGAGACCCATGTTCTTCACACTCTCGTCAAAAGGTAAGTTTGAATCAAATGGGAAGGACCTTTTGTCATCGACAAGGTCTACTCCAACGGAGCCTATGCACTCCTTACCCTTGAAAGGATAGATGCATGATGCTTATCAATGGAAAAGTTCTTAAGAAATACTACATTTGAATGTCATCTAAACCATTTATAGTGTACATTCTCATCCCTAAAACCTTTGGTTTCAAGCTTCATAACCCATGACTCTCAACCACAATCCCTCAGACTTATACAAAATGACTACGAGGACAAGGCCCATCGACCTCTCTAGTCAACTTTTGTTACCTGGATAATGTTCCTACAAGACCCTTTATAACATACTGCTGTATGGACCAAGTCCTTTTGCGGACCCTGTATAGCCAAATTTAGCTATATAGAAGAAGTCTTTTTGTAGACTCTATATAGATACCCTCTGTTATATGGAAACAAGTCTTTTTATAGACCCCATATAACCAAAACCCAAACAAACCTCAAAAGCAAAATTTTGTCCAAAAGCATCAAGTTATGGACCCTAGAGAAAGCCTCACACATGGGCACTAGATAAAGTCTGCCTATATGACTCCTTTTCTTTGTTAATTTGTAAATCTAAAAGATTGCAAGTTACACCGCATACAAGTATGAGAAAATAAAACAAAACAAACCATCCAAGCCATACACACTTCCAAAACATCCATACAAAGTTAAACCAAACATTCCACGCCAACGACAAAGTGGAGCAAAATGAAATTTTCATTGATATTCATTTGGAGTTTAATACAAAAATGAAGTCAGTGTATACATAGGGCCCAGGGCTAATCAAAATAAAAAGAGTTAGATAGGAGCTACAGCAAAGAGTTCTAGTTCAGGAATTTCTCTAGTTGCCTCCTCGTATTCAATACACCTTCCATAAGGGCACGCCCTTTGTCGCTTGCATACATGGGTATAGTAGTATTGATATCAATCTCATCTAGTTTGATATTCATTTAACTCTCTAGAGACTGAAGAAAATCATCTAAAGCCATCCGTTTCACCTCTGCACGTGTAAGGAGGTCATCTCTATGCTAATCACCCTCTGAAACGAACCTTTTCAAGTCCTTAATGTTATTTTCCAAGGAAGACAATTGTTACTGTAACACGATGATTTGCTATTGTATATTTTCACGCTTGGTCATCCGCGCAGCTATTTCCTATGTTGTCTCGGCCTATATTGCATTTATTGCCCATATCTCTTCTTCGGTGCTCTTAATCTCCGTGGCCATCTGAACTTTATGCCTCAGCACTTCATCTTGAAAATCTTTGGCATGCAGATTGGGGCTTTGGAGCATCGCTAAACAAATTGGACTCCTTAGGGATAGAAAGATTTGACTCTCGCTTTTGCCAGTTGGACTGAGTTTGAGAGCCTATGCGCTTATCTCATTCTTTCTCAACACTTGCACCCTCACCCCCATGAGCAGCCAACGCTTCTTCGTGAACAGAAGGTGAATCATGCAATCCTTGCGAAGATAAAGTGGCGGAAGGATCCCTATTTGTATGTGTGTTACTGTTACATTCAATGATGCCTTCTAAGATCCTCCACCTTCAATAGCAGAAGCTTCATCTGATATCTTTTATACAGCTGGGTCTTCAATAATCTTCATAGGCGATGACTGATCAGCCCTAAAATGAATTCTTGGAGGTGTCGCGGCCTTGGGAGGTGTAAAGCTGCCAATAAGAGGGGGCAGGCCACTAGCGATTGGTGTTGTAGGAGTATCATCTTCCATGGGATTTACAACTTTATCTTCTAGAACCAATGTCCTTTGAGCAAGAGGAGCAATTTTGGCCATGATCGACTCTGTTATAATAGCCTCCTCAACTGGGACCATCTCGATATCAGTTTCCTTTTCTACTATGCCAACGGGTTGAACGCTTGGTTTTGTCTGAACATCCAAAG
This sequence comes from Sextonia rubra, assembly GCA_037013555.1. NCBI lineage: Eukaryota > Viridiplantae > Streptophyta > Magnoliopsida > Laurales > Lauraceae > Sextonia > Sextonia rubra. The sequence continues at coordinate 13,228,949 of JASUAD010000014.1, read as the reverse complement.
CTTCATCGAGCCTTGGTATTTATCAGTCCTTGGCATATCAACAGCCGTGAAGGGTTCACTCCCATGAGATCCTGAATCCGAATCCAAATTCATCGAGGGAACCACACCTAGTATGAATGCAGGCTTAATGCTGATAGGTGGTAAAATGAGTACCGATGATGACTCTGGATCATTGTTGATACTTTTGGTTGGTGAATCTAAGGAGAAGCCTTCCATAAGCCATTGCAAGTCGCTTTTTAAGGTGCTGTTCGAAGCCACCTTAAGATATCCACTATGGATAGAGATATTGTATAAATCAATTGAAGATTCTAGCTCTCTCTTCCTACTGGCTCCTTAATTGGTGACCTAAAAGGCTTTCTCATTGAAGTAGGAGGCACAACAAGCGTGCTTTCCTCCACTCAGGTACTTAAGAAGGAATAAATGAGATCAAATTACAATGTTGGAATAAAATTTTCATTTCCAAATAATCAAATCAAAAGTTACATTTAAGAGTTAGATCTGTCATAATTCCTTCGACAATATTAGGGATTTCTCCCTTTTCCATTGAGACTTCGGCAGTTAGTCCCTCAGAAATCTCACAAGGAATCTTTTACTGTTCATCTAAGCAGTGTCTCTTTCAGAAGTAGCAGTGGTATCAATCAGAACTCCACCGCTATTTATTTGCTCCAAAACTAGCTCCATGGGTACATCGCTGCAGGTTACTTTAGTGACAGTAGCAACATCACCCATATCATCACCAAATTTCTCCACAACAATGGACTCTATCGGCATATCCCCTACAACTTTTCTCCCAAACACAAGCATCATTTCCTGGTCAAACATATCTTTCTTAAAATCGAATTCGATATTAATGTCATTATCGGTTCGTTCATTGATAGTAAAAGTATCAAAACTGTTATCTTTGTCATTGCCTATGTCTAAGGTATAGTCTTCAACAATCTCAGCCACCCTTTACGCAACTTCTTTAGTAGTTGAAGTTTGAACTGATAAGGTTGCAAGAAAAAATGTATGCATCAAATAAGAGAGAAAGAAAATCAAATAATAGTGTCATATGAAGAAGTAAAGAAGCTTTACAAGCTTTTAGCCTTTGGGAATGACGAGTTTTAGGGTTTTCACCCTTTCTCTTCTTTGAAGAAACTCCTTTGTTGATAAAGGATCTAGTTACATGTTTTGAGTGTATAGATCGAAGTTTCTTATGCAGAACCGGAACCGCTGGAGGTTTCGTTGGCATTGTAACCAATGGTTTCAATCCAGTAGTTGCTTTGGTTGACTGACCTATGTTTGCTGGACTTAGAATTGCATGTGCCTCTTTTAGCACTGGAGCTGCAGAGTAGCCTTCGGCAAATTTCAGCGGGTATGGTTTGCCTTGACGGCCACACATATGATGGTCTATTATTTTTTAAATTTCCATGTCTGCTCCCCAACCGAACTTTGGTTCTAACAGAGAGAGAAGCAGATCCAAAATCAAGCGCAACTCTACCAATCCTCTCAATCTCAGCAAGACTCTCGCTCTCTTGTATGTTCTCATCCACAGCCTGCTACAACCTTATTGCAGTCACATTAGAAGGAGGCAAGATTCTCTCATCTTCTTCACCTCTTAAAGAATGATGAGCTTTGGAGACACCAGAACTGGCCACCAAGCCAATCGCCATTTATCTCCATCATACAGCTAATTCTCAAAGTTAACTAGGATCAAATGATCTTTCTCCGCCTTCTCTCCTTTTTTGGAAGCAGCCAAAGGGCGACATTTGATGTGGGGGGTGCTCATATATGTCTCTATAATGGTAGTGGTACTTTTGGCATATCATTGTGTGAAAACACTCATGTATCCAGGATTTAGGAGGCGAGGGTAGCCAAAATGAGTGTTAGTGCAAAGCGCTCGATAAAATCCCCAAGCATTTCAAGCATCTTGTAAAGAACCAGTAGTGCCTCAAATCCAACTGGGTGTTCCCACAACGGCTTGATGAAAGTCAAATTATCTATAAAACCTGGCAAGTATATAAGGATGGATGCTGATATTTGAATTCTTCTTATATATTAGATCTACGGGTCTTAAGCTCAAGAACCAACTCTTCTCTTCATCTGACAAGCTAACATCTCGACCACTCTCTCTAATTTTGTCAATTGACTATTCTACGACATTTCTCATGTGAGTTGTAACTTCAATATTGGGCATTGTGTCGTGAGAAGTAATATAATTGTTAAAATTGTGTAATTGTTGGCATAGGTCAGTCATGGAAAAGGTGTTAGACAGCTGCCGCATATTACACCCTCCAAGTAAATACTTCTTGGTGCACAATTGTGTGAGTGGAGCCATTGCAATGGTATGTGAACCGGGTCTACAACAAGTACTCAGCATAATATCGGTTGAAAGGCTTCCTCTCTTTGACGGTAAAAGTTTACCGCTTTAGCTCAGTTAGCATATATACTATGAAAGCAGGGCCCAAGGAAAGACTGTCCAAAGGCCATTATGAGCATTGGATATATGCAGCTAGGCCTGAGGTCACCTCCAGAACTCAGAAAAAGAATATCAAACAACCATGCCGACAAAAATGTGGCAAGCTAGCACTTCCTCTTCAAGTCTGGATACTTGGCAAAAATATATGGCAGGAAGTCCGAATCCTTATGGTAAATGATTGTTGGCTCTTTCTTAGGGTCCTTGTTGCAGATAATCTCTTTCCACTTAAAATATCCGCCCTCATTTACGAAGAAAGGGTTGGTGATATTCTTCACCTGACTCATCCACTAGATAACGTTGCCTTGACTCTGGCTAGTCATTTGGATCGAATCTTCAAGGGCCAAAAGGAGATAATATGCAGCTTGAAATTCGTTGTTCATGGTAGCCAATTCCTCACTGGGTAGAATGATTTCATTACAAATTTCACCATATGGTGCAAAACTAAAAATTTTCTTTGCTTCCCATAAAGAAAACCCCAGCTCCATGTTTAGAATAATGAAGATACCGGTCGTTGGGCAAAACAATTCCAGAATAGCCCTGCATATGTTCTTATACTCACAAGAGACTTTTTGTGTGGTGGCATTATAGTGTCAAAGATTCCAATCACTTTCAAATCCTCTGGATAGTAGTGCTTGATCAGAGTCACCCAACCTTGCCAATTTGGGGCGTAGTTAAACGACCCACGAGACTAGTGTTTTTCATTGAGCCATGCACTCCCATCTCTAGTGTGGATACCAAGCCGAATTCTCTTTAATTGTGAAATCACTGTACCCACTTCAAGATTTAGAGTGCACAATTCTAGTGCCTCTATTTTAGACCTTAGGAATTCTGTGAATTAATATGGAGGCTGGCGCATGAACTTACTAGTTCTGAAATGGATGCGAAGCTTTATCCATGGAAATGGATCATTCCTTGCTGGGATAGTTGGAGCCATTGACATTATCATTTGATACCACCTGATACACCAAGCAGTGGTCAATTCATAAGAAACTCCCGCTGAGTCTACATAGCGATATTGTACATTGCCAATAGGATGTTTCATGTTCTCCTTCGTGGCATCTCTAAATATATAACGTGGCTTATCAAAGCTCACTTTACCATTATTCTCCTAATCGGTGTTATTCACCAGACACCAGTATATGTATTAATTCCTCCTTGATAGGGCTTTAGTTCATTGACTTTGCAAGGTAGCAGTAAATACTTCATTTGGATCTTTCAGACCGGGGTCACTTGCAATCTTACCCTTTGCATGGCTCTTTGATGCTCTGGTAGTTGAAGTTACAGGTGCTTTGGCTTTTTTATTTGTAAAACAAACAAATGAGAAGAAAATATCAGTAACAGCAAAACTGACAAAGGTAAGGAATTTTATCGAAGTTTCCAAAACATCTCCCTTTAGCAAGAAGCCAAAAGGAGAAAATAACACTCAATTCTGAGACCAAGAATTGGCATCAAGGTATACTTAAGTCCCAAAATTGAGGCTCTTGGTCTAAACAGGTGTTCGAGCACTTAAGACCTTCAAGGGCAATTGGATTTCTGTTCAAGCACGAAAATTGTAGTATCCAATTTAAAAAATGCATGCACAATACAAGTAAAGCATGACAGCAGCTATATACAACACAAAGCATAAACAAGTTTAAACATGTATGAAAATACAACATGTGAAAGTATATGGCATGTTTTCAATAGAGTCAACAAAAAGAGCAACATCAGTTTTAAAGCATTGGAAACAAAAGTAAATGCTATTAGTCTACTAGCAACCACTTTTGGTTACTCTCTAAGGTTTCATTAGACTTACCTATGACTATTGGAGACTGTTTTACTCTCAACACTTAAATTCAAAGCAAACTAAAGGATTTTCACATCCCTGAGATGCCATCTCTAACAAATTTCAGCAAACAAAGTCCCAGATGGTGATTCACTATGATGGGACCATTAGACATTCTTATGGGAGGTCGAAAAAGTACTATTTCAGTGGATATAGAGCTAATGAAGGAAATATTACTTTGTAAAATTAATTTCAAAACAAAGATCATCAACTATCATCAATGATCAGAAGGTGATATTGTATCCATTAGCTTTCAACAAAGACGGTTAGCATCACTCAAATTAACTTGGAGAATACATCTCGGGTTAGCATTGGTAAAGGCAAAGAAGGGTGAATTGGCCTTGGAAGTTGTAGTCGAGAAAGACAATGTAAAATAGCTCATTCAAAGCTACATCCCGCCACCCGACCAGAGGTTTATCTTACTTTCGTTAGTTTCTTTCGTCGTACGCTCATATCTTGGTGATTTATACTTCTTTTATTTATTGAAATTTAAGGGGAGTAACCTTCTCATCAAAAGCAAAAAAAAGTGTGTCGTAGGCATTTGTAGTTTTGATGACCATAGATGAATTCTCACAGAAGCTATGTTAGTCAAGTTTGTATTCACCTAATGTTAATGATCGACCAAACTACTAAAAATCAAATCACCTATAAATCCCACAGAAGATTAGTGACTAAACTTGTGCTTACACCATACTAATGAATGGGTGAATTGTCATTTTTCAACCTCTGACACTTCCCATAGGCCACAAAAGGCAAGTGTCTGCTTTTATGTGTCAATGGTCAAGTTGAACAAGTGGATATATCTTCACCAAACCCAATAATGAGCTGGCTTTATGTGCTATTCTAATGGATACAAACAAGTCATGTGCAATTCCCTCTAAGCATTGTGATAAAAAACAAAAAGAGGAGAGAAGACAACTTTTGGCTTTAAATCTAGTTGCTTATGTGCGACCGTGGCCATTACCATGAGTATGCCCGAATGGCACTGGTCATGATTATTGACTACTACAATAGTGATTTAGTTGTGCAGAAACATGAATGGAGCTCGACATGACCTTCATACTAAAAGGCAAACTAGGAGCATGAAAGAATAAAAGAAAAACAGAGAGAGAAAAGAGAAGAGCACAATTCCATAGACCGTGTCATCAAATGGGTTGTGACTATGGGTGTCTCATAAACCATGACTGCGGCATCTACTCAATTAGTGCCCAACATGGAGAAAACCCTCATAACAGATTACTCAAGCATGAATCCCATGTCAACATCAAACCGTAAGTACAAACAAAAAAAAAACCAAAAGAGAGAAAAGAAACAGAGAAAATAGAATTTTGTTTCTCTTTCAACCATTTCTTCAAATGGGTCGTGACCGTGGTTCTTCTCAAGGACTAGATGACTCATGACTGTGGCATTGGCACGAGCAGTAATCAAACTAAGCAAAACAAGCTACTCCAATCATAGTTCTTCTATCATCAAGCAAGCAAGAAAACAAAACAAAAAAAAGAGAGAAGAGAAGAGCAAGGAAGGGGCAAACTCCAGTCCCCATGAAAAAATCCAACCCTTGAGCAGCTCTTGGCATTTTGGGTGCATGTTTAGCTAAAAGCAACGAAGAAGATGAATTGCAGTTTGGAGTTATGGTGCTCATCAAACCAAAACAAAATGTTGTGCATGAATGCAAGAACATAATCAAACCAAAGAAAAAAAAAACAAAAAGAGAGCCATCAACAATGCCCATTTGGCTATGGGTAAAATGCAAGGAAGGGACAAAGTTCAGAGACTTACTGGCCATGGCAGCTATTTGCAATTATCAAATTTTCAAGTCGAAAGAAGAAAGTGTGCAAGTTGGAAGAAAAACTAAGAATAGGAAGGTACGTTGAGATTCTGGGAGCTTGGGTCTCTCTTTGAATAAGTTCAAATAGTGAAAGGGGTAAATGTAGTTTTGTTTTATAGCTCACGGTTGGCATGAGATTCTTTAAAGCCCATAGTCACCATCCCCCCTTCTTTTGACTATTGTTTCAAGTGGTGAAGCCCATTGTTTGGAGATTGATTGCGCTCGAAAGATGTGAAATGTGTAGTAGATTTGAGTCCGACATTCATACACTTCAAGCATTAAGAAGAATGGGAATTAACTACAGTTTATCATTAATTTTCCTTTTGTTTACATGGGTTCAAATGCTTTGACCGTGAGGATGTAGGTTGTTTACACGTTTTGAAAAGTTTAAAACACCTTCCTCAAGTCTCAGTTGTGAACGAAATTCGGAAAGTACAAGAAAATACATTAAAAGTGTGAAAGAAATGCAAAAAAGGAAGAAACTGAGGGAGTGGCTGTAGGTCATGGTCACTGGCCCCCTTGCCAGTGACCGTGACTCACAGTCACTGGCATTCTGCTAGTGACCATGGCCCACAGTCACTGGCAAATAGTGGCCGAAAGACCATTATTTTGCCTTCTATATTGCATCATTTCATCTCTATAACTTCTCCAAAGTGTTGAAACTTGCTTTTATGATCTTTAGGGTGTTAAATGACCATCGAGAGGATTAAATTCAACTGTGGAATCAATCGAAACCTTTGTTGATCATCACTGTTGTTTACTGACCATTTTTTGTACAAGTCCGAAAAGGGTACTGTATGAAGCCAAAGTTGTGTCATTTAGAGCCTATAATTTTCGAGGGGCAAAATGAAGCCTAAAGAGGCTTGTTCACAACTTCTACGATAGCTAGAAAATCCCCCAAGTGAGAAAAACAAAGGAATCGATGTCATCCTTCGAAGGCTTGCTGGTACTTGAACGTAGCTCTCTTTTAAATAATACCCATACTCTCCTTTCTTCTCTGAACTATCTCTCACCTTGAGTGATTGATAAGAAGAAGAAGAAGTGGGTTAGAGTGCTGGAAGATGCCTTGTTTGAAGCTTTTAGTAGAAATTCTCTTGCCTTTTCTTTGTATATTAAACCTCTATAGACTTTAACAGTAGTTTGGGGAGTTATAGGGAGTTAAAAGGAGTTACGAGAAGTTAAAGTTCAAAATAAACTGGAGGGAACAGCCAAAAACCACAAGAACTGCTCCACATGTGTTAGTGACTGTAGCCACGGTCACTCGCAAAGCCCATTTTTGGATTTTTGCATATGTGACCAGTTTTCACCTGCTTGGGGCCTGAACGATGTCCGATCTTCATGAAATTGAAGGGATGCTTTTTGAAACTATTTTGAGCGTGTCATAGAAATTTCAGCCCATTTTGACCTTTTAAAGTTGGACAATTTCCTGTTGAAGGTGGGCCACGGTCACTCGCAGAGCCCATTTTTAGACTTTTGCATATGTGAACTGTTTTCACCCGTTTGAGGTCCAAATGACCTCGGTTTGATTTGAAACTTGGAGAGATTGATGTCATGAGTATATTGGAATGTCCATCCAAAGTTCATATAGTTTGAATTTGTGAAAGTAGGATTTCAAATAGTGACCCATTTGTTGCATGTTTTAAGTCACTAATCACCTCACACTGTAGGTAGTTACTCCATTTTCTACCCAACATTCAATTGATTTGAAACTTTGCAAAGTTTATTTTGAACATATTTTGAATCTTTTTTCCAAGTTTCATCAGCTTTGGCTCCCTAAAAATAGGACTTTGGCCAGTGACCTCCATGGCTCGGGGGCCATTGACTTCTAAACTAACATGCAGTGGAAGTAGAACCAAACAAAGTCCTCTTGACTTGGAAAGTTATAGAATCTCCCTTAAGCATGAGTGAAGATTTGTGCCCAAATTTCATCAACTTTGGATGTCAGGAAGCTGGACTTTAGTCAGTGACCCCATGACTTAGTGGTCACTAACCCAAAATTGATATGTTTGTAGACTTTGGGTCAAATGATGTCCGTTTGACCTAAAATTTTGCAAAGTCTCCCTTGAGCATAATTTGAGCTTTTTCAGGAGTTTGAGTTAATTTGATCTTCGTGAGGTGTCACTTTGCACATTGACCCCACATAGCTAAGTAGACGATCATCTGAATTGAGTTTGGGTCCAAACGATGTTCAAATGCTCTGAAATTTTGAAGGATAATCTTTGAATGTACTTAAAGGCATTTCCCTAAATTTGAGCTTGTTCTGACATGTGGCAATGTCAATTTCCATAGTGACCCCCAAGGAGCTGGCGAACAGTCACTAAAGCTTAATTTTGAGTTGAGATGAAGTCCAAATGCTTTGAAATTTTGAAACGTCATTATCAAGCATGCTTTAGAGTTACCATGTGTTTTTCATCCACTTTGGCAACTAGAACCTTAAGTACGTTCAATGACCCCTAGGTTTTAAGCTAATGAAGCTTGAATTTGGCATTTGGTGAGTTAAGTGGCTGATTGAAGTCCAGTAACTCTAAAATTTGAGCTACTGTAACCTGAGCTCATTTGAAGTATTCTAATTGGATTACACTAGCTCTAAACATTTAGATGTAGTACTTGAGTTGCCATTTCATAATCCCAAGATTTATGTATCCTTGGTTTGGAATTTACTTGTAATGTCTTTGCTGTAACATTTGTAATTTTTTTATGAGTTAATAAGTGCCCCCTCAAGGGGAAATGATTATAATATAATAATCATTATGCCTCGAAATAGCTAATCTATGGGAATGATGAATGGCTTAATGAAAATACCATTTGTCATGATAGGTTGTAAGCCTAAACTTGGGATTTTGAAATTTTTGATAAAAACCATGAAGGATTTAATGATGGAATTTGGTAAAAGCATAAGAATTTCGAATTTCTTTATCCTATTTTATAGATATCAAAAGTAGCATCTCTGTGGGGACTATGGGGAAACCATGAAAGAATCCCTTAGGTATTTAGAAAATTAATAAGTTTATGAATTTTTGTTTGGATTTTGGAAATAGATTTAATTTTCTTTTGACCTATTTGTCATATATATCTAGAGTACCATCTCTGTGGGGATGTAGGGAACACCCACAAAAAAGAATCCCCAAGGTTTTAAGAAAATCAAAGGTTTCATTTAAAATGGATTTGGGTTTGGATTTTCATAGTTGGTTCATTTTCAAAAATCAAAGTTTAGGTTTTGACTTGGCTTGACATGATTTAAAATGAGATGCAATTTTGAAGGAGATTGGCTTTTGGCTTTTATGGATTTTGATCCAAAGCAATTTGAGATGACAAATTTGGCTCAAAATTGAGTTTGTCCTAAGATAAACTTAAAATTTAGATTAGGTTGGCTTTTAAGAAAACACACATTTTTGTTTAAGGCAAAATGCCCAAAGTGGGTTCACCATGTTGTGTCTTGAGATAGAACCGGAGTTTGGTTGTGAGGAACATTGCAACCATAGATCATCATATTGCAACAACAGCTTTCATCCTTGAAAGATAGATGGCTTGGAGAAGTCTAGTTCAAAAACCAGGCCCGCGAAAAGTGCATTCTTGCCAAAGTAAAGGTGAAGCAGACAACCTTGAATGACTCAGTTCAATTCCTTGAAGGTGAAATGAGTATCAAACTAGATGAAATTGACATTGATATTGTTTTACCAACTTATCCAAGCTATAAAGGGCACGTCCTAAGGGAGGCGACTTGAGAAGCTCTAGGACTAAATTTCATTGCTACAACTTCTCATATGACTCTTTTATCTTGGTCAGCCTAGGTAGCCATGTATACATTGACTTCATTCTTTATACTTAAACTTCAAATGAATATCAATGGAAAAACTTTTCTTTTCCTCCATTTTGTCATTGGTATGGGTGATTGGTTTGACTTTGTGTAGATGTTTGATGTGGTTTGTATGGATGGTTTGTTTGGTTTGGTTTTCTCAGACTTGTATGAGGGTGTGATTTGCAATCTTTGGATCCACAAATCGAAAATAAAGGAGTCATATAGGTGGACGTTATCTAGTGCCCATGTGTGAGGCTTTTTTCAGGGTCCATAACTTGATCCTTTTGGTGTCGAAAGGGGTCAAACAAAGTAGATATTATTTGGTGCCCATGTGTGAGGCTTTTCCGGGGATCCTTGACTTATTCCTTAGGAAAAAGATTTGGTTTTGGTTTTTGTTTATATTTTGGTTATATAGGATCTACAAAAAGACTTGTTTTATATAACCAAAAGTAGTCATATAGGGTCTACAAAAAGACTTGTTCTGTACAACTAAGGATTAGCTAGATGGGGCCTGCGAAAAGATTTATTCCACATAGTTGAGTTTTGCTATACAGGGTATACAAAAAGACTTAATCTATAAACAGAATGTTACAAGGCGGTCTTGTAGGGACATTATCCAAGTAACGAAGCTTAGACTAGAGGGGTCGAAGGACTTGATCCTCATAGTCATTTTATACAAGTCTAAGGAATTTTTGTTAAGAGTCATAGGTTATGAGGCTTGAAACCGAAGGGTTTTGATTTTGGTTAGGATTCATAGGTTGTGAGGCTCGAAACCAGAGGAATTTAAGAGTAAGAATGTACACTGTACATGGTTTGCATATACTAATGACATTCAGGTATAGTATTTCTTGAGAAGTTTTCCATTGATAGGCATCATGCATCTATCTCCTTCGAGTGTGAGGAGTGCATAGGCACCATTGGAGTAGACCTTATCGACAACAAAAGGTCCTTCCTATTTAAATTCAAATTTGCCTTTCGACATGTGTGTGGAGAACATTGGCCTTTTGACTGCAAGGAATAATTCTCTTTTCTTATAAGTTTTGTATTCAGGAAGTTTGGTACTCCAACCCCTTTTGTTATTAGAGACCATTTTCTTTATAATTTTGCAAATGGTCTTATTGAAAGCTTCAGTAAGTCCATTAGGTAAAGGGTTATATGCCATGAAAGGACAGCATTGGATCCCATACTTATCACAAAATCTATAAAATTTGTCATTGTTGAACTGAGGACCATTGTCATGATGCAAACATTTAGGCACCCCAAAACAATAGATGATATGAGTCTTTAAGAAGCTGAGGACTGTATTTGTTTTGACCTCTGCAAGAGGCATTGCTTCTGCCCATTTGGAGAAGTAATCTGTTGCAGCCAAAATGAATTGATAACCACATTCTGATGGTGGATTGATTTTGCTAACTATATCCATTTCTCACGATTCAAACGGCCAAGAGGTAAACATAAGATGTAGATATTCAAGCGATTGATGAATATAATTGCCATGAATTTGGCATTCATCGCATTTTTGGCAAAGTTGATGCCATTAGACACCATGGTAGGCTAGTAATAACCTAACTTTCGAATATGATCATAAAGCTTTGGTCTGACTTGCTGAGCACCACATAGGCCAAAAGGAACTTCTTTGAGTCCGTGATTTGTTTCTCCATCATTTGACTTGAGGCAAAGAGTCTTTGAAAGCAAATCAAAGTGAAATTTGAAAGCTCGCCTTTGAATTGTAATTCTGTCTTTAGCATTTTTTGGCAAAACCCCATGAAGAATGTAATAAATGGAAGGATCTCTCCAATCTCTAAATGAGTTTTGGAAAGATGAAATCCAATTCTTAATCACATCAAAGCAATCTGTTCTGCTTTATGGGTGTTGAGTGGATGTAGAAGCCTTTTTTCAACTAGTTTTAATGCCCTTTTTGTCATTTTCAGGAACAAATATTGATGCTGCCAATCCTGCTAGTGCATCTGCTTTGACATTTTGATGTCTTGGAATGCGGTGAAATTTGATCAGCATGAATCTTTCCTTGACTTCCCAAGCTTTGTTGAAGAAAGGAAGCATGTTTGGTCTCTTCACTTCATAATCGAGATTCATTCGTTTGATCACAAGTTGTGAATCTCCATATACTCCAAGCATATTGATCTCGGATTCCATGGCTAGATCGAGACCCATAATCAATGGGATATATTTCCGCCACTTTATTTGAATATGGCTTGATTACAAGAAGGAGTGAGGAACATGGAATCTTTCTGGGCTGCAGAAAATGATCCCAACCCCGGAAACTAGATCTCCAACTTCATTTGACCTAGAGGGTCCATCAAAGTGCATGATCCAATATAAGTCTGGATCAATAGTGGGTTTCCATATTTGTTCAATGAAGAAGAGTAGTTCATCATGGAGATTGTCTCTAAATTTAGAATTCTCTGAGAATAGATGTTTTGCTAGGAAGTCAACGAAAGCTTGTCCTTTTACTGCCTTTGTAGGAGTATATTTAATGTCATGTTGAGAGAGAATAATAAACCATTTGGCTAGATGATCATTCAGTTTACCGGCCTTTGTCACATGTGCCTTCAATGAGTTGGTGTTGGAAACCAAGTACACTACATTAGGAGGAATATAGTGGCATAGTTTCCTCATTGTTCTTTTGAGCTGGTAATGCCCTCAGAGAGTGATCAAGAGCTCGAATGTAGAGGATGAAAGGTTTGCCTAGAATTGGAGCTGAAAAGACTGATGGGTTTGTGAGATACCATTTGATATCTTGAAAGGCATCTTCACAAGCTTTATCCCACACAAGTTTAATTCCTTTCTTCATGAGTCTGGATAATACTCTGTACTTCTTAGATAAGTTTGAGATGAACCGGCAAATGCGGGCAAGTCTGCCCTGCAATCCCTTGAGTTCTTTTAAGAGTTCTCGGAGAAGGCATCTCTAATAGAGCTTTGACTTTGACTAATCTCTTTGAGGGTCAGTTCTACATCAGTGGCAAGTTCAACCAACTGAGCCAAAGACTTAGTTTTGTGACTAAGCATGATAGCCTTGATTTCTGGTTGCAAATTTGTTTTGCACATTTCGATCATTGCCCTCTAAGATGGTTGTTCTAAGCATTTGTAGGGTAATACTCTCCATCATACAGGCTGTGCAGTTTCATTGTCTCCCTACCTTGTATTGCTGAGCATAGCAAAGGTGACTATCTGATCCTCTTCCTGGAAATGGAGTAAGAACTTCTTTTCTGTATTGGCCATGTCATGAAAGAAAGTTTTGGTAACTGCTTGTACCAATCGAAGGCATTTCCTTTCAATGTGCTAACGAATAGCCTTAATTTTAGTGCATTTAACTTTGGCAGGCTTCCAAAGAGTGATTTGAAATGCATAATATGTTGATATGCTGACCCCTTCCCAAGGTATAGTTGGAAAGTCGGAAGTTTATAATTTGGTGGAAATGAAACCAAATCAAATTCCGGAAGATACTTGGGTATAATACACTTTTTTTTTATTTTGGTCTCCACTTTTGATTTTGTCAGTATCTTTTCAACTTCTTTATGTTAGTTTTTGTGGACTCAATCCATCAGTTGATGTAATAAATTGATTAATTTCTTTATTTATCAATAATATCATGCTTTACTTTCATAAGATGAATGTTATTCTACTACTTCATGCACATGACCAATACGTATGACATAATGGTTCATGAGTTGAACCGGGTCCCATTAGTATATTAGATGTGATATATGTGCATGGATGAGATCCACACGCGGGAGATATATGTCACAAATCTTATACTTAAAATAGCTTCACAACCAGTAATGAGATTGGGCATCTCATTTGATAAGGTTGCAGCACTTTGATCACTATGAGATAGTGTGATTTGTCTCAATCATCAGAATGTAAGATTCTGGATCAATGGTGCTGGTACATTGGATGTATTGAAGGACCATGAGATGCACCTTATGGTATTCCGTCTCAATAATAAGGTATGCTCTCATAATTCCCTTGCAATAGGCTCTCAATCCTGAGACATTGACGAACTCAAGTTTCTATCTATTCATTTGCTTTGAGTCACCAATGAGTGAGGCCGACTATAGGTTAACACCTCGGTGTCTTGGGTATATGGTAGTAGAACTGTGGGAACGTTGAATGATCAAGATGGAATCTATCTCTATTATCCCCTTGTGCCAATTAATGGATTTGTCATTAGTAAGTGCGCACCCATCTCAATTAAGAGTTAATTGGATGGTACTGATGATTACTGTGATTAATTGGGGCTCAAGGATAATAAGATGTGGAACTTAGATTGGAAGAGACGGATTTATTCCAATTGATCCACGGATATTGATAGAGGGGCCTACTTGTGGTAATTGGGAAGTTTAGGGTCTTCATTGTAATTTATTCCTAAGACTGGAGTGCAATTGCATTTATATAGTGGTGTTATTTGCAATTAACTGTGGGCCCGGATTGCACATGAGATGTGGGGTCGCGGTGTTCCAGTTGGAGCCAGCTTTCTAAGGAATCCCTAGTGGTCCCCACGCTAGCCCAAGATATTGGAAAACACTAATCCGACTTGGACTCTAGAAATAAGAGTTTGGAAAGGAGAAAGTTGCTAATTGTTTTAGAAGTAAGACTTCTATTTCAATTAGACAAGGGAGAGATTTGGAAGTCTATAAAATATCCTTGGACGTCCAAAAGAGTTCCTCTCACGCCCAAAACCCTTTCGTGCAAGAGTTGCGCGAGTTACTCTCCTCTCCTTTCTTCTAGTTCCTTGGAGTCTCGAGTTGGGATTTTCTCCTGAAGATTCCACCGTTCTTCTTGAGAAAAGAAATCCAATTCGGGGGTCATAGCGTGGAAGGCTAAGAGGTCTTGAAGAAGTCCATTAGAGCACTGCGGGTCTCCAAAGGTATGATCTACTTCTTGGATGTCGTAGGTTATTTTGGATGTTTAGTGCTGGTATAATTTTACAGTACATGGTCAAAAGATTGAGGGTAACGCATCCTGGATGGGGTTTTGGTCTTATGGATAGTTGATCCCTGTATCAAGTGGGTCAAAAGTTTTGAAAATCTATCCACGAGACCCACCTACTTCCAACACTTTAAAGGTTACATATTTTTTAGGATTTGCATGAAGACCAAGGATTGATGAATGATCACGACTAATAGAATGTGCAGCTATCACCTTGTCTGTCATGGACTTAAATTGAGCTATGAGCAGGTCAGTTTTAGTAGTATTCTTCCTCATCATTGCTTGTTCTCTTCTGTTGGCAAACAGAGGATTTATTTGAGCGTCAATGAGACAACCAAGCTTATCTGTTAAGATTTCAATTGGGTAGTTAAGTGGTCGATCATAGCTCCTTGTTGTCTGACAACATCATTGACATTGTCATCTTCATTTTCACCAGCATTTTCCTCATCAACATCTTTACTTCCACTAGCATCATCATTTCCATCATTGCTAGTTCCATTCCCCTCAGACATAAACACAGTGTGCTGATGGGGATAGGATGATGTTAATGCTTGAGGAGTGGATTGACTATCTTTTGCATTCAAGATAGTGATAGGATCATCGTTAGAATTAGTTTCAACATGACCTTCAGAAGCGCTACTTGAATGGGTGTTTGAATCAGACCCTTGTGATTGAGTCCGAGCCATGCTCTAAGTAACTTTTCGAGCCGAGCTGAGCCCGACCATGCAAGACGAGGTCAGGTCTGGATCATCTTTTTTAATCACCCATTTTCGAGTGATCTTGTGCTATGATAGCTTTTTGGGTTTGATCCTTATAGCGAACCAAAGCCCTTTTTTTATCTAATTAGCCAATCTAGCTGCCAAAGTCCGATCTCTAAATCTTACATCCAGTGGCTTGGAGATGCTAGTAATTCGTTCCCAATCCATAGAATCAGAAGTGGGAAGTGAAAGGATGTCAACAGTACCCCTATTGCGCTTTTTCCTTTGTTCCATCTTCTATTGGAGCAAATCCTTGAAACGAGCGAGGTTGGTCGAATTATTGATGACCAATCGCTCAACTTACTTTTCGTCTTTAGTGCCATATGATAAGCGCTGGGGTGAAGATAGTGGGGATGGTGCCACGATGATGGAGGGTAGATGCCTCCTGCCAAACCTTCATCCCTCTTTTTGAGTCAAAGGGTAAAAGATATTCTCTTCAAGTAAGGCCAAGGGTTTGTTCTTAGCCTTATTGGATTTTGGTGTGCGTGGTTAAGGTGACCATGTGCTGTATCCTGGGATAGATGCACCCTTTTGGGTCTTCTTGCGAGTCAGAAATTGCCAGAGGTCCTCTGGTCCTTGCTTGGTAACGACTCGTTGTTTGGGCCGAGTAGGTGATGGTCTCGAACCTTTAGCAGACGCTAACTTATGATCCGTAAGCTAGACCTACCTTGCCCCCAGACAGGGCTCGGTGATGTGAAGACTGTTGCTTCTTGTCTTTAACTTGTATTCTGGTTTCTCCTAAACCGTTTGGAAGACTCCAAATGGGTTCTGAGCATATTTGGAGACCCAGGGTTTAGGAGTCTCACTTTTCTTAATAAATCTTAGGGTCACTGATGATCCATTATCAGCTGAAGTCATGGAGCATGTTGAAGTAGATAGCCTTTGGAAAACTGAAACTTTCGTCATAGGGGCAATAGTGTCCGTTCGGGCCTTTTTTGGTGCCCCGGTAAATGATTTGTTCTGGGTCACGAAGATCTTGAAGAGCCTTTTTGTCACAACCCGAGCCCAGGAGTTCGGGGGTTTACAAAAGCCAAACCGATGACACACTTACTCCCGTGCCTGTACATGTAGACCGAGTCTAAATGTACACACATAAGGGAAGGTTCACACGTGCCAAACATGTACGCGGAAGCTGTAGATATCAAAACATCACACTAAACAATGCAAGAAGAGAATACGAAAACGGAACTGATATATATAGATAAAGGTTTTACAAAATAGAACAAAATAAACATGTACAAATCATGATCGGATTCAATTGTGACAAAACTCAAAATAAGAAAGACTCATATGCAATGAATGTCCATGACGCTCTCCGATGGAGTGACTATATCCACTCCTTTAGTCCTGATGGGACCCCGGGGGCCTCATTTGGAGTCTGGTCGACCGACGAGGGGTTGGTCGGGGTATCTGAGCCTGCAATACCAAAGACAACTCATGAATACAACGATTCAACAAAGTATAAGCCATAACAAGTTAACACATGCTGTGTCTAATAGAATAAAGAATATCATGAAAATCATAACAGGGCACATTCGTATACTAAGCTGTCATGCAAGAAAGGAACATGCCATGTGAATCATACTGTGTACATAACTAGTTGGCGACTACATTGCCATATGCTCCCAAATGAGGGATCTTATATCCGTGCAGAGAACACCATTGACCGAGCCAGGGTGCGAATGGGTCTAGGGTTCCTGGGGTCCAGATTCTGCAAGACTGCAGCAAGGACATGTAAACTACCCCAAATTCAACCCATCGGGATCCTAAGGCTGAGGCTAAGTAGTGCCTGACCATACAGAATCAATCATAAAAACCATGAGTAGATCGTGACAAGCATATCCTGCGTCCATATCCGAGAACATGTCTTATAGTGCAAACTTGATAACATACATACATACCATACTCAAGGTGGACACATAGTACGACCTTCGATGTTACATGCAATGATCCTGCTAAAAAGTGGAGATCAATGATCAAAATATAACATGTCATGCAATCAACTTTTAGCATATCGAATCAATTACTAGTCAATTCTAATCTAATTATCTAGTGTTTCTAACTGTACATGATGATGTCGTTTTAAGTTATCCGCTGCACCGTTGTCTAGTGTTACCTTGTATCAGCTGGTGCACCGAAATCCCTTAAACCAATACCCATGGGGAGGTGCTTAACAACTGGATAATGAACATGAATGATTCGCAGCACTCGAGATCATCCATGCTTATTATCATGTTCCTTTGGGCAAGTGGAGGTTGCTTACCTTCTGTAATAAAAGTCCTATGAGTCTCATTCCTTCCTAGCTTTCTTACTACTATTCAGGTTAGTCAGCTCAGCCGTGGCTAACCTTACGGCTTAGCCGTGGCTGGGCTGTAGAAGAGTACTGATTTGCATACTCTCTGTTATTTTCAAGTTTCACCCTGTATTGATCTAGGGCTGGGTTCATTGTTAGGTCACGGCTTAGCCGTAGTGTAGTTTACGGCTTAGCCGTAGCACATTTCACGGCTGAGCCGTGCATGCGCTGAGCCGATTTCTGAATCAAATACCAAAAACCTGTAACGACATAAAATGACCAAAATTTCACCAGAGAAAGGGAGAATGAACTCAAATTGGGCTGTGAACATGTTTTCCATGCAAACTCATGCGAATTTAACAAAATCAAGCATCTATTAACAAGGGTTCATACATATTATACTTATACTTGCCTTAAGGGAGTTCCAACACACCAATTGCTATCCTTGGGGCTCAATTCACATCCAAACACCACTCACAGCTATCATGCATGAGAAAGAGATAGGGAGGTCATGAGCACAGTCATGGAAATTGAGAAAAAGAAAGGAGAGAAGGAACTAATACACATATACATACCATGAATCACAGGAGGAAGGAGAAAAGACAAGTGGATCTTTCAATCTCCTTCTAGCTTGACTGAATCAAGGAGAAGAGAAAGAGGAAAATAGAGAGAGACAAACGTGAGGGAAGAGACGAGAGTGAAGGAGTTGAGTCGGTGATGGCTCTTAAATTGGATTATATTGGATAAACTTAAAGTCCAAAGTGCAAACAAGTCCAATGTGTAACCCAAATTACAGTTCGAGTCAAATCCGAGTCTAACGGAACCATACAACATCTTTTGCAAATGACATAGTTATCGAAGTTAACGAGCTCAACAAAAGACACGCGTTGCCATCAAGATGATGCGGAAATGACCATGTCTTATAAAAGCTAAAATTACGAAAAAGGGCTTGGTCTACTTAATCCAGGTCAAACTCAACCCAACTACCTATCTATGACCCGCAACGAAATCAAAACAAAAGCAAAACACAATTAACAACTAAAGCAACATGAATTAGTCGCTAAACGAGGTCAAGCTGGGTCAAAGTGTTGCTTCCTCCCCTACTTAGGAATCATTCTGTCCTCGGAATGAACACTCATTCCTGCGTAAATAGATCGGGATACTGTCGCGCCATTTGCTCTTCTAACTCCCATGTAGCTTCATCTGGATTGTGATGCTCCCATAGCACTTTGTCCCATCGAATTGTCCTGGTACGTAGGATTTGCTCTCGGGTTCCCACGATACGGAGCTGTCGCTCAACGTATGCAGCATTCGGCTGGATTTGAACATCGTCGTAACGAATGACATGGGAAGGATCATGAACATATTTCCAAATCATCGAAACATGGAAAACGTCATGCAGTCCTGAAAACTCCTCGGGAAAAGCTAATCGGTAGACCAAATCACCAATCCTACTCTTGATCTCGAACAGTCCGACATATCGTGGAGCTAACTTGCCTTTTTGGCCGAAACGGATCGTACCTTTCATCGGTGAGACCTTCAGAAAAAACCCACTCACCAACTCGAAACTCTATTGGTTTTCTGCGAGTATCTGCATAGCTCTTCTGTCTCGACCAAGCAACTTTCAAATTCTCAATTGCTTTCTGTACTTTCTCTGTAGTTTCGGCGATGATCATCGGTCCGTAAAGACTCCGAGTGCCAACTTCTTCCCAACATACCGAGCTTCTACACTTGCGTCCGTACAAGGCTTCATATGGCGCCATCCCAATACTCTCGTGGAAGCTGTAATTGTAGGTGAATTCACATAACGATAGATGGATATCCCTCTCTCTCTCATAGCTTATCACACTGGCTCGTAACATGTCCTCCAAGGTCTGAATTATCCGCTCTGATTGTCCATCCGTTTGTGGGTGATATGCCGTGCTAAAGTTCAATTTCGTACCCATAGCCTCTTGGAATGCTTGCCAGAACGATGAAACAAAGCGGCTGTCACGATCAGATACAATCAATACGGGCGTACCATGGAGCCTGACAATCTCATCTACAAACTTCCTCGCCACCTCTGAAAACATCATACCCTTTCGAAATGGAATGAAATGGGCTGACTTCGTCTATCGATCTACAGTTACCCAAATGGCATTGTTCTTCCTGCTCGTCGGAGGTAATCTTGAAACGAAGTCCATGGTGATGTGTTCCCACTTCCGCTGCAGTATATGCAAAGGATGCAACGAGCTTGGAGGTTTCTGATGATCTGCTTTCACTTTCTGGCATGTCAAGCATCGCGCAACAAACCCTGCTACTTTTCTCTTCATATTGTTCCACCAGAAGTGATCTTTCAGATTCTGATACATTTTTGTGCTACCTAAGTGCATCGCATATCTGGCATAGTGTGCTTCGTTCAACAATTTCTCCTTGAAATCATTGACTGCTGGGACACACAATCGGTTCCGAAAATATAGCACACCATCCTCCAGTCTAAAATTAGGTCCGTCACCAATGTGGTCACGAATGCGCTTCAAAGTGAGATCTTCAAATTGCCTGCCTTTCATCTGCTAAATCATCTCAGGCTGAAAAACTAGCATACTAACCAAAGTCACATACTCATCCACTAGTTTCACCCCAACAAGTAGATCATGAAACATCAAAATAATCCTGCTTAACAACTGTACAGACTCTGTTTTCCTGCTAAGTGCATCTGCTACCACATTCCCTTTTCCTGGCTGATATTTGATTGGGAAGTCATAATCTTTGATGAGCTCAAGCCATCTGCGCTGTCTCATGTTCAGCTCTTGCTCCGTGAATAATTACTACAAACTGTGATGATCGGAATGTACCTCAAATCTCACGCCATAAAAATAATGTCTCCAAAGCTTCAATGCAAACACGATGGCTGCCAGTTCTAAATCATGGGTGGCATAATTCTTCTCATGTTCTTGAAGTTTCGCGATCCATAGGCAATTACCTTCCCGTGCCGCATCAACACACAGACTAAACCAACTCGAGAGGCATCTGAATATATCACGAACCCTGCACTACCATCTGGTAAGGCTAACACTAGAGCTATAGTCAATTTCTCTTTCAAGGTCCGAAAACTGGCTTCACACTCCTCAGTCCAGTAAAAAAGCACATTCTTCCTGGTCAACTTCCTCAAAGGAGAGGAGATCTTAGCAAAGTCCTGGACAAATCAATGATAGTAACCTGTTAGACCAAGAAAACTCCAAACTTCTATCACTGTCTTAGGGCTAGGCCAATTCACAACTGCCTCTACTTTCATTGGATCAACTGCCAATCCCTCTCGTGAATGATATGACCCAAAAATGCTACCTGCTCAAGCCAAAAATCGCATTTCGACAACTTGGCAAACAAACGATGCTCTCTCAGCAATGTCAAGGCTTTCATCAAATGCTCCCTATGCTCCTCTGCTGACTTAGAGTATATCAAAATTTCATCAATGAAAACAACTAGAACTGATCCAAGAAAGGAGCAAAAATTTGATTCATTAAAGCCATAAATGCTGCAAGTGCATTGGTTAGTCCGAAAGGCATCACGAGGAATTCATATTGTTCATACCGAGTCCTGAAGGCAGTTTTAGGGATGTCATCTTCCTTCACCCTCAATCGGTGATATCCAGATCTCAAATTAATCTTGGAGAAATAAGCTGCACCCTGAAGTTGATCAAACAACTCATCAATCCGCAGTAGGGGATACTTATTCTTTATCTTCACCTTTATTCCGCTGCCAATAGTCGATACACATCCGCAGAGTGCCATCCTTCTTCTTGACAAACAACACTGGCGCTCCCCAAGGTGAGTCGCTCGGACGAATAAAACCCTTGTCCAAAAGCTCCTGCAATTGCTTCTTCAATTCTGAAAATTCAGCTGCGGCCATGCGATACGGAGCTTTACTGATCGGTGCCATGACTGGAGGAAGGTCAATGGCAAACTCTACGTCTCGGACCGGGGGTAGGTCTAGCACATCATCTAGAAAGACATCTGGGAAATCACAGACCACCTAAATCTCACCTAACTGCTTCGTCTCTTTCTTCTCCGAGATAAAGGCAATGAAGCCTTTACACCCTTTACGGATCAAGCGATCTGCCTCGCACGCAGAAATCACACGCCTGGGGCATCTCTTTTGACTGCCCCCGAAACGGAAGCCCTTGCCTAAATTGAAGAAGATCGTCCTGTTGTAAAAGTTAACACAGGCATGATATCGAGCAAGCCAATCCATTCCAAGGATCACGTCGAAATCCAGTATCGACAACAGGATCAAATCAACGGGCAATTGATGACCTACAATCTGCACGTCGCAATGGGGGTAGTATACACTACACTCCACTCGCTTACCAACTGGGGTGGATACGACCAACACATATGGCAACGGCTTCGGCAGCTGCTGTAACCGCTCAGCAAAATGAGGTGCTACGTAAGACCGCGTAGACCCCAAATCAAACAATGCTAATGCCTCAACGTGTGAAATCCGATTAGTAACTTCAACCACCTGTGGGTCCTCGGCATTCTCATGGGTAACAGCGTACGCACCTGTGGGTCTATCGTGGCTGTCTCGGGCCTAGATGAGCTGACTGGGACTTGCTCGGGGCTGTAGATACATTAGATCGGCCAGAAGCTGCACCTAAGTAGTACTGGATGGTGGAGGCTAAGAGGCCTTATATTGAGGACAACTGACCATCATATGCTCCTTAGAACCATAGATGAAGCAAGCACCTGTCTTCTTCCAACATACTTCGAACTTGTGGCCTTTGCCACAATGCTCACAGGTCAAACTGGTGGATCTAGAAGTACCCTGCTGGCCTCGCATCTTCTTCTGTACTTATCCTCGTGCACTAAATAGTGGCTGACGCTTGGGATCAACGGCTCTTTCAGCTTGGTCGATGGCCTCAGCAGAATAGGCCCTGTCCATTGCATCATCAAACGTAGCCGGTACTGGAAAGTAGTCACATGATGCATATACCGGGGATGCAAACTTTCGATGAACCAATTCACCTTCTTTTCATCGGTATTGATCATATCTGGAGCAAAATGCGATAACTGGGTAAACTTATGCACATACTCTGCCACGGTCGTCTGCCGCTGACGGAGGGCTAAGAACTCGACTTCCTTGGCTCTATGCACTGAGCCGGGATAAACTTCCTCTGAAACTGTTTCTGGAATGTCTCCCTCACAGTAGTGTTGGGCATGTCTCTATTCGAGTACTTCACGCTCTTCCATCAGGTCTTCGCGACGTCTCTGAACATAAAGGCTGCTAATCCGACCCTCTGCTTGTTCGTGCACACTACGGTTTCAAATACATCCTCTTTCTGCTCGAACCACTGTTCCGCCTTAAGTAGCTCTTTCGTCTTGTAAAACTCCATAGCTCCTCGCGTGCAAAATTTATCATAGAGGGCATTTGGGTCGTTCTCTCTCGGCTGAAAGACTACCTGTTGGTCCACATGCGACTGGGCTGATGCTTGGCTTTGCCTGTGTAACATGGTTGCGACCTGCGCCTGCAAATTCTGCATCGACTGTGACTGAGCCTGTATGGACTGGAATAGCATGAGGATGTGCTCATCGGTGCTCATTGCCTGTGGTGACGGTGCGGAACCACTTTCGTTATTTCTGGCATTATGCTGAGGACCTGAACCGGACGCCATATCCTGTAAAATGGGAGAGGTTAATATACAAACACAAAGCATTCCCGCCCAACTGATCGCCAATATCTAGCAAAACACAAAGAGATAATCGTATCCTCACCACGTTCTTACATGCCTACTGTTAGATTTTGTGGACTCAATCCATCAGTTGATGTAATAAATTGATTAATTTCTTTATTTATCAATAAAATCATGCTTTACTTTCATGAGATGAATATTATTTTACTATTTCATGCACATGACCAATACATATGACATAATAGTTCATGAGTTGAACCGGGTCCCATTAGTATATTAGATGTGATATATGTGCATGGATGAGATCCACACGAGGGAAATATATGTCACAAATCTTATACTTAAATAGCTTCACAACCAGCAATGAGACTGGGCATCTCATTTGATAAGGTTGTAACACTTTGATCACTATGAGATAGTGTGATTTGTCTCGATCATCAGAATGGAAGATTCTGGATCACGGTGCTGGTACATTGTATGTATTGAAGGACCATGAGATGCACCTTATGGAATTCCGTCTCAATAATAAGGTATGCTCTCATAATTCCTTAACAATAGGCTCTCAATCCTGAGACATTGATGAACTCAAGTTTCTATCTATTCATTTGCTTTGAGTCACCAATGAGTGAGGCCGACTATAGGTTAACACCTCGGTGTCTTGGGTATGTGGTAGTAGAACTGTGGGAACATTGAATGATCAAGATGGAATCTATCTCTATTATCCCCTTGTGCCCATTAATGGATTTGTCGTTAGTAAGTGCGCACCCATCTCAATTAAGAGTTAATTGGACGGTACTGATGATTACTGTGATTAATTGGGGTTCATGGATAATAAGATGTGGAACTTAGATTGGAAGAGACAGATTTATTCCAATTGGTCCACGGATATTGATAGAGGGGGCCTACTTGTGGTAATTGGGAAGTTTAGGGTCTTCATTGTAATTTATTCCTAAGACTGGAGTGCAGTTGCATTTATATGGTGGTGTTATTTGCAATTAACTGTGGGCCCGGATTGCACATGAGATGTGCGGTCGCGGTGTTCCAGTTGGAGCCAACTTTCTATGGAATCCCTAGTGGTCCCCACGCTAGCCCAAGATATTGGAAAATACTAATCCGACTTGAACTCTAAAAAGAAGAGTTTGGAAAGGAGAAAGTTGCTAATTGCTTTTGAAGTAAGACTTCTATTTCAATTAGACAAGGGAGAGATTTGAAAGTCTATGAAATCTCTTGGACGTCCAATAAGACTCTCTCTTACGCCCAAAACCTTATTCGTGCAAGAGTTGCACGAGTTTCTCTCTCCTTCTCTCTTCTAGTTCCTTGGAGTTTCAAGTTGGGATTTCTCCTGAAGATTCCACCAATCTTCTTAAGAAAAGAAATCCAATTCGGGTCATAGCGTGGAAGGCTAAGAGGTGTTGAAGATTCTCGTCATCAAGTAGAGTCGCAACTTCTCCATTAGAGCACTGCGGATCTCCAAAGGTATGATCTACTTCTTTCATGTCGTAGATTATTGTGGATATTTAGTGTTATTCGATTCTATCTTTTAGATAGAATATTTACTGTACACGGTCACGAGATTGAGGGTAATGCATCCTGGATTGGGTTTTTGGTCTTATGGATAATTGATCCCTGTGTCAAGTGGGTCAAAAGTTTTGAAAATCTATCTACGAGACCCACCTACTTCCAACACCTACATGCTTATCATCTAGAGCATGGACGCTCTGATACCAAATAATACGTATGTCACAACCCGAGCCCCGGAGTTCAGCGGTTTGCAAAAGCCAAACCGATGACACACGTACTCCCGTGCCTGTACATGAAAACCGAGTCTAAAAGCACACACACAAGGAAAGGTTTAAACGTGCCAAACATGTACACGGAAGCTGTAGATATCAAAACATCACACTAAACAATGCAAGAAGAGAATACGAAAACGGAACTGACATATATAGATAAAGGTTTTACAAAATAGAACAAAATAAACATGTACAAATCATGATCGGATCCAATCATGACAAATCTCAAAATGAGAAAGACTCATATGCAATGAATGTCCATGGCGCTCTCCGATGGAGTGACTATATCCACTCCTCTAGTCTTGATGGGACCTCGGGGGCCTCACTTAGAGTCTGGTCGACCGACGAAGGGTCGGTCGGGGTATCTGAGCCTGCAACACCAAAGACAACTCATGAATACAATGATTCAGCAAAGTATAAGCCATAACAAGTTAACACATGCTATGTCTAATAGAATAAAGAATATCTTGAAAATCATAACAGGGCACATTTGTGTACTAAGCTGTCATGCAAGAAAGGAACATGCCATGTGAATCATACTTTGTACATAACTAGTTGGCGACTACATTGCCATATGCTCCCAAATGAGGGATCTTATATCCGTGCAGAGAACACCATTGACTGGGCCAGGGTATGAATGGGTCTAGGGTTCATGGGGTCCAGATTCTGCAAGACTGCAGCAAGGACATGTAAACTACCCCAAATTCAACCCGTCGGGATCCTAAGGCTGAGTCTAAGTAGTGCCTGACCATACAGAGTCAATCATAAAAACCCTAAGTAGATCGTGACAAGCATATCCTGCGTGCATATCCGAGAACATGTCTTATACGTGCAGGCTTGATAACATACATTCATAGCATACTCAAGGTGGACACATAGTACAACCTTCGATGTTACATGCAATGATCCTACTAAAAAGTGAAGATCAATGATCGAAATACAACATGTCATGCAATCAACTTCAGCATATCGAATCAATTACTAGTCAAT
Source organism: Sextonia rubra (assembly GCA_037013555.1). Classification (NCBI taxonomy): domain Eukaryota; kingdom Viridiplantae; phylum Streptophyta; class Magnoliopsida; order Laurales; family Lauraceae; genus Sextonia; species Sextonia rubra. Next base: position 13,202,587 of record JASUAD010000014.1, on the reverse strand, counting down.
TCTAATCTAATTATCCAGTGTTTCTAACTGTGCATGATGATGTCGTTTTAAGTTATCCGCTGCACCGTTGTCTAGTGTTACCTTGTATCAGCTGGTGCACCGAAATTCCTTAAACCAATACCCATGGGGAAGTGCTTAACAACTGGATAACGAACATGAGTGATTCGCAGCCCTCGAGATCATCCATGCTTATTATCATGTTCTGTTGGGCAAGTGGAGGTTGCTTACCTTCTATAATAAAGGTCCTATGAGTCTCATTCCTTCTTAGCTTTCTTACTACTGTTCAGGTTAGTAAGCTCAGCCGTGGCTAACCTTACAGCTTAGCCGTGGCTGGGCCGTAGAAAAGTACTGATTTGCATATTCTCAGTTATTTTCAGGTGTCACCCTATCTTGATCTACGGCTGGGTTCACTGTTAGGTCACGGCTTAGCCGTAGTGCAGTTTACGGCTTAACCGTAGCACATTTCACGGCTTAGCCGTGCATGCGTTGGGCCGATTTCTAAATCAAATACAGAAAACTTGTAATGACATCAAATGAGCAAAATTTCACCAAAAAAATGGGAAAATGAATTCAAATTGGGCTGTGAACATGTTTTCCATGCAAACTCATGCGAATTTAACAAAATCAAGCATCTATCAACATGGGTTCATACATATTATGCTTATACCTGCCTTAAGGGAGTTCCAACACACCAATTGCTATCCTTGGGGCTCAATTCACATCCAAACACCACTCACAGCTATCATGCATGAGAAAGAGAGAAGGAGGACATCATGAGCATAGTCATGGAAATTGAGAAAAAAAAAGGAGAGTAGGAACTAATACACATATACATACCATGAATCACAGGAGGAAGGAGAAAAGACAAGTGGATCTTTCAATCTCCTTCTAGCTTGACTGAATCAAGGAGAAGAGAAAGAGGAAAATAGAGAGAGAGAGATGAACGTGAGGGAAGAGACGAGAATGAGGGAGTTGAGTCGATGATGGCAATTATATTGGATTATATTGGATAAACTTAAAGTCCAAAGTGCAAACAAGTCCAATGTATAACCCAAATTATAGTTCAAGTCAAATTCGAGTCCAAAGAAACCATACAACATCTTTTGCAAATGGCATAGTTATAAAAGTTAACGAGCTCACAAAAGACACGCATTGACATCAAGATGATGCGAAAATGACCATGTCTTTTAAAAGCTAAAATTACGAAAAAGGGCTTCGTCTACCTAATCCAGGTCAAACTCAACCCAACTACCTATCCATGACCCGCAACGAAATCAAAACAAAAGCAAAACACAATTAACAACTAAAACAACGTTAATTAGTCGCTCAACGAGGTTAAGCTGGGTCGAAGTGTTGCATCCTCCCCTACTTAGGAATCATTCCTTCCTCGGAATGAACACTCATACCTGCGTAAATAGATCGGGATATAGTCTCGCCATTTGCTATTCTAACTCCCATGTAGCTTCATCTGGACTATGATGCTCCCATAGCACTTTATCCCATTGAATTGTCCTAGTGCGTAGGATCTGTTCTCGGGTTCCCGCGATACGGAGCGGTCGCTCAACGTATGCAGCATTCGGCTGGATTTGAACATCGTCGTAACGAATGACATGGGAAGGATCATGAACATATTTCCACGGCATCGAAACATGGAAAACGTCATGCACTCCTGAAAACTCCTCGGGAAGAGCTAATCGGTAAGCCAAATCACCAATCCTACTCTTGATCTTGAACAGTCTGACATATCGTGGAGCTAACTTGCCTTTTTGGCCGAAACTGATCGTACCTTTCATCGGTGAGACCTTTAGAAAAACCCACTCACCAACTCAAAACTCTATTGGTCTTTTGCGACTATCTGCATAGCTCTTCTATCTCAACTGAGCAACTTTCAAATTCTTAATTGCTTTTTGTACTTTCTTTGTAGTTTTGGCGATGATCATCGGTCCATGAAAACTCCAAGTGCCAACTTCTTCCTAACATATCGGGCTTCTACACTTGCGTCCGTACAAGGCTTCATATGGCGCCATCCCAATACTCTCATAGAAACTATTATTGCAGGCGAATTCACACAACGATAGATGGATGTCCGACTCTTTCTCATTGCTTAACAAACTGGCTCGTAACATGTCCTCCAAGGTCTGAATCGTCCGCTCTGATTGTCCATTCGTCTGTGGGTGATATGCCATGCTGAAGTTCAATTTCATACCCATAGCCTCTTGGAATGCTTGCCAGAACGATGAAACAAAGCGGCTGTCACGATCAGATACAATCAATATGGGTGTACCATGGAGCCTGACAATATCATCTACGAACTTCCTCGCCATCTCTGAAAACGTCATACCCTTTCGAAATGGAATGAAATGGGCTGACTTCATCAATCGATTTACAATTACCCAAATGGCGTTGTTCTTCCTGCTCGGTATATGCAATCTTGAAACGAAGTCCATGGTGATGTGTTCCCACTTCCACTGCAGTATATGCGAAGGATGCAACGAGCCTGGAGGTCTCTGATGATCTGCTTTCACTTTCTGGCATGTCAAGCATCGCGCAACAAACCCTGCTACTTTTCTCTTCATATTGTTCCACCAGAAGTGATCTTTCAGATTCTGATACATTTTTGTGCTACCTAAGTGCATCGCATATCTGGCATAGTGTGCTTCGTTCAACAATTTCTCCTTGAAATCATCGCCTACTGGGACACACAATCGGTTCCGAAAATATAGCACACCACCCTCCAGTCTGAAATCAGGTCTGTCGCCAATGTGGTCACGAATACGCTTCAAAGTGAGATCGTCAAATTGCCTGTCTTTCATCTGCTGAATCATCTCAGGCTGAAAAACTAGTGTACTAGCCAAAGTCACATACTCATCCACTAGTTTCACCTTAACAAGTAGATCATGAAACATCAAAATAAAACTACTTAACATCTGTACAGACTCTGTTTTCATGCTAAGTGCATCTGCCACCACATTTCCTTTTCCTGACTAATATTTGATTGGGAAGTCATAATCTTTAAAGAGCTCAAGCCATTTGCGCTGTCTCATGTTCAACTCTTGCTGCGTGAATAATTACTATAAACTGTGATGATCGAAATGTACCTCAAATCTCACGCCATGCAAATAATGTCTCCAAAACTTCAATGCAAACACGATGGCTGCCAGTTCTAAATCATGGGTGGCATAATTCTTCTCATGTTCTCGAAGCTATCCCGATCCATAGGCAATTACCTTCCCATGCCACATCAACACACAGCCTAGACCAATTCGAGAGGCATCTGAATATATCACGAACCCTGCACTACCATCTGGTAAGGCTAACACTGGAGCTGTAGTCAATTTCTCTTTCAAGGTCCGGAAACCAGCTTCACACTCCTCAGTCCAGTCAAAAAGCACATTCTTCCTGGTCAACTTTGTCAAAGGAGAGGAGATCTTAGCAAAGTCCTGGACAAATTGACGATAATAACCTGCTAGACCAAGAAATCTCCGAACTTCTGTCACTAAATTCGGGCTAGGCCAATTCACAACTGCCTCTACTTTCGATGGATCAACTGCCAATCCCTCTCGTGAATGATATGACCCAAAAATGCCACCTGCTTAAGCCAAAAATCACATTTCGACAACTTGGCAAACAAGCGATGCTCTCTCAGCAATGTCAAGGCTTTCATCAAATGCTCCCTATTCTCCTTTGTTGACTTAGAGTATATCAAAATATCAGCAATGAAAACAACTACGAACTGATCCAAGAATGGAGCAAAAATCTGATTCATCAAAGCCATAAATGCAGCAGGTGCATTGGTTAGTCCAAAAGGCATCACGAGGAATTTATAATGTCCATACCGAGTCTTGAAGGCAATTTTAGGGATGTCATCTTCCTTCAACCTCAACTGGTGATATCTAGATCTCAAATTAATCTTGGAGAAATAAGCTGCACCCTGAAGTTGATCAAACAACTCATTAATCCGCGGTAGGGGATACTTATTCTTTATCGTCACTCTGTTCAGCTACCGATAGTCAATACACATCCGCAAAGTGCCATCCTTTTTCTTGACAAAAAACACTGGCGCTCCCCAAGGTGAGATGCTCTGACAAATAAAACTTTTGTCCAAAAGCTCCTACAATTGCTTCTTCAATTCTGAAAATTCAGCTGTGGCCATGCGATACGGAGCTTTACTGATCGGTGCCATGCCTGGAGCAAGGTCAATGGCAAACTCTACGTCTCGGACTGGGGGTAGGTCTGGCACATCATCTAGAAAGACATCTGGGAAATCACAGACCACCTAAATCTCACCTAACTGCTTCGTCTTTTTCTTCTCCGAGATAAAGGCAATGAAGCCTTTACTCCCTTTAATGATCAAGCGATCTGCCTTGCACGTAGAAATCACACGCCTGGGGCATCTTTTCTAATTGCCCCCGAAACAGAAGCCCTTGCCTAAATCGAAGAAGATCGTCCTATTGTGACAGTTAACACAGGCATGATATCAAGTGAGCCAATCCATTCCAAGGATCACGTCGAAATCCAGCATCGACAGCAGGATCAAATCAACAGGTAACTGATGACCTACAATCTGCACGTCGCAATGGGGGTAGTATACACTACACTCCATTCGCTTGCCAACTGGGGTGGATATAACCAACACATATGGCAACGGCTTCGGCGGCTGCGGTAACTGCTCAGCAAAATGAGGTGCTACGTAAGACCGTGTAGACGCCGAATCAAACAATGCTAATGCCTCACCATGTGAAATCAGATTAGTACCTTCAACCACTTGTGGGTCCTCGGCACTCTCATGGGTAACAGCATATCACGAGTTGTCTGCCGTGGCTGTCCCGAGCCTAGCCGACCTGACTGGGACTTGCTCGGGGCTGTAGATACATTAGATCGGCCAGAAGCTGCACCTAAGTAGTACTGGATGGTGGAGGCTAAGAAGCCTTATATCGAGGACAACTGACCATCATACGCTCCTTAGAACCATAGATGAAGCAAGCGCCTGTCTTCTTCCAACATACTTCGGACTTGTGGCCTTTGCCACAATGCTCATAGGTCAAACTGGCGGAACTAGAAGTGCCCTACCGGCCTCACATCTTCTTCTATACTTGTCCTCGTGCACTGAATGGTGGCTGACGCTTTGGATCAATGGCTCTTTCAGCTTGGTGGATGGCCTCAGCAGAATAGGCCCTGTCCACTGCATCATCAAACATAGCCGGTTGCTGGAAAGCAGTCACATGATGCATATACCGAGGATGCAGACCTTCGATGAACCGATTCACCTTCTTTTCATCGGTATTGATCATATCTGGAGCAAAACGTGATAAGTGGGTAAACTTATGCACATACTCTGCCACAGTCGTCTGCCGCTGACGGAGGGTTAAGAACTCGACTTCCTTGGCTTTATGCACTGAGTGGGGATAAACTTCTTCCGAAACTGTTTCTGGAACGTCTCCCACACAGTAGCGTTGGGCATGTCTCTATACGAGTCCTTCACGCTCTTTCACCAGGTCTTCGCAATGTCTCTGAACATAGAGCTGCTAATTCAACACTCTGCCTATTCATGCACACTACGGTCTCAAATACATCCTCTGTCTGCTCTAACCACTATTCTGCCTTAAGTAGCTCTTCCGTCCCGTAAAACTCCATAGCTCCTCGCGTACGAAATTTATCATAGAGGGCATTTGGGTCGTTCTCTCTCGGCTGAAAGACTACCTGTTGGTCCACATGCGACTGGGCTGGTGCTTGGCTTTGCCTGTCTAATATGGTCGCGACCTGCGCCTGCAAATTCTGCATTGACTGTGACTAAGCCTGTATGGACTAGAATAGCATGAGGATGCGCTCATCGGTGCTGATTGCCTGTGGTGATGGTGCGGAACCGCTTTCGTTATTTCCTGCATTATGCTGAGGACATGAACCGGACGCCATATCCTGTAAAATTGGAGAGGTTAATACACAAACACACAGCATTCCTGCCCAACTGATCGCCAACATCTAGTAAAACACAAAGAGATAATTGTATCCTCACCACGTTCCTACATGCCTACATGCTTATCATCTAGAGCAAGGACGCTCTGATATCATACAATACGTATGTCACAACCCGAGCCCAAGAGTTTGGGGGTTTGCAAAAGCCAAACCGATGATACACGTACTCCTGTGCCTGTACACGTAGACCGAGTCTAAATACACACGCACAAGGGATGGTTCACACGTGCCAAACATGTACGCGGAAGCTGTAAATATCAAAACATCACACTAAACAATGGAAGAAGAGAATACGAAAACGGAACTGACATATATAGATAAAGGTTTTACAGAATGGAACAAAATAAACATGTACAAATCATGATCGGATCCAATCGTGACAAATCTCAAAATAAGAAAGACTTATATGCAATGAATGTCCATGGCGCTCTCCGATGGAGTGACTATATCCACTCCTTTAGTCCTGATGGGACCTCGGGGGCCTCACTTAGAGTCTGGTCGACCGACGAGGAGTCGGTCGGGGTATCTGAGCCTGCAACACCAAAGACAACTCATGAATACAACGATTCAGCAAAGTATAAGCCATAACAAGTTAACACATGCTGTGTCTAATGGAATAAAGAATATCATAAAAATCATAACAAGGCACATTCGTGTACTAAGCTATCATGTAAGAAAGAAACATGCCATGTGAATCAATGTATACACACTGTGTAAATAACTAGTTGGCGATTACATTGCCATATGCTCCCAAAAGAGGGATCTTATATCCATGCAAAGAACACCATTGACCGAGCCAGGGTACGAATGGGTCTCAGGCTCCTGGGGTCCAGATTCCCCAAGACTGCAGCAAGGCCATGTAAACTACACCAAATTCACCCCGTCGGGATCCTAAGGCTGAGTCTAAGTAGTGCCTGACCATACAGAGTCAATCATGAAAACCCTGAATAGATCGTGACAGGCATATCCTGCGTGCATATCCGAGAACATGTCTTATACGTGTAAGCTTAATAACATACATACATAGCATACTCAAGGTGGACACATAGTACGACCTTCGATGTTACATGCAATGATCCTGTTAAAAAGTGGAGATCAATGATCGAAATACAACATGTCATACAATCAACTTTTAGCATATCGAATCAAATTCATTTGCTAGCCAATTCTAATCTAATTATCCAGTATTTCTAACCGTGCATGATGATGTCGTTTTAAGTTATCCGCTGCACCGTTGTCTAGTGTTGCCTTATATCAGTTGGTGCATCGAAGTCCTTTAAACCAATACCCGTGGGGAGGTGCTTAATAACTGGATAATGAACATGAATGATTCGCAGCCCTCGAGATCATCCATGTTTATTATCATGTTCCGTTGGGCAAGTGGAGGTTACTTACCTTCTGTAATAAAAGTCCTATGTGCTTCATTCCTTCCTAGCTTTCTTACTACTATTCAGGTTAGTCAGCTCAACCGTGGTTAACCTTACGGCTTAGCCGAAGGAACCTTACGGCTTAGCCATAGAAGGCTTCACGGCTTAGCCATGGCTGGGCCGTAGAAGAGTGCTGATTTGCATACTCTCCGTTATTTTCAGGTGTCACCCTATATTGATCTACGGCTGGGTTCACGGTTAGGTCACGGCTTAGCCGTAGTTCAGTTCACGGCTTAGCTGTAGCCCAATTCACGGCTTAGCCGTGCATGCGCTAGGCAGATTTCTGAATCAAATACAGAAAACCTGTAACGACATCAAATGAGCAAAATTTCACCAGAGAAAGGGAAAATGAATTCAAATTGGGCTGTGAACATGTTTTCCATGCAAACTCATGCGAATTTAACAAAATCAAGCATCTATCAACATGGGTTCATACATATTATGCTTATACCTGCCTTAAAGGAGTTCCAACACACCAATTGCTATCCTTGGGGCTCAATTCACATCCAAACACCACTCACAGCTATCATGCATGAGATAGAGAGAAGGAGGACGTCATGAGCATAGTCATGGAAATTGAGAAAAAGAAAGGAGAGAAGGAACTAATACATATATACATACCATGAATCATAGAAGGAAGGAGAAAAGATAAGTGGATCTTTCAATCTCCTTCTAGCTTGACTGAATCAAGGAGAAAAGAAAGAGGAAAATCGATAGAGAGAGAGACGAACGCGAGGGAAGAGATGAGAGTGAGGGAGTTGAGTCGATGATGGCTCTTACATTGGATTATATTGGATAAACTTAAAGTCCAAAGTGCAAACAAGTCCAATGTATAACCCAAATTACAGTTCGAGTCAAATCCGAGTTCAACAGAACCATACGACATCTTTTGCAAATGACATAGTTGTGGAAGTTAACAAGCTCAACAAAAGACATGCGTTGACATCAAGATGATGCAAAAATGACCATGTCTTATAAGGCTAAAATTACGAAAAAGGGCTTGGTCTACCTAATCCTGGCCAAACTCAACCTAACTACCTATCCATGACCCGCAACGCAATCAAAACAAAAGCAAAACACAATTAACAACTAAAGAAACATTAATTAGTCGCTAAACGAGGTCATGCTGGGTCGGAGTGTTACACTTGGCCTCATCAAGGGTTATGATTAAGGAACCATGATATTTGCAAAAAATAAGCCCACAAGACTATATTATTGTTACAACCAACATGGTTGCCTCTTGGGGTAGCCATAATGGTTTATAGGTGCCACCTGAACCAACATGGTATTTTGAACGAAATGGTTAAACAAGCATAAATCCCATCTCATAGTGCTATGTTGACTGTCCTAGCTGTCAGAATTTCTATAGCATTCCAGGACCATATAGTTAGGCTTAAAAGTATGCTAAGCTGACTAGACCTGGCTACCAAAATTTCGGCAGCATTTCAGGACCATCTATGTCAGACTTAAAAGCTAGAAAGGTTTGGATCTAATCAAAGGGATAGGGCCTACAAGATCAAGCTTGCTCCACTACCATAATGATCATATAGGATCCATCAGTGCATGATGTCGGACAGTGCATGATTGCAATGTCATTGGTCTTAGCACTGATTTAATAAAACATTTATTTGGGTCGAAACCCATTGGACTAAATCACCACTCTTCTGAATTATGAAAGGGTGTAATTTGGTCCATGCACACCATGGTGCAAATTTCTTCAATTAAATCCTCCAATTAAATGACAAACATCTGCACTTCGAGGTGCTTAATGCTTTTATTTGAATGATAAAAAGATGCACTTCAAGGTGCAAAATTCCTTCTTTCATGTTCCCAAACCCATCGTAGGTATTAAGGTCTTGGATGGATGTCTTCAAAGGTCAAATAAAACCATTTTTAGCAATAAAATAAGTTAGTGACCGTGACCCATGGTCATAGGCTTTTAGCAGCACTTTTTAGCTTACTAGCAGCACTTTTCAGCATAACAGCAGCACTTTCAACTTAACAGCAGCACTTTTCATGCATTTTTAGACGAATTTTATTATAAATTAGGGCATAATAAATTTCCCACAGACGGTGCCAATATTCTAACCGTGCTCAAAAGATGTGAAATGTGTAGTGGATTTGAGTTCGACATCCACGCATTTCAAGCATTAAGAAGAATGGGAATTAACTACAGTTCATCATTAATTTTCCTTTATTTTACACAGATTCAAATGCACTGACCACAAGGATGCAGGTTGTTTGCATGTTTTGAAAAGTTTACAACCCCCTACAAGTCTCAAATGTGATCCAAATTCAGAAAGTATAAGAAAAAACATTAAAAGTGTGAAAAAATGCAAAAAAGGAAGAAACTGGGGGAGAGACCGTGGCCCACGGTCACTGGAAGATAATGGCTGAAAGGACACTGTTTTGCCTTCAATATTGTACTGTTTCACCTCCATAACTTCTCCAAAGTGCTGAAACTCACTTTTATGATCTTTGGGGTGTTGAATGACCATTAAGAGGATTAAATTCAACTGTGGAATCGATTGAAACTTTGTTGATCATCACCACTATTTATGGACCATTTTTTGTGCAAGTCTGAAAAGGGTATTGTATGAAGCTAAAGTTGTGTTATTCTGAGCCTATAATTTTCAAGAGGTAGAATGAAGCCTAAAGAGGCTTGTTCACAACTTCTATAAGGACTAAAAAACCCCCCAAGTGAGAAAAACAAAGGAACTGATGTCATCCTTCGAAGGCCTGCCAATACTTGAACATAGCTCTCTTTTAAATAATACTCATACTCCCCTTTCTTTCCTGAACCATCTCTCCCTTAAGTGATTGACAAGAAGAAGAATAAGTGGGTTGGAGTGCTGGAGGATGCCTTATTTGAAGCTTTTAGTAGAAATTCTCTTGCCTTTTTCTCTGTGTTAAACCTCCATTTTTATAGACTTCAACAGTAGTTTGGGGAGTTATGGGGAGCTAAAAGGAGTGACGGAAAGTTAAAGTTTGAAATAAAGTGGAGGGAACTGCCAACAACAGCAGGAATTGCTTCACAGGTGTCAGTGACTATACCTGCAGTCACTCCTAAGGCTAATTTTTGGACTTTTACATATGTGACCTGTTTTTACCTATTTGGGGCCCGAACGATGTCCCATCTTCATGAAACTTGGAGGATGCTTTTTGACACTATTTTGAGTGTGTCATTGAAATTTCAGCCCATTTTGAGCTTCTAAAGTTGGTCAATTTCCCATTGAAGGTGGGATGCGATCACTCCCAAAGCCCATTTTTGGACTTTTGCATATGTGACCAGTTTCTGCCTATTTGGGGCCCGAACAATGTCCAATATTTACAAAACTTGGAAGGATGCTTCTTTACACTATTTTGAGTAGGTCTTAGAAATTTCTACTCATTTTGACTTTCTAAAGTTGGTTAACTCCCCCATTGAGTTTTCATGAAAATGGGCTCTTGTTTCAATTGTTTGAGGCCCAAATGACCTTAATTTGATTTGAAACTTAGAAGGACTGATGTCAAGAGTATCTTGGACTATCCATCCAAATCTCAAATAGTTTAGATTTGTGGAAGTAGGATTTCGAACAGTGACCTGTTTGTTGCATGTTCTAAGTCACTATTCACCTCACACTGTAGGCAGTTAGCTTGTTTTTTACCGAAACGACATTTAATTGATTTAAAACTTTGGAAAGTTTATTTTGAACATATTTTGAATTTATGTTCCAAGTTTCATTAGCTTTGCCTCCCTAGAAATGAGACTTTGGCCAGTGACCTCCATAGCTCAAAGGTTACTAACTTCTAAGCTGAATGCAGTGGAAGTAGAACCAAATGAAATCATCTTGACTTGAAAATTTGTAAAATCTCCCTTAAGCATGAATGAAGATTTATGGCCAAATTCCATCAATTTTGGATGTCGAGAAGTAGGACTTTGGTCAATGACCCCATGACTTTGGGTTCACTTACCCAAATTTGACATGATTGTCGGCCTTGCATCAAATCATGTCTATTTGACCTAAAATTTTGTAGAGTCTCCCTTGAGCATAATTTGAGCTTCCTGAAGGATTTTGATCTAATTTGATCTTCATGAGGTGTCACTTTGTACAGTGACCCCATAGAGCTTGGTAGACGACCATTTGAACTGAGTTTGGGTCTAAATGATGTTCAAATGCTCTAAAATTTTGAAGGATAATCTTTAAATGTACTTGAAGGCATTCCCATAAATTTGAGCTTGTTCTGAGATGTAGAAGTGTCAATTTCCACAGTGACCCCCAAGGAGCTGGCGAACAGTCATTGAAACTTGATTTTGAGTTGAGATGAAGTCCAAATGCTTTGAAATTTTGAAATGTCATTCTCAAGCATCTTTAGAGTTGCTATGTGATTTTCATCTACTTTGGTAATCCAGAACCTTGAGTATGTTCAGTGACCACTAAGTTTTTAGCCAATGAACCTTGAATTTGGTATTTAGTGAGTTGAGTGGCTGACTGAAGTCTAGTAACTATGAAATTTGAGTTGCTGCAACCTGAGCTCATTTGAAGTCTTCTAATTGGATTACACCAGCTCTGAACATCTAGATGTAAAACTTGATTTGCCATTCCACAATCCCAAGATTTATACATCTTTAGTTTGGAATTTACTTATAATGTCATCACTGCAATATTTGTAATTTTTTTTATGGGTCAATAGAGATATACTCTCCCAAAACACACGACTCCTATTGCTATTTCCTTATTCCCACAGTCACATCATGGAATCTTCAATGGGGTCCATGGTTTGGTGACCCAATTCAGTGGTCCACTCCATCCCACATAACATGTTTTAGTAGTGGGGTCCACAGGCTGTTACCCTCTTGCTTACAAACACAACTACCTCTTGCCCCTCTACCATGGTCACTGTTATTGCTCCTTCTTTAGCCCATGGCCCCTATGGCATTACTTTGTTTCCCACAGACTACTGTGTGGTGCAGTGGGGTCTATGATTTCACTCCTCGGTCCACGGTCACAACTGTCTTACTCTTTATCTCCATGGAAAAAGTAATGAAGTCTATAGTCACTGATGTTTCACCTTCATTCCCACAGGCACAATTGGTTAAAGTGATGGGGTGCATACAATCAAATGGTGAGTCCATACTATGACAATTGCTGCTTTCACCCTCTTTCCCATGGACACAACTAGGTTAAAATTAATAGGGACCTAAGCTTTGACCAAGTTCAGATGGGTTCGACCTTCCTTACCCATGGTCACTATGATTTTGAGAAATGGGACCCACCACTTAAGTGGCCCATTCTCTCAAACATGATCATTTAAATTCCAAAAAAAAAATGATTTCCTATAGCATGATGAGCCCATTTTGGATATTTTGTTAAGAAAATATGGGTGTGTATTTTCCCACAACAAACTGAACCTATTTTTGGGGTAATTATTAAAAAAAAAGTTGTGGGGGGGGGGGGGGGGGGGGGGGGGGGGGGGAGGGAAGGGGGGTTTCTTTCCAAAACCAACCCAAATTTCAATTTATCTTGAGTCAAACCAAATTTTGAGCCATCATCTCAAATTGTTTTGAACCAAAACCCACAAAAGCCAATCTTTTTCAAAATTCCATCTCATGCTAACTCTTATCAAGCTAAGTCAAAACCTTAACTTCAATTTTTTGAAAATGAACCAAAAATCCATAAAAATCCAAACCCAAATCCAGTTTAAGCCAAACCTCTAATTTTCTTAAAACCTCAGGGATTTTTTTCCTGGGTGTTTCCCATAATCCCCACAGAGATGCCACTCTGGAAATTTATGATGAATAAGCCAAAAGAAAATCAAATCCATTTCCAAAATCCAAAATCCAAAACCAAATCCATAAGATTTTGAATTTTGAAATACCTCAGGGATTTCTTTTTGTGGGTGTTCCCCACAATCTCCACAGAGATGTTGCTTTTGAAACCTATGAAATAGGGCAAAGATATTCAAATTTCTTATGTTTTTACCAAATTCCATCATCAAACCTTTCATAGTTTTTATCAAAATTTTAAAATCCCACGTTTAGGATTATAACCTACCTTGACAAAATTTCATTTTTATTAAGCCATTCATCATTCCCACAAATTGGCTATTTCGAGGCATAATGATTGTCACACTATAATCATTGCACCTCGAGGGGACACTTGTTGACCGATAAAAAATTACAAATATTATAGTGAAGACATTACAAGCAAATTCCAAACCAATGGCACATAAACCCTAGGATTGTAGAATGACAAGTCAAGTACTGCAGCCAAATGTTTAGAGCTGATGCAATCCACTCAAAAGACTTCATATGAGCTAAGAGTACAGCAATTCCAATTTCAGAGTTAGTGAAATTCATTTGGTCACTTAACTCACCAAACTTCAAATTTAAGGTTCATTGGCTCAGAGTCTAAAGGTCATTGAACGCACTAAAGCTTCAGAGTTACCAAAGTGACTGAAAATCTCGTGGCAACTCCAAAACATGCTTGGGAATGATGTTTCAAATTTTAAAAGCATTTGAACTTCATCTCAGCTCAAACTAAGTTGCAGTGATTGTCTGCCAGTTCCTTGAAGGTTACTATGAAAATTGACACTTCTACATGTCGAAATAAGCTCAAACTTAGAGGAATGCCTTCTAATACATTCAAAGACTGTCTTTCAAAGTTTCAGAGCATTTGAACATCATTTGGACCTAAATTCGATTCAGATGGTCATCAACTAAGCGCTATGAGGTCACTATGCAAAATGACACCTCATGAAGATCAAATTAACTAAAACTCCTAGAAGAAGCTCAAATTATGCTCAAGGAAGGCTCTACAAAATTCCAGGTCAAACGGACAACATTTGACCCAAAATTTATAAACATGTCAACTTTGGGTTAGTGACCCCCAAGTAATGGGGGTCACTAACCAAAGTCCTGCTTACAATTGACCGAAATTGAAATTTGGACACAAAGCTTTAGTATACTAAAAGGAGATTATGCAAAATTTCAAGTTAGAACGACTTCATTTGAGCCTACTTTAATGACATGTCAACTAGAAGTCCGTGACTTCTGAGTCATCGGAGTCACTAACTAAAGTCATTTTTCTAGGAGGCCAAAGCTGATGAAATTTTCATAGAGATTCGAAATATGTTCAAAGTTAATTCTCCAAAGTTTGAAGTCAATTGAATGTCATTTGGGTAGAAAACGAGCTAACTGCCTTCAGGGTAAATAATGACTTAGAATATGCAATTAGTTGGTCATTGTTCGAAATCCTACTTCCACATATCCAAACTACATGAAATTTGGATGGACACTCTAAGATACCCCTAACAACAGTCCTTCCAAGTTTCAAACCAAACCAATGTCATTTGGGCCTCAAACAGTTAAAACAATGGCCCATTTTCATGAAAAGTTAACAGAAGAGTTGACCAACTTCAGAAGGTCAAAACGAGCTGAAATTTTTGTGACACGTTGTCAAAAAGCATCTCTCAAAGTTTTGTGAAGATTGGACATCGTTTAGGCTCCAAATAGGCAAAAACAGGTCACATGTGCAAAAATCCAAAAATCGGCCTTGATACTCACTTTATTTCAAAGTATAACTCCCTTGGAACTGATGGGAATTGTTCTAATTTCCTCTAAAGCCTATAAAAGGTACACTTGGGCTCTAGAAGAAGGGGTTGAAAACAAGTTGAAGCAAGTTCCAAGCCACTAAAGCAAGTTCTAATAAATTGCATACTAAGTTCAACAAGTCACAAGCCTAGTTCTAAGTATCCCTAAGGCACTTTAGGCACTTCAAGTCTACTCTTCTTCTCCTTCTAACTAACTGAAGGTGAGAAATAGTTCAGAGAAGGAGAAGAAATATGTATCCACTAAAATAAGGCAAATCCGAGGGCCACTTTGATGAAGGTTTCTTCCTTTGATTTTTTCACTTGGGAAGGGCTTTGGGCTATCCTAAAAGTTATGAACAAGCCTCTTTAGGCTTCATTTTGTTCCTTGAAAATTATAGGTTCAGAATGACACAACTTTGGCTCCATTTTTGCTTGTATAAGCACCCTTTTTGAATTTGTACAAAAATAGTCCATAACCAAAGGTGATGATTATCAAAGGTTTAAGTCGATTCCAAGGCAAAATCAAATACTTTTTGTGGTCGTTTAACACTTCAAAAATAAAAAAATAAAAAAAAAGGGGCTCTAGCACTCTAAAGAAGTCATAGAAGTGAAACAGAGAGAAAAGGGAGGCAAACTATGGTTTTTTAACCACTGTCTGCTAGTGGCCATGAGCCACGGTCACTCTCCACTGTCTCCCTTTTTTGTATATTCTTCCTCTTTTCATGTATTTTCTTGTAAATTATAAATTTAGATCACATTTGAGACTAAAAGTTGGGGTTATAATTTTTCAAACTTGTAAATAACCTGCATCTCCTCAATCAAAGTATTTGAACTCATGTAAACAAAGGGAAAAAAAAGTTGAACTACAGTTATTTCCTATTCTTCTGAACACTTGAAATGTGCGAATGTTAGACTTGAATCCAATTGTACTTCACATCATGTTTTGAGCACAATCAGTATCCCCCCAAAGGAGAGCATTTATTGGTACATGTAGGGAACCAAGTAGCTAATCTGGTTACACCAAAGAAGTGTCAACTCACTCCATGGAAAGACCAACTACAACGGTACATATCTCAAACTCATACTTAGCCTTGCCGAGCCTCATAGAGTCAACCTCAATGGTACCGACTCTATGTATCAATAAGGATAACAAAATTTCACAATCACGCATTTCTTGCTTGCGTATCAGGATTTGTATATGTATCTTTTGCATTAACTTAAGATATCATAATGTCAGATGAGGATTACAGTAACAATAGTAATTGCACAGAAGATAGAAAAATGTAATTGAGCTAATAACATAAGACTAAGTGAGAAATAGGGGAAATTATGGCAATATGCATAAACTTTCAATTATTAAAAGACAATAAACCAAACTATTCTAAGATATCTATGTCTGTAGCTTCCATTTTGATGTGACCATAAGTCATCCAATATTATGTGTTACCCAATTTCTGAGTGTCGCATTGTGTATGAATGAGGACAGTGGACTCCAATACCCACACACGAAGGGTATAACATTAAGACTGATTAGATCATTTAATAAGGATGGGTGGTAGCCAATACATTCCTTCGTACCCAATTTAATTTTGTTGGACAAGGTTTGAGGTATAGAGATTCTAATAGTTAAGGTTTTACAAAGTCATATGGTTCACTAGTATTTTACTGTATTACTTAACCCTATGATCAAGCTTAAGGTTTCCTAAGTATACTTGACTTCGTCAAGTCAAGTAACATCAGTCTTGAAAAGAAGCATGTAGAAGGGTTTTTAAATAGATAAAGTAAATAATTAAATGAATAAATTTTCTAGAAACATCTGCTGATTGATAGGGCATGGGTCCGATTGATTGGACTCAACCCAAAGGGGTAATTTGATCGATCAGGCTTGTGCGTGTTTGCCCTTTTTCAAGCTGTTTAGGTTTAAACCTTACCCAGTTCCTTCCTAAACTCCACTAACCCATTTTCTATTACTTGTTGCTCTAAATCAAGCATATTAAATGCTATTCCACTTCCATTTAATCCCTTCTTCACTTCATTCATTCCAATTCTTGTAACCATCATTTTTACCCACAAAGACATCCTCCATCAATGAAGCATGACGTGGATGGGCTGTACAATGCAATAGAGTATAGAATAATCAAGAATCAACTATAATAACACACATGAATGTTATTACTTGCTTATGCTTGCTTTATGGTGCTCCAAAAACCAATACCAAAGCCAAAATAGTAGAATCCCCAATTATCTTTGCTCACCTAATGCCCTATTGATGAGATGACATGAAAAGAAAAAGAAAACTTGAGATGAATGCTATGAAAGATGGGTGTTTAAATTAGAAAATCATGCTACCCTCTTCAAATAAGCATAAATACCAATGTAGATAGAGTTACATACCTTAAAAGTAGTGCAAAATGTGAATATACACCTTTTCTCTTCAAACAAGCAACAAGTGGGTAAAGGGGAATGTGGAGAAGGAAATGAAGCTAACTTCTAATGAGGTTAGAATCTCTCTCTCACACACTCTAGGCTTGAAGGAGGGAGGAAGATGATGATGAGTGCTAGGTTATTAGCTAGGAGGCATAAGAAGGCTCTTGCTTTGGGGATTATGCCCTTTTAAAAAGCTAGGGTTGCTAAAAACTTTGCATATTTACTAGCAAGTCCATTATGCTTATGTTATCTACAAAATGTGTCATAAGGCATCCTACTTCAGTGACTTAGGTCTTAAATGAAATAGGTCACTCATGTAAAATGGTATTATGATTAATCACATGATATGATTAATGAGATGATGAGATAATGCGAAGTTAAACTAGTTACATTACCTATTGGTCATCGAAACTATCTAATCAAGAGTAGGATGCCACCAATTACCTATCCATTAGTAACTAAGATTAAAATACTATTAATTAGCAATAAGCACGAAAAATTAGCAAATAAACCCTAGGTTTAGTGCTAGGATCTTACATCCTCCCCCACTAAGGATCATTCGGCCCTTCGAATGAAACATGCCTACGAAATCTCTAAAAGTAACCTTGGGTACTTCTTCTTAACTTCTCCTCATGCTCCAAAGAAGCTTGACCCAATGAATCGTTCGGGTCTGTAGGACTTTATTTTTCTCGTCGATCACTCAAATGTGGCACTTAATATACATCGCATTAGGTTCCACTTGAATCTACTCATGATCAATGACGTGTGATGCATCTCTAATATACATCCGGAGCATAGACACATGAAAGATATCATAAACTCCTGCAAACTCTAACGAGAGACTTAGTCGATACACAAGATCACTAATTTTGCATTGGATCTAAAATGGTCCCGCATATCTTGGAGCTAGCTTGCCACTTTGCCCAAATTTGATGGTGCCTTTGATCTAAGAAACCTTCAAGAACACCATGTCTCCGACCTAAAACTCAAGATTTTTGCGGCGCTTGTTGGCATAACTCTTCTGACGAGAACAGGCAACTCTTAATCTTTCTTGAACCTTCTATACTTTCTTCGTCGTATCTACAATGATCGAAGGTTCATGAAGGCTTCTGACTCCTACTTTTTCCCATGAAACAGGTGAATGACATTAGTGACCATAAAGCGCTTCAAATGGTGCCATCCCGATACTTGCATGGTAGCTGTTATTGTAAGCAAATTCACACAAAACTAGGTGCTCATTCCACTCACTAACAAAGTTCAAAACACTGGCTTGCAACATATCTTCAAGAGTCTGAATGGTGCGCCTTGACTGTCCATCAGTCTGTGGGTGATAAGCTGTACCAAAACTAAGCTTAGTCTCCATAGTCTTCTAAAACGCCTGCTCGAACGACAATACGAATTCGGTATGTTTATTAGAAATAATCGAGGCTGGCATGCCATGCAAATGGGTAACCTCATGGATGAAGATCTTTGCCATATCATTGAATTTCATATCCTTCCTGAATGGAATAAAATGGGCTTACTTTGTCAACCAGTCCACAATTACCCAAATAGCATTGAGTTGCCTGTTAGTCATTGGGAATCTTGACACAAAATCCATCAAGATGTGCTCCCATTTCCACTAGTGAATCTGTAGGGGATGCAACATTCTTGGAGGCTTCTTATGCTTTGCCTTTACTCTCTGACACGTGAAGCATCTACAAAGGAATCCTGCAATGTCTCACTTCATCTTGTTCCACCAAAATCTATCCTTTAGGTTTTTGTACATCTTTGTAGCTCCTAGATGCATAGAGTATCTGGCATGATGCACTTCTGTCATAATCATCTTTGATTTGTTGAATTAACTCTGGCTAAAAGACTAATATTGCTGCTGACATCGCCATATCACTGACAAACTCAATCTCTACATCCAAATCCCTGAACTCTTAAAGAAGAGTCTAGTCCCCACACAAGGCTGCAAGCTCTGCTAAATATTTTTGGCTCAAACTATTTGCCACTACATTGGCCTTGCCGAGGAAGTACTTAATAGGAAAATCAAAAGCATTGATAAGCTTTAACCACGGTGTTGCCTCTTGTTAAGATCTTGTTGAGAAAAGAGATATTGTAAACTTTGGTGGTCCGAATGAACTTTGAACCTCTTTGTGTAGAGATTATGTCTCCATAACTTCAGTGCATGCACAACAACTGCTAACTCAACATCATCTGTGGCATAGTTTTTCTCATGCTCCTTTAGCTATCAAGAGCCATAAGCTATAACTCTGCCATTATGCATCAACACGTAGCTAAGACCAACTCATTACGCATCAAAATAGATCACAAATCCATTGCTACCCATGGGCAATGATATATCTAAGCTGTGGACAATTTCTCCTTCAATAGTTGGAGGCTGGACTCACACTGATCTATCCACTAGAAAGGGAGGACATTCGTCCAGATCAACTTGGTAAGTGGTGTGGAAATCTTTGAGAACTCCCGGATGAATTGCTGATAGTATTGGCCAAACCCAGAAAGCTTTGGATTTTTGCAACTGATCTCAGATTATGCCAACTAGTGATAGCTTCAATCTTCAACGGGTCAATTGCAAGTCCATCTCAAGATATAATATGGCCTAAGAATGCAACTTTTTTCAACTAGGATTCATATTCTCAAGCTTGGCATACAACTGATTACTCGTCAAAAGCTAAAGTGATGTCCTCAAGTGTTCCATGTGGTCACCCTTTGTCTTTGACTACACTAAGTTGTCATTAATGAACACTACCACAAACCGATCAAGGTATGGAAAAAAGATTTGGTTCATGAATGCCATGAACATGGTTGGGGCATTCATGAACCTGAATGGTATGACCAAGAACTCATAGTGTCTATATCTGGTTCTAAAGGTTGTCTTAAGAACATCTGACTCTCTATCCTCATCTAGTGGTAGCCTGACCTCAGGTCAATTTTGGAGAAGTATGCCGCACCCTGAAGTTGATTGAATAACTCATCAATCTGGGCAAAAGGTATTTATTCTTGATATTCACCTGATTCAATTGCTTATAGTCGATACACATTGCAAGTTGCCATCTTTCTTCTTGATGAACAACATTAGAGCTCCTCATGGCAAAATACTCAGGCGAATGAAACCCTTGCTAACAGCTCTTGCAATTGGATCTTCAGCTCATGAAGTTTTATTGGTGCCATTTTGTGCGGAGCTCTGGAAATCAGTGTTGTGCTGGTTACAAACTCAATTGTGAAATCAACTTCTGTCACTGGGAAAAAACCCAGAACCTCTTCTGGAAATCCATTTGGAAACTCGCGAGCAACTGGGATCTCTTCAAGCTTCAGGGATGGTCTTTGCTCTAAGATGAAGGCCATGTATCCCTCACAATCACTATTAATCAATCACTCTGCTTTAAGGATTAAAACTATCTTGGTTTCCAAACGTTTCCTCTCACCCCTAAACATTACACGAGGATTGGCCTCATTAACCTTAAAGGTGATAGTCTTGTTGAAATAGTCCATAACGTCCCTGTATTAAGACAACTAATCCATGCCTAGAATCACATTGAAAGCCTACATTACCAACAAAATTAAATCCACTAGCATACGCAACTCACCTATTAGGATCCTACATCCCGGGTAGAAATATTCGCATGCCACCCTCTTGCCAATAGGGGTAATGGTGGATAATGTGAAGGGTAGCTGCGCTGGCTGCTCCCAAAAACCATCCACAAAAAGCAATACAATAAAGGAGTGGATTGATCTAGAATGAAACAACACTCTGGCAATAACATCATAAAACAAGAATTGTACTTTCCATGACGTTGCTGATTGCTCTACTTATTTCCAAGTCAACGCATAAGCTCTCCTAGTTTGTTGGGGCCTGTACTGACCCTATCGGGCTTGTCCCTGATATTGTTTACTTGGCTGCTGTGGCTGATGTCTGAGAGGGCTAGCAATGCTAGTCGTGTGGGCAAAGATGGCAAAGCTGTTCTTATAAGCTAAGATGACTGTTGTTGAGAGGCTCTAGAATTATAATTCCTCTTGGGCCATTCTGACAACCTCTGGTCCATAGAAGCACACCTAAAACATGCTCTTGTCCCCTTCCAATAAGTCTACTTCGAGTGGCCTTTGGCACAATGTCCACTCACCAACTTCCCTAAGCCACTGTTGCATCCATCGTTCTTCTGCTTTTTAACCTGATGCTAAGATTTTTCAGAGGGCTGCATGTGTCTCTTTGGCTTACTGATGGATAATCTTTGCTCTAGCACCTCTGTTGCATGTGCTCTCTCCATAGCATCCTCTTAAGCTGTCGGTCTTTGAAAAGCAATAACATGAGCCAAAAGTGATGGCGTTAACCCTTTGATGAACCGCTCTGTCTTCTTTTCGTGGTATTGATAAAATCTGGAGAACTGGGTGAAGGTATGGATGTAATCAGCCATGGTCATCGTCTGTAGTTGAAGGGTAAGGAACTCTTCCTTCTTTTACTGATTGACATACTATGGGATAATTTGCTCATAAACTAGGCCTCAAAAGTCTGCCAAATTGTAGCTTTTAGCATGATGCAGTAAGTTGGTCCAATGCTCTTCCACTAAGTGTCTATAACACTCTTGAACATCGATACTGTGACCATGACCTGCTGTCTCCTGGTGTAAATGACTAAGTCAAAGCAATTCTTGATATGTTCCATCCATTCATTAGCTGTAATCGAGTCATCTATAACCGTGAATTCCGTTGCTCCTCTTTTGTTGAACTTCTCATATAGATTGTTAGGATCATTCTCTTTAGTCTAGAGGATCACTTGTTTCGTTGGGGGTGTTGCTGGCGGTGCTTGACTTTATATTTCTATCAACGTAGCGATCTGAGCCTGCATGGTCTGCACTCTCTATATCATCATTAAGAATCTATCATCAACAATTGGTCTACGAGGAGGTCAGAGAGGTAGATCATCCCTTCGTTCGTCGATGTACACATCCTCTCCCTTTAGATCGTGAGTGGAGCTGGACGAACCCTTACATGTGCCTCTACCTCATGCCATTCATCTGCAAAAATGTTCCTTGGTCAATTCATAACAAGACACTACTTATACTCAAACATATTAGAATCCATAATCCAACACAGCTATTGTATCCTCACCACGTTTCTTAAGGTTTCTAAGTCATTTATTCAAAGTTCATTCATGTATAATACTATCACTTCACATGAACAATGGCTCTGATACCACTACTTACGTATGTTACGCCCTGATCCTGAGATTAGGTCATTATGGATAGGCTAGTGATGTAGCACACGTAATCTAGTGGTAATCTATACTGCACTTAGGCAAATACAAATTTCCATAAGGAAATTTTCTCACACCATATGCCTTAATGTGCAAGGAAGATCCATGAGCACATAAGTATTTATCAATCTGTGAAAATATTAGTGCTTACACACCCAATCATACTAATAGTGATAGTAGAGAGCATACATAAATACCTGTTTAAGCCATTCCATAATAAATGCATAGATAGATAATGGATTCAACCTGATCCCAATGAAAGTCTACATGTCCAAATGCATACTAAAGTAAATAGTCCATAAGTATGGAATGGACAAAGACCAATAATCATAAATGTCCACCAATAAGAAAATAAGCATAAGTCTATCAAATAAAACATGATGGCAAGATAAATGGAGTAGTCCATATCTCCATGACTCCAAAGATACCATAACTATAAAATGCTCTATCGTATCTTTCTAATAAAAGACATCACCAGGTGTTCACTCAACTAATCCGAAAGGAACCTGTGCGGGATCCTCCAGATTCGTGTTGATAACCAGGTCTTGGCTGGGATTTGCTCCTGCAACACCACAGGTAGAACCCTAAGTACGACAACTCAATAAGAATAGGAAAGTAGTACTCTAAAAACATAGTTTTCAATAAGGAAATAAGGACATGATTAATTTATAAGAGGTCAATAACAGCCCACTTTGTATGTTAGCATTCATAATAAACATATGGATAAGAGAAATAATGTACATATGGATAAGAAAAACAATGTAATAGAAATATACTTGCAAATTTGGCATTGTTGGAAGTAGGTGGGTCTCGTGGATAGATTTTCAAAACTTTTGATCCACTTGATACAGGGATCAACTATCCATAAGACCAAAACCCAATCCATGATGCGTTACCCTCAATCTCGTGACCATGTACAGTAAAAATTCTACCAGCACTAAACATCCAAACTAATCTACGACATGCAAGAAGTAGATCATACCTTTGGAGATCCGCAGTGCTCTAATGGATTTCTTCAACACCTCTTAGCCTTCCACGCTATGACCCCCGAATTGGATTTCTTTTCTCAAGAAGAATGGTGGAATCTTCAGGAGAAAATCCCAACTCAAAACTCCAAAGAACTAGAGGAGAGAAGGAGAGAAACTCGTGCAACTCTTGCACGAAAAGGTTTTGGACGTGAGGGAGAGTCTTATTGGACGTCCAAGAGATTTTATAGACTTCCAAATCTCTCCCTTGTCTAATTGAAATAGAAGTCTTACTTCCAAAGCAATTAGCGGCTTTCTCCTTTCCAAACTCTTATTTCTAGAGTTCAAGTCGGATTAGTGTTTTCCAATATCTTGGGCTAGCGTGGGGACCACTAGGGATTCCTTAGAAAGCTGGCTCCAACTGGAACACCGCGACCCCACATCTCATGTGCAATCCGGGCCCACAGTTAATTGCAAATAACACCACTATATAAATGCAATTGCACTCCAGTCTTAGGAATAAATTACAATGAAGACCCTAAACTTCCCAATTACCACAAGTAGGCCCCTCTATCAATATCCGTGGATCAATTGGAATAAATCCGTCTCTTCCAATCTAAGTTCCACATCTTATTATCCTTGAGCCCCAATTAATTACAGTAATCATCAGTACCATCCAATTAACTCTTAATTGAGATGGGTGCGCACTTACTAATGACAAATCCATTAATTGGCACAAGGGGATAATAGAGATAGATTCCATCTTGATCATTCAACGTTCCCACAGTTCTACTACCATATACCCAAGACACCGAGGTGTTAACCTATAGTCGGCCTCACTCATTGGTGACTCAAAGCAAATGAATAGATAGAAACTTGAGTTCGTCAATGTTTCAAGATTGAGAGCCTATTGCTAGGGAATTATGAGAGCATACCTTATTATTGAGACGGAATTCCATAAGGTGCATCTCATGGTCCTTCAATACATCCAATGTACCAGTACCATGATCCAGAATCTTACATTCTGATGATTGAGACAAATCACACTATCTCATAGTGATCAAAGTGCTACAACCTTATCAAATGAGATGCCCAATCTCATTACTGGTTGTGAAGCTATTTTAAGCATAAGATTTGTGACATATATCTCCCGCATGTGGATCTCATCCATGCACATATATCACATCTAATATACTAATGGGACCCGGTTCAACTCATGAACCATTATATCATATGTAGTGGTCATGTGCATGAATTAGTAAAATAACACTCATCTCATGAAAGCAAAGCATGATTTTATTGATAAATAAGGAAATTAATCAATTTATTACATCAACTGATGGATTGAGTCCACAAAATCTAACAGCAACCACATTACAAGTATCCTCCCCAAAAGAGAGCATTTATCGGTACATGTAGGGAACTAGGTAGCTAATCTGGTTACCCCAAAAGAGCATCGACTCACTCCACGGAAAAGCCAACTATAGCGGTATATATCTCAAACTCATACTTAGCCCGGCCTTGCCTCATAGAGTCAGGCTTAGTGGTGCCGACTCTATGTATCAATAGGGACAACAAAATTGCATAATCGTGCGTTCCTTGCTTGTATATCAAGATTTGCATGCGTATCTTTTGCATTAACTTATAGTACCATAATGTCAGATGAGGATAATAATAACAACACTAATTGCGAAGAAGATAGAAAAACGTATTCAAGCTAATAACATTAGAGTAAGCGAGGAATAAGGGAAATTATGGCAATATGCATAAACTTTCAATTATTAAGGGACAAAGATGATTTACAAACCAAACTATTATAAGTTGTCCATGTCTTTAGCTTTCCATTTTGATGTGACCATAGGTCATCCAATGTCATGTGTTACCGAATTTCTTGATGTCGCATTATGTATAAATATAGACATTAGACTCCTATACCCACACGCGAAGGGTATAACATTAAGACTGACTGGAACATCTAACAAGGATGGGTGACAACCAACACATTCTTTGTGTACCCAATTTTATTTCATTGGAAAAGGTTTGACATACAGTGATTCCAAGAGTCAACGTTCTATAAAGTCATATGATTCACTAGGATTCTGCTATATTATTTGATCCCGTGATCAAGCTTAAGGTTTCCTAAGTATACTTGACTTCATCAAGTCAAGTAACATTAGTCTTAAAAAGAATAATATAGAAAGGGTTTTTAAATTGATAAAATAAATAATTAAATAAATAAGTTTTCTAGAAACATAGGGTCTACCTGATTGATCGGGCATTGGTTTGATTGATGGGGCCCAACCCAGTGTGGTAATTCGATCAGTTGGACCTGTGTGTGTTTGCTTTTTCAGGCTACTTGGGTTTGAAACTTCCCCTGTTCCTTCCTAAACTCTAGTAGCCCATTTTCCATTGTTTATTACTCAAAATCAAGCATATTAAATGCTATTCCACCTCCATTTAATCTCTTCTTCACTTCATTCATTCCAATATTCATAAACATTATTTCCACCCACAAAGACATCCTCCTTAATGATGCATGAGAGGATGGGATATATAACGCAACAGAGTATTGGATAATCAAGAATCAACTATGATAACACACATTCATGTTACTACTTACTTATGCTTGCCTTATGGTGCTTTTAAAACCAATACCAAAGCCAAAATAGTAGAATCCCCAAATCTCTTAGTTTACCCAACACCCTATTAATGAGATGATATGAAAAGAAGAAGAAAACATGAGATGAATGCTATGAAAAGGTGATATGATAGGGTGTCTAAGCTGGAAAATTACTCTGCCCTATTCTAATTGGCACAAATACCAAGGTAGATAGAGTTTGTTATCTTAAAAGTAGTGCAAAAGGTGAATATAAGGCTTTTCTCTCCAAAGAAACAACAAGTGGGTAAAAGGGAATGTGGAGAAGGAGATGAAGCTAACTTCTAATGGGCCTAAAATCTCTTTCTCATACACTCTAGGCTTGAAATAGGGAGGAAGATGGAAATGGGGGCTAGGTTACTCTTGCTCTAGAAGTGTGCCTTTATATTGAGTTAGGGTTGCTAGAAACCTTAATTATTTATTAGCAAGTCCATTATGCTTATGTTATTTACAAAGTGGGTCATAAAGGGTTCTGCTTTGGTGACTTAGGTCTTAAATGAAATGGGTCTACTGATATAAAATGGTATTATGATTAATACTCATGATATAATTAATGAGATGATGAAATAATGCAAAGTTAAACTACTTAAATTACCAATTGGTCCTCAAAACTACCTAATCAAAAGTAGAGTCCCACCAATTACCTATCTATTAGTAATTAAGATTAAAATACTATTAATTAGCAATAAACACAAAAAATTAGCAAAATCAACCCTAGATTTAGGACCGAGATCTCAAGTCTGTTTGACAACCCTTGCTCCCACCTTACCTTCTTATCCCACGATCACTCGTACAAAGGATCATACTCGCCCACCAAAACAATCCCCGGATTATGTCCCATTTAACTACCCCTTACCATGTAACCTAGTTGCTCGTCGGGTACCAAACAGTATTGAGACTACCTATTTTACTCAGGCTAATAACAAAAAATGGAGAGCTGCTATGGAGGATGAGTTTAATACTTGTTATGAAATGGTACTTGAGATCTTGTCCTAACACATTCTTATATGAATCTACTTGGTTGTAAATGGGTATTTCATATTAAACAAAAGGCTAATGGAACTATAGATCGATATAAAGCTAGGTTGGTGGCAAAAGGTTTTCATTAACAACCAAGCATCGAATTCTCTAACACTTCTAGTCCGATGATTAAGCCCACCAACATGTGACATGTTTTAAGCTTGGCTCTTATATTCAAATGGCCGTTATGCCAACTTGGTGTACAAAATGCTCTTCTTCATGGGTTTCTTAATGAGGAGGTGTACATGGTTGAAACCCCTGGCTTCATCGATAATCATTTTCCCACACATGTATGCAAGCCATAGAAAGCGTTATATGGCCTCAAGCAAGCCCTAAGGGCCTAGTATCCTCTACAAAGTTCTTTCCCTCTAACCATTGGTTTCATCAATTCATGCTCGGATGCACTTCTATTTTTCAAAAGAACAAACAATTCTATTCTCATTCTTTTAATTTATGTTGATGATATCATTGTCATTGGCAGCAATGTACATCAAGTCTCTACCCTTTTATAGGTGTTGGGCATAGAATCTACCACTAAAGATCTTGGCTCTCTACAATTTTAACTTGGGATTGAAATTGTCCATCAAAATCCATGACTATTGCTGTCTCAAAGCAAATATATTCGGGACTTCTACCACTCTGATCCCAATTAAGCATATTAGTGACTAATTATGTTATTAGCTAATTAACATAGAATTAGCCTAAATAATGATGTTTAACGTTTTATTAGGCTAGACTTAGTTATTTTTGTCGTATTGAGTCTTGTGGATCAAGTCAAGTTATGGATGGGTCATTTGGGTTGAGTTTAACCTCGATTAGGTAGATGAAAGCCCTTTTCATAAGTTTTGATTTCACAGTTTTATGCCATACATGCATCATATTGATTTCAGCGCGCTTGTCTCGTTGAGCTCATCAACTTTCGTACTTAACTTAAACACATTCGACTTCATTTAACCTAGTTCAACCCTCATTCGACTTAAATTGAAAATGCATCAAGAAATATTGATTTTCTTATAACCTCCAAAAAAAACTAGGATATAAAAAGAGCAAAACCCACTTTAGTCTCTCTCGTCTCTTTCCCTATTATTCTCTGAGTTCCAGCACTCTTCTCCCTCCATTTTCCTTCAATCACCATTCTCTCTTGGAAGCAAGATTGGAATGTGTGGCTGGGAAATTCCAACTTCATCCTCATTTCAACCTACCTCTCTTTACCTCCGTGACTGTAGAATCTGGGCATAATCTCTTCCAGACTAGTCTACAAGATAAGATCCTTTATCCAATGGTAGATTTCTTGGTTAGAAGAACCAATGGAGTCAAGGAGACTCTCATTGTAACACATGCATTCATCTTCTTACTCATTTCCTTACATGCATGGCACTTTAGGGTCAAGTACAATGAATTTCTTTCTAAGTTGAGGCAAGAGAAGGAGAAGTGATTTGAACACAACTTTAAGGCAAGTATAAGCTAATTAATGTTGAATGCATGTTAGTATTTTATGAATCTTGTAACTCTATTTCATCTTTAATATGCATTTCAGCCCCTATGTATCAATTTTTTCTAAACTTCTACTATATGATGAGGTTTCATTAATACATGATGAATTATGAATCAAAATGAGAACTTGAGAATGGAAACTATAGTAGAATGGAGCTAGGTGGTGCAAGAATTCTGTACCGAATCGTACTTCAATACAAAAATAGTTTCAACAACCCTAAAGCTTACGGCTAAGCTATAAGCATGTTATGGCTTGAAATCTAGAGAGCCAAAACTTTGGGAATTCTTTTACGGCCAAGCAATGGAATGTGCTACAACTAAGTTGTAGCCCAGCTGTGACTTAGCTGTAAACACCATACGGCTAAGCCTTCACCTATTCAAAGATTCAGTCATTAGTGCGGGTGAACAGGACTAAAAATATGGCTCAACCATATTGTAATCTATGGCTAAGCCGTAGGCAACACACAGCTAAGCCATAAACCATACACAGCTAAGCCGAATTAACCCTAAAATCCCAATTTAATTAGGGACATTTGAAAGACTTTGTAGGACCTTAGTTCTTGGATCCCTTTTCCCTATTCTTTGGCCCAATAGAACAATTAAGAACCATGAAGGGTCTTGAGGGCTGAGATTCTTTTATGGGGTGCTGTTTATTTTTTTAGCACCTCCACATAGGTGTTGGTTCATGGACTTTGATATACATTTCCTACACAATGTGACACTAAAAGGAAATAATCGTGTATCGGATAACTTAAAACTACATCATCATGCATGACTAAAAACAATAAATGATAGATTAGGGTTGGTTTGTAAATTACCTTGATTCCATTAATTTGGATTACATAGCATATTGAATTATCATTATTGCCATCTATTATTGGAATGATTTTGAATTGGAATGATCATAGTATAAATTCTACATAAAATGTTATTGATTTTACGCTTCCCTACTGTCAATACTGAATTGAGTAAGAACGAATTGAACATATAATGTATGGCTCTCAATGAATGTATGTATATTTCTCAATGAAATGAATTGCATGAATTACTCAAATTTAATCATATGATACAAAATGGTTTGGCAATACTTAGCTTTAACCTTATGATACCTGACGGGGTTGACTTCGGTGTAGTAATTGAACGATGGGACTATAGTGTGCCTTTGAAGCTTCCGAACTCCATATATATAGAGACCCAATCATACCTTTCGCCAAGTCATTGGTGTCCTCAATGCAAAGATTCGTAGAGGGAGGATATAACAAATGCAATAGCCAAATAGTAATGTAATTCTTTTATTAATTCTTATAGCATGCTTATTTCAATTCACAACACGTCTGGAGTATTGAATTGACTTTTATTGATCACTTACCATTAAATATTTAGATACAATCCATGTTACTTTTATTATGTGTCACAATCCAAGCCCAAAAATCGAGGGTTAGTAAAAGCCTAACTTGTGAAACACGTACTCCTGTGAACGTATACCTCGACCTGGTCTAAGTACGCGCACACAAGGGATGTTCACACATGCAAACTAAGTGTATGCGGAAGCTGTACGTATCATAGCAAGCAAGGAAAGGAACAAAACACGTAACCATATGGAGTCAACAAAATAACATTAAGTACAAATGTACGATAAAAAAATGAGGAGAAAGTTCTTTAGGGAACAATACAAGATACATGTACAAGAGACAAGCAACAAAACACAACAAAACAATGAACAAAAGATGGATGCAATGCCAAGCTGCTCTCCGTGGGAGTGATTAAGACCACTCCTCTAGCCCTGACTGCGTCTCCCGGATCTCTCCCAGAGTCTGGCCGACCAACAAGGGGTCGGTAAAGGAATCTGGGCCTGCAATACCAAGAACAACCAGTGAGTATGACGACTCAGCAAAACATAAGCTCCAATAAGTTAACACGCGTTGTATCTAGCAAAAGAATTAATAGTTAACAATTAATAATGCATAGAGATCACGTGTGTATACTAAGTAGATCGTGCACATTAGTAAGCATGCTGTAAGAATCATAAAAATGATAACTGGCTAGGTGGCTACTATATTTGCCATATTCTCTCAATTGAGAGCAATTAGTATGAGAACACCATCGACCAGGCCAGGGTACGAATGAGTCTCTAGTTCCCGGGGTCCAAAATCCCAGGACAGGAGCACTCTGCAGAGGTAATAACAGTCTACGCCAAAGGCAACCGCGTCGGGTATCTTGAGGCTGAGGCTGAGTAGAGGCAGACAAACAAGATCAGTCATCTCATGTGGATGCACGTCAGTCACTAACAATCAGTCGGTCAAGCAGTGCAATTCAGTACAATACATGTCACGTCACAGTCAGACAATACAGTACGTGCATCACACTGGTTCAATACTATCACACGTAAACAATTATATGTTGAACAAGGAACAAGACAAGGAGCAGGAAGGGTAGTTGTTTCTGCCCGGGATGTACCATGGACAGAGCCCTCAGGGATTATCCAATCGTTGCCTCAGCACAGAATGCGTACCAAGTGAATAAGAGGGCAAAACCGAAGTCAATATGCAATGCAGTTTAGATTATTATGCAAGAATCATGACTGTTTACTAGCCCACCCTATCTTAGTTGTTCATTGTTATGAACCATGCATGATGATGTAGTGTTAAGTTATTCGATACACAGTTGTTCCTTTTGGGAGTGTTGCACTGTATCAATCAAAGTGTATCAAAGTCCCTTAAACCAACACCCATGGAGAGGTGCTTAACAATCGGACAGCGCACATGAATGTGTCATAGCATGCAAGACCATTCATGCGTTTAAGGTAATCCGTTGGGCAAAGTATGTGGTTAAGAATTCCAAGTAAAGGTCCTCTGAAGTCTCATCATTAACCCTATCCTTTCTCCACTTCTATAATGAGTAGAGAGACCAAAAGGTAGCATAAAAAGGTCCTCTGAGTGTTAAGGAAGCAAGAGAAGAGGGATGAGCAGGATTAAGAGTCAGTTGAACACTGCATCTCCCAGAGCAACAAGGCTTCAAGGCCGACTGGTCGGCTCTGTAGCCCAATCAGTCGAATTTCGGTTTTGGGAGTGTCCAATCGGTCGGACCCCAGTCCCGATTGGTCAGATAACTGGGTTCTGTACCGAACAGGATAACTGTATTACATGCTTTTCTTTCGAGAAAACAACGTCCATCACGTTTATACAATATGCAAGGGCTATCCAAACACCACATACTTGAAAGAAGGAGTAAAAGAAACACCACAATCAACATGTACTAACTTGTGTTCATTCCTACTATGCTTATACTTGCCTTAAATGTGCTTTATCCTTAATTTGGTTGTTCTTAGGCCCAACGATCCAGGAAAGCAAATCCTAGCACCATGCATGTCAAGAATAAGCAAGGGAAAAAGAGTGCATATAGTACAAGCATACCCAAAACTCATGCGGAGATCGTGATGCAATTACTCACCGGAGAAGAATCGGAAGGAGGTTAAGGAATTCGTGTATAGGACGAGTAGATAAGGAAAAAGAAAGTAAAAGGAAAGAGAGACATCAGATAGAGAGGAGACCGACGAACCCAACGAGAGGACGAGCAACCAGCGCACACAAATTTCCCCTTTTCTCTACGTTGATCGCAAAGAAGAAGAAGAAAAGGAGATGGAGAACAGGGAGAGTAACAAAGAGAAAACGAGAGGGAAAGGGAGCTGGAATGAGGAACCTAAGAAGGAGAGAGGAAGAGTCGGTGGTTATCCTTATATAAGATAAGGATTGAGCTGAAGTTACATATAAGTCCAACAGTTCGGAAGAATTATAGTTTAAGTCAAAACGACGGCCTCACGAAAGCAAACAACCTCATTAGCCTTTGAGCCAATTATGAAAGTTGACGAGCTCGACAAAATACATGTGTTGATGCCGAGATACAGGAATGACGAACCAGTACAAGATAAAAAATTATGAAAAAGGGCTTGAGATCACTCAAACTAAGTTTAACTCAACTCAATTCCCTATCTATAAACCGATATACGTCTCAAGAGACTAAAACTACAAACTTAACATAATTTCACTCTAATTAGTACTGAAACTTCATTAATTCATCATTAATTAACCATTAAACCAGATTGAGCTGAGCTAGAGTGTTACATTATGTTTATATTTTGTTGAATAGTCTTATTCATTCATTGTCTCATGGTGTTATAGGCTCAGGTCCCTTTTTTGATCTCACGAAGATCGAGAAGGTTTCAGAGGAGGCCGTCAGGGTCTTTTTAGGCCTTGACGAGTGGACAGCAGAAGAACTCTGATTGCTCCACCTACAAAGCACATCATAAACATGCTTAGACCTTTGTTTTGTGGTTGTGAATGCATTAGAGTTCATGACTTGTATTAGTTTTATTTTATCTTGCATAGTTCAGGATCCTTTGTATTTTGAGACTATGTAAATCTTTCTTAATAGTCATAAACTGTCCTTCCTTTTTATACAAACATGTCTCCTTATAAATTTTGTACGTAACATATCATATAGATATGTATTATCTTTTGTTAGTTTTGGTGTTATGGTATTTTGTTTCATCAATTGATATTTGGGACTAGTGTACCTTTGAGGAAAAATTTTATTATGATATTGATAGGCTTCCACATATTGAATGCTTAGACAGATATCCATTAAAAGCACCTCACATGCATAAGTATGTGATTATCCTTTGTGCAACTCCATTTTGACCCCGGTCCAGATGTGAATTACACAAGAGTACTCGTGTCACGCCTCAGGATTAATCCTAAACTCATGATTCTCAGGCTCGAGTTGTGACATATGTATTAGTATGGTATCAAAGCATGAAACAGTCATTTAAAAGACTTAGATAGGTAGGAATGCGCTGAGGACACAATAGAATTAAGCAAATATTAAATATTTGACTCTATAGTCTAATATTTTGATTCGATAGGCTGTCGAGTATATGGGTAATTCTAAGATAGGACTGTTTGATTTCATTTTTCAAAAAATGGCTTCAAGATCGGGTACCAACAACAACAACAACAAAAACAACAACAAGAGTAGTATGAACCCGCTATTGGAAATAGTTGGATTCGCTCCTCAACCCCCACCCTCAAATACCAAAGATCATTTCATGATGGTAATGCAAGCAATCCAAGCATAATCCCAGATGATGCAAGCACAAATGCAAGCCATGCATGGGTCACAAGGTCAAATGGCTGCTATAGTTGAAAGACAAAGCCACCTTGTAGTTTAAGAACCTCATGTAGAGCAACAAGTGGTGTTTCAACCAAATGAGAATGACTATAATGCTCTATATGAAAAGTTTTGAAAAAGAGGGGCTATAAAATTCCATGGCAAAGAAGATGTTCCGCAAGTGGTTGACTGGCTAATGCATATCGATGATATGTTTGACACAGTTGTTTGCAACAACAGGCAGAAAACCTTACTCACTGCTTCCATGTTTCTTGGAGTGGTAAAGACTTGTTGGAAAAGTGTGAAAGATTCTTACAAGGATATGCCTAGTGCTACAGTGTGGGAGACTTTTAAGAAAAAGTTTAAGAGAGTTTATTCTGGTTCATGTTTAGAGGGAAAAAGAGGTGGAGTTCATGGCATTACAGCAACAATAAATGTTTATGGCAACTTATGTACATACCTTCACTCAATTGTCATAGTATGTGGAGGACATGATCAATACGAAGGAGAAGAAAGTTAATAGGTTCATCCTTGGTCCAAATCCGATGTACAAAGATTATGTTACAACTTTCCAGAGGCCAGCCACCTTTGATGATGCTGTCAATACAACATGCTCCGCAGAGGCTAATGCCCATGAGAAAAGAGCAATGGACCCCAAAAGGAATACATCCTTTGGTGCTAAGGGACAAGCACAAAAGAAGATGAAAGGTGGTCAAGGTAATTCTGGTAAAGCAATTGTGAAGTGTGGTAATTGTAAGAAGCCTCATAGGACCGAGGCATGCTAAAGGAACACAGGACCTTGTCTGATTGTGGCTCCATGGAACATTAGATGGCTCAATGTCCAAGGTACAAGCCTACCTACCAATCATGATCTATTGCACCCACTTCTCAGGGCAAACAGCAACAGCCACATCAAGGCCCAAAGCAAAATCGCCAGAATGCCCGTGCATATGTCGCTACTCATGCGAGTGCTAAGGATGCTGATGTGGTAGAAGGAATTATCTATAATGAAGAAGCATAATCATTGTTAAATTCGGGGTCTATGCATTCATGCGTGGCACCTCATTTTCCTGTGAAACTACGAAAATCGCATAAGCAGCTACCATATGTGTTGCTGGTATTTACTCCTGTAGGCAAAAAAGTATAGTATAGTTTATACTACCCCCAGTGCAATGTTCGAATTGGAGATCATTAACTTCTAGTTGACTTAATTCTTTTGTTGATGCTAGATTTTGACGTCATCCTTGGTATGGATTGGCTAGCAAGATATCGTGCTTGTGTGAATTATTACAATAGGACGATATATTTCAATCTAGGCAATGGGTTCGATTTCCAAAGGATTAAGAAGAAAACATCCAAGCGCGTCATCTCCGCATTTAAAGTGGATAGAATGATGTACAAGGGTTGTGAAGGCTTCATTGCCTTTATCTCTGAAAAAAAGGAGCTTAAGAAACTTAAGGAGATCCCCACTGTGTGCAACTTCCGGGACGTATTTCCCAATGAAGTCATAGGTTTATCCATTGTTAGAGAAGTTAATTTCTCTATAGAGCTAATGCCTGGTACAGCTCTAATTAGCAAAGCTCCATATAAAATAGCTCCTGCAGAGTTATAGGAATTGATCTATAAGATTTCATACGTCCTAATGTGTTGCTGTGGGGAGCCCCGGTGTTATTTGTAAGGAAGAAAGACGGCACTCTTAGAATGTGTATTCACTACTTGCAACTAAACAAAGTAACTATAAAAAATAAGTACCCACTACCATGTAATGATGAGTTATTTGATCAACTTTAAGGTGCCGTATATTTCTTGAAAATAGATCTGAGATCTGGTTACCATCAATTGAGGGTTAAAGAGGATGATATTGCCAAAACAAACTTTAGAACAGGTATGGCCACTATGAATTTCTCGTGATGCCTTTTGGTTTAACTAATGCACCTATTGTGTTTATGGTTTTGATGAATAGGGTCTTTGCTCCTTTTTTGGATCAATTTGTTGTGGTATTTATCGATGATATCTTAATATATTCTAAGACAACAGAGGAGCATGCAAATCAATTGAAGAAATCACTATAGATGTTAAAAGAACATTGGTCATATATGAAATTGGAGAAATGTGATGTTTGGCTAGAACAGGTAACTTTTCTAGGACATATCATCTCACAAGATGGTTTGGCAGTTGATCTGGTGAAAGTTAAGGCAATTATAAATTAGCCAAGACCACAGAATGTGACAGAGATTAGGAGTTTTCTTGGACTGACAGGTTATTACAGAAGATTTGTTCAAGACTTCTCAAAGATATTTGCCCCATTAACAAAGCTGACTCAGAAGAGTATGCCTTTCATTTGGAGTGATGAATGTGAGTCAAGTTTCAAAACTCTGAAGAAAAAATTAACCATCGCCCCACTATTGCCCTTACCTAATGGTAGTGAAGGCTTCGTGATATACTCAGACGCTTCTAGAGTTGGGTTGGGGTGTGTTTTAATACAAAATAGTAAAGTGATTGCGTATGGTTCTAGACAATTAAGGGAGCATGGAAAGAATTATTCCACGCATGATTTGGAGCTAGTAACTATAGTTTTGCTTTGAAACCTTGGCAACATTATTTGTATGGTGGAAAGTTTGAGGTACATTCAGACTATCAAAGTTTACAATATCTTTTCGATTAACTTGAATTGAACATGATGCAATGAAGATAGCTTGAGTTCATTGAGGATTACAACTTTCCTATTAAGTATCATCCAGGAAAAGGGAATGTTGTAGCAGATACTCTTAGCAAGAAAACAGTAAATCTAAATACTTTGTTGAGTACAATACTATTCGTACAAGATGAAAGTAAGGACATACCGGTGGAAATAAAATTTTTAGATAATTTGGTGATGTTTGCAAGTACAGCTACTTTTCAGCCTGAAATAATTCAAGTAATTAAGGATGGACAGTTTGAATATCCTAATCTAGTACGGATTAAAGACTATATCGCAGATAGACCGGATTTCTGTTTGGAAGATAGTGTTCTGTATTTCAAGAATAGATTGTGCATATCAACCCATGATGGCATGAAGGAGAGCCTTATGACAATTGCGCACTATGCTAGGTATGCGATGCACCCCGCTAGCACGAAGATGTTCCGGAATCTAAAGGATTGGTTTTGGTGGAATAATATGAAAAGTGAAATAGTAGGCTTCATGGTTAGATGCCTTACATGCCAAAAGGTGAAGGCCAATCTTCAGAGACCTCTGGGTTCTTTGCACCCGTTGCATATCCCTCAATGGAATGGGAACAAATTACAATGGGTTTCATAACTGGGTTACTCGTTACAAGCAAAAAGAATCATGCAAATTAGGTGATTGTAGATAAGCTATCAAAGTCAGCGAATTTTATTTCTTTTAAAAATGGCATAAAATTCTCAAAGATGGCTAAGAAGTTCATGAATGAGATTGTAAGGTTACATGGTACGCCGGTATCTATAGCTTTAGACTGTGATAGTAGACTTGTATCATCCTTTTGGAAGGCCATTTAAGAAGCTATGGGTACAAGCTTAGTTTCAGTCCCATTACCATCCGCAGACTGATGGACAGTCCAAAAGCACTATTTAAACATTAGAAGACATGTTTCATGATAGTGTTCTAAACTTCAACAAGGAATGGGATAAAGCACTTATCATTGTATGAATTTGCATATAACAACAGCTTCCATGAAAATATTTGCATGGCCCCATTTTAAGCATTAACAGACATAAATGCTGAAGTCTAGTTTGTTGGGAAAAAGTAGGAATGAGAAGTTTCCATGGACCGACCATTATTGCAGAAATTACTAAAAAAGTGCAAAGAGCGATTGAAAATCTGAAGGTTGCACATTCAAGGCAGAAAAGTTATGCTGACACCTGTAATAGAAACTTCGAGTTTCATATTGGTGATTGGGTTTTTCTAAAGGTCTTCTTATGAAGGGTACGATTCATTTTGGCAAGAAGGGCAAGTTAGCTCCAATGTATGTAGGCCTATTTGAAATCAAAAGTAGAGTAGGTGATTTGGCCTACAGACTAGCAGGAAGAATTCTCTGGAGCTCATGATGTGTTTCATGTTTCAATGCTCCATAAGTATGTCCGAGATCCTACTCATGTCATTCGGTACGATAATGTCCAGATTTAGCCGAATGCATTTTACGTTGGGCGTCCACTTCGCGTCGTGGGTACGAGAGAGAAAATATTGCGTACAAGAACCAAACGATAGGTCAAAATCCTTTGGGAGCACCATGGCCCCAATGAAGCCACATGGGAGCTAGAAAAACATATGACATGACAATATCCTGACCTCTTCACACAAGTATGTTTCATTCAGAAAATTGAATGATTCTTAAGTGGGGAAGGGTGTAACACTCCAATCCCAATTGAGCATATTAGCGACTAATTAAGTAAGCTATCAGCTAATTAATAAAGAATTAGACTAAATAATGATATATAACATTGCATTAGGCTAGACTTAGTTATTTTTGTTATATTGAGTTTAGTGGATCAAGTCAAGTCATGAATAGGTAGTTTGGGTTGAGTTTAACCTTAATTAGGTAGATGAAAGCCATTTTTCGTAATTTTTGATTTCTTGATTTTATGTCATACATACATCATATTGATATCATCGTATATGTCTTGTTGAGCTCATCAACTTTCGTACTTAACTTGAGCGCATTCGACTGCATTTGAAGTAGTTAAACCCTCATTCGACTTAAATTGAAAATACATCAAGAAATATTGATTTTTTTTATAAACTCCAGAAAACTGAGATATAAAAGGAGGTAAATGCACTTCAATCTATCTCTTCTCTTTCCTTGTTAGTCTCTCAGCTCCAGCACTCTTTTCCCTCCATTTTCCTTCAATCACCATTCTCTCTTGGAAGCAAGACTTACATGTGTGGTTGGGAAATTCCACCTTCATCCTCATTTCAACCTACCTTTTCTTACCTCAAGGAGTTATAGAGTCTAAGCATCATCTCTTCCAAACTAGTCTATAAGGTAAGATCCCTTATCCAATGACAGATTTCTTGGTTAGAAGAACCAATGGAGTCAAGGAGAGTCTCATTCTAACACATGCACTCATCTTCTTATTCATTTCCTTACATGCATGGCACATTAGGGTCAAGGACAGTGGATTTCTTTCTAAGTTGAGCAAAGAGAAGGAGAAATGATTTGAACACAAACCTAAGACAAGTATAAGATAATTAATGTTGAATGCATGTCGGTATTTTATGAATCTTGTAAGTCTATTTCATTTTTAATGTGCATTTCATCCCTTATGTATTAGTTTTTTCCAATCTTCTATTGCATGATGAGGTTTCATTAATAGATGATGAATTGTAAATCAAAATGAGAACTCGAGAATGGAAACTTAAGTAGAATGGAGCTAAGTGGTGCAAAAATTCTATACCGAGCCGTACTTTAACATAGAAATAGCTTCAGCAACCCTGAAGCTTACAGCTTAGCCGTAAGCATGTTACAGCTTGAAATCCAGAGAGCCAAAACTTTGGGAATTCTTCTACGGATAAGCCATGACTGAGCTGTGGCATATACTACGGCTAAGCCGTAGCCCAGCCGTAGACACCATATAGCTAAGCCATAGGCTATTCTACAATTCGGCCGTAGGTGCGGGTGAACAGGACTGACAACATGACTCAACTGTAGTGTAATCTACAGCTAAGCCGTAGGCAACCCACGGCTAAACCATAAAGCATACATGGCTAAGCCGAATTAACCCTGAATTTCTAGGTTTAATTAGGGACATTCGAAAAACTTTGTAAGACCTTAGTTCTTAGATCCATTTACCCTATTCATTCGCCCAATAGAACAATTAAGCACCATAAAAGCTCTTGAGGGCTGAGATTCTTTCATGGAGTGCTGTCCATTTGTTTATCACCTCCCCACAGGCGTTGGTTAAGGGACTTTGATACACATTTTCTACACAATATGACACCAAAAGGAAATAATCGTGTATTAGATAACTTAAAACTACATCATCATATACAGTTAAAAACAATAAATAACTAGATTATGGTTGGTTTGTAAATTACCTTGATTCCATTATTTTGGATTGCATAGCATATTGAATTATCATTATTGCCCTCTATTATTGGAATGATTTTGAATTGGAATGATCATAGTAAGAATTGATTCTACATGAAATGTTATTTATTTTACACTTCCCTCTTGTCGATGTTGAATTGAGTAAGAATGAATTGAACATATGATGTATGGCTCTCAATGAACAAATGTATATTTCTTAATCAAACGAATTGCACGAATTACGCAAATTTAATCTTATAAATTGAAATAGTCTAGCTCTACTCAGTTTTAGCCGTACGATACCTGGCGGGATTGATTTTGGTGCAGTAATTAAATGGTGCCACTGCAGTGTGCCTTTAGCGTTTCCAAAGTTCACATACATAGAGACCCAATCGTACCTTTGGCCAGGTCGTTAGTATTCTCAATGCAAAGATCTGTAGGGGCAGGATATAGCAAATGTAGTAGCTAAATAGTAATATAATTCTCTTATTGATTTTTACAGCATGCTTATTTCAATGCACAATATGCCTAATGTACTGAATTGACTTTTATTGATCACTTGTCATTAATTATTTAGATACAACACGTATTACTTTAATTATGCTTATATTTTGCTGAATAGTCTTATTCATTTGTTGTCTTATGGTGTTATAGGCTTAGGCCCCTTTTCTGATCTTACAAATATCGAGTAGACTTCAGAGGAGGCTGTCGGGGTCCCTTCAGACCTTGAGAGTAGACAGTAGAAGAACTTTGATTGATGCACCTACGGAGGCATCATAAACATGCTTAAACCTTTGTTTTGGGGTTGTGAACGCATTAAGGTTCATTACTTGCATTAGTTTTATTTTTTTGTGCATAGTTCATGATCCTTTGTATTTTGAAACTATGTAAATCTTTTGTAATGTTCATAAACTTTCCTTCATTTTTACACAAACATGTCCCCTTACTACTTTTGTACATAACATATCATATAGATAATGTATTATTTTTTGTTAGTTTTGGTGTTATGGTATCTTGTTTCTTGAAATGTTATCTTGGGACTAGTGTACCTTTGAGGAAAAATTTTATTATAATATTGATAGGTTTCCGCATATTGAATGCTTAGACAAATGTCCGTTAAAAACACCTTACATGCATAAGTATGTAATTATCTCTTGTATAACTCCATCTTGACCCCGGTCCAGATGTGAATTACATGGGAGTATGCATGTCAAGCCTCAGGATAAACCCTAAACTCGTGATTCTCAGGCTCAGGTCGTGACAGGACCTCTTGTCAAATAAAAAATGGATGGTGCAAAGCCTATGTCTTCATGAATGGCCACTAACAATCGTCTTCATCATTACTTTGGCTCACCCTTTTTCTGGCCCATGTCTCTATCGCAGTACAGTGGGCATGTTGCTGTATCTTGCCATTACTCATACTGACATTGCGTATTCTATCAACAAAGTGTCGCAATTTATGCAATCACCAACTGATGAATGCTAGGCTGCTATAAAGTGTGTACTACGGTATCTCAAGCATAGTATCACATATGGACTGCTTCTTCAACGTCTTGACCATTTGCAACTTCATGGCTTTCCAAATGCTGACTGAGCTAGTTGCCCAAATGATCTCAAATTCAGTGGCTAAGGCTTTTTTTTTTTTTTTTTTTAGCTCTAATCTAATCGGTTGGAGCTCAAAGAAACAAGCTACTGTTGCGAGGTCAAGCACCAAGGCTGAGTATTCGGGTGTAGCTCTTGCGTCCCGTGAGCTATTGTGGGTTCATTCTCTTCTATTTGAGCTTGGTTTTCCTCTTCATTGTCCAGCTATCATTTGGTGCGATAATATTGGCGCAATTTATCTTTTAGCCAACCTGGTCTTCCACGGCCACACTAAACATGTCTAAATTGACATTCATTTTGTTTAGGATCTTATCACAAGACGACGCCTTTAACTTCGGTATGTCCCCACTATTGACCAGCTCACAGACGTCTTCACAAAGCCTTTAA
Organism: Sextonia rubra; assembly: GCA_037013555.1. Taxonomy (NCBI): domain Eukaryota; kingdom Viridiplantae; phylum Streptophyta; class Magnoliopsida; order Laurales; family Lauraceae; genus Sextonia; species Sextonia rubra. The sequence continues at coordinate 13,160,594 of JASUAD010000014.1, read as the reverse complement.
GATCTGCTAGATTCTCTCGGCTACACACCAAGGTCATTTTTCATGTCGAACAATCTCGCTTGAGGGGGCACGTTAAGGGGAAAGAGTCAATGCCAACTCAGTTCAATTCAACCTATCAATGAAGCTCTCAATTTAGTTCAACCTATCAATGAAACTCTCAGTTCAGTGCATCCAAACAATAACAACTAGCCTTATCTTTTCCTACTTATGTGTATTTTCTCATCTCTTGTAACCAATCTTTCTCATTATAAAGTGTACCACTTCCACAGTTGTAATAAGAGAGAAGCATTTACAAAAAACTTGTCACTCTAAGGGCATGTTTGTGTACACACTCTTTCTACAAAAAAAAAAAAATTTGCCATATCAACAAAGTCCATGGGAAAAAAGTTTTATGGAAGTACAAAAGTTGATAATTGGTGAAAAATACTTTTCCTTAGTGAATTGGAGAAAATGTTGTTTGGAGCCGTTGCGAAATACTTGTTAAAACAATTCAAAAGGGGGTCAGAACTGTAGGTGGAGGGTACAAAGAAGGGGTAGTCAGTGTGGAAATAAAAAGAGTGGAGAGCGGCATCATGTTAGAGAAAGAGAGAGGAGCTTCATTATGGGGTTGCAATCCACAAGGAAATGAGAAGAGGGTAAACTTTTATATGGAAACGGAAATCCGATGCCCCCCATAGGAATTCCATTTCCAATCTTCTCAAGAAAAAGTTTGACATGACGGAAAAGTGGCTTCAAGGAATTATGTAGCACCAAATGCATTAAAAATGTTTTTTTCAAAGAAAACCATTTCCTTTTGGTAAAAATTGTTACACAAATATGCCCTTAAGTTTGCTTTGGTTGACATTTTCACTGAGAATACTAAAATGGGTTGGGTTTCAGGCTAAGCTAATACCTGTTACTCCTAGTGCTCGACCCAAGCCCAACTCAAATCAACTCGACCTATCGCCATCATAAATTGGCCAAAACCTTTTGAGACTTCCATTGTTCTGCCAACACAATTTCTTACAATCCTTCCACCGAAAGAGGCCCCAGGTTTTTCTAACAGATTTTTCATTGAGAAGTTTTGTTTGCCTGCCCAATTAGCATTTTTTCATGGACTATTCAATCCAGGTAAGGGTTACCATGGGCTGGGTGATTCTAGGCCTGGCCCAAACCCATCATCTATGGGCCTGGATTTTTGTGCTGTACATTTCGGCCTGTTGGATTGGACCAATCTATTCTGAAAGAGCTGACTATAGGTGAAGCCTAGTACACTTAACTTAACACACACGGATGTGAAAGATTTTCAAACGGGATGGCCATGGCCTAAAGTTCAGTGCAGCAGGTAGGATTTGGGCCTGGATATCAGATCTCATAACTCAAAGGCTGGGCTTAGAAAAGTTTCAACCCTGCCCACGATGACCTGAATAACCACTTACCGGCACTTAGCTTGATTCGCGGACCAGAGGAAAAAACATGCTGTGGCCCATCTAGTGATGGGTCACTTCACTTCTATGCCATTCTCATCATGTGTATGAGATGGGTCCACAGATGTGATGAGTTTAGAAGCATTTGCTAACTTTCCCTCTAATTATTGTCTAGTACAGTTTCATCAAAGGCTGTCAGTGTCATGATGATAAACAAAAAAAGGGTTTTAATCATGATTTTCGTTAATCTAATGGCAAAAATCTCTTTGATTGAATAACCTCAGTTCTAATAAAGTAAATAGGGTGGGGCAGATATTATGAACAGTATGGATCTTATAATGGCAAGGCACAATGCTTAGATCTGATTGATCAAGTTGGGCAGTCAGGATCTGGTTTTCAAGCTACCATCAGGTGCATTTTCATCGAGGGCTGTCAAATGTATCATGTCCCAAAAAGAAAAATAAAAAAAAGTTTGTAAAAGGCAGCATGAATTTTATGCTTCTGGAGTTAGTACAACTACTAGTTCCTTTTCGTACATTTGAAATAATGCAAGTCCTTTTCGTACATTTGAAATAATGCAAGTCACTATATAATTGGTTGGTCATTAAATGTGTGGTCCACCATCAGAAACAGGCTAATTAGTGTGGGGGTATCACCATTATTTCTCAAACCTAAGTTTGTTTCTGTTACACTGAATCATGCATTACTACTTGGCTATCAAAAAAGGATCATCCATTTGAATCATGAACTTGAGATCCCAACACTCAAAAGCTGTTGGCTGATGGGCCTTAGTTTCATCGGATTCAGATTTTTGCTTCCCTGCTTGAGAAGTCTCGTTAGCCTGTTAGTAGAAGTGGAATTATAGTTTGATAGCACTTATTTTGAATTCTGGTGGGTTATCTAAATCGTTGTCATCTTTGATCACAATGTTATCAAATTAGGTGCAGCCTGCTTCTGCGGTTTTGGTGATCCTCACAATTGATTGGTCATGTAACAGATATGGTTTTGCTTAAATGATCCATCCACAAGGATTTTGGTGTAGGTGGACTTTGCCATCATTTTTTTTTTAATTTTCTTGGTCCCTGTTATTGTTAGAACATAAGATAACGGAAGAGTTTGTAGGGCCCATTGTCCTTTTTTCTTGATAATATATTCAAGGAAAAAAAACTCCCACTAGGCAAGCCATTATATTTATATGCATTTTCAGATATACCACCACCATAGAATTTAGCTATATGCAAAAAATCAACTCTTTTGATGCACAATGACCGATTACAGCGTGAAATTTCTATTAAATCTAACTGATCTGGCAAATTCAAACACTTTGAAGTAGTATGATTATTATTTTTAGTTTCCATTAACTTTTCCCCTTACGCTAATGGCTAAAACAAAACTGCTGATATGAAACCTTCACAGGCAGATGATATGAGAAAAATCCATTAAATTAAAATGTTACAATCAATAAATAAAGATCAGGATATTAAAATCTATTGGTTATATGTTGGTGTCGAGCATTTCTTGCGCCAATTATTAGATGGAAAATTGTTTTTTGTCGTTTCATGTGAAAATTTCTTGTACCTATTGCTTTCAAGGTAAAAGTAATTTTCTCAAGTCCTGTGGAAAGCACAGTCTGAAATTCTGAAAAAGAAGCCATTGGTTGTTACTTGTTATTATTGAAACCAGTAAGATCGCTAAAAAATACAGTGTGCTGTCGCACACAAACATACCAGCGAGGAAATAATGTAGTGTGAGATCTTCATTACAAAAAGTAGTCAAAACCAATGATTAATGTTGCTGCCAATCAAGCTCTGAAGCCCTTTCATAAATCAAAAATAATGTTTCAACGCGCTTTTGCTTTGTTTAGTATCATTTCATGTAGATATTGGTGTCAAGCCTGTTTAGCAAAATCCAAATCTTTGAATTGAAAGGCTTGAGACTAGTCAAGCAAAAAGAGCCGGGAAGATAGAGACCTGTCATTATCATAATTGTATAATGGTCACTAGCCTAAAATTTATAGTGGTCGCTAGCCTAAAATTCTCTTTCTTTCACATGGAGGAACATGCTTGTATAGTATACGCTCAATCGTTCATCCATGTTACTATGTCACTGTGGCACATGGACCCAAGAATATGTTCATCCGCGGTTTTTTTTTTTCTCCAGAAGATAAAATCAGTCAACACAAAGAACCAACCAAACAATACCACCATAGAACAATTAAGCAACTGCCAAACCAACACCTCACTCAATCAACAGAAGTACTTGGAAAATATGATATTTTAACGAAGTTACGGACAATCAAATTGTGAGACCTAGGGATATGGAAAAAAACAATGAATTCAAAAGATTTCGCTAGCCCTTCAGTGTCTTGCAAAATAGGGTCAATTGCCCGGTAGCGATTGCCAATGAGTGCTTGTATTGCTTCCAATGCATTTGACAAAAAAATAACTTTGAAGCGCTTTTTCACTTTCACTTCCGTCATTGCAAAAAGGATATGTTCATCTGTGTTAGTTTGACAGATGAGTCCAAGGCTCTCTATAAGATCCCACCCGAATTTTCCTATTTTATTACCTAAGATTTTGACATTTTGAGATTTAGATGAAAAATTGGGGAATTATCTAAATTAGTTGGGTGTAAAGATGTCCTTACGTGTATTTTAGATCAATTAGGTGGTTCTAAAAGTAATTTCCTCTAACCAACTTCCAAAAGACCCTTTTATCATAAGATATTTTCTTGCTTTCTCTATAGCCAAAAAGGCACCTTAGTAATGTCCTTTCTATTTGCAACAAAAACCTATATAAACTCTTCCCTCCTTTATGTCATTTTATTCCACTGATTTCTCTCAACCCTCTCTCATTTTCTATTCCTCTCCCTCATTGCACTCCAAATCTCATCTAGAAGCTATGGTTTTGAGCTCTTCTTATATTTGGCTTCCATCAACTACAACTTTAGATCTTGAGGAATCCAACCCTCCATCCTCGAATCCAACCCTCAATTCAGGTAGAGCTTCTTCTTCTCATTACATCAAGGTAAAATTCCTACCAACCTCTCTAATCTCCTTTCTCCTTTGGTTATCTTTTCTAATTTTCATCCTAATCTCCTAATTCTCCCTTGGATTTTTGGTTCTCATATTATAGATTTAGTTACTTGAGGTTTTTCTTGATTGTAAGAGTTTGCTTGTGTTTGGATTTGTATTTTGGGCTCTTAGGAGGGAATTGTTGTGATCTAAGGCAAGTGCAACATTTCTTTAATATCCGTACATGAATACTCCATTGAGTGCATGCCTACTGTTTGATAAGTTGCTTCTTGGAGCACCTTGTTTATACATAGGCTCATTTTATACCATTTTCTCTTGATGGATTATAAAATGTTAAATGACCCTAACTAATATGCAAAACACCATTTTACTATTTCTACTTATGGATTTAAGGAATGGATGTTTTCATGGAATGATATTGGTATCATTTATTTGGGATTTTTGTGGAGAATGTGATCAATGCTCATAGAGTTGAATAGGATGCCACAAGCGGTGGTTGTTGGGAAGCAGCCGCCAGTATCCCTAGATATTGCGCACAAATTACTACATAAATAACTTTAGACGATAATGATTCAAGAATCATACTTGCAAGATCTCTCTGATTTGATCTTGGTCATACAATAGCCTGAAAATTTCAAAACCTTCTATTGTATTCCTCTATGCTATTGTATTCCTCTATACTAGAAATTGCACTGGGGTGTGGGCCTTTTCTGCAAATTTTCTTTGCTCTAAAAAATGAGATTTCTCTTGTGTGTTTTTCCTAGAGAGTAATAGTACATATTTATAAGCTACAATAGGGACCTCAAGAAGGAAATAAAGAATAGGCTTCTCATGGAAACAGGAAACCCTACTTCGACCCAAATTAGAATCTTCGTTTCATAAATTACAATTCAGTCCATTAGAGAATTATAATTGCACTCTTATCCTTATTCTCAAAATAATATTTCGAGCTTCTTGTTATTAAATACTTACTAATCTCCCCACGTTAAGATTTCAGATATCCATCAATTAAATAGCTACTGATACCTATATTTAATCAATATCTTTATAATTTGTTTAGACCTTACACTTAACTCATTTGATATGTCGGACACAAAGTCCACCAGTAAGGTTTGCCAGAATCAAAACTTATACGTTTCATCAACGGTATATCATTAATCCCTATTGTGCGATGTGGATTTCGTCAATAAACTAATGTGCACCATACACGTAGTGTAGTTATCTAATTTACTGATATTATTGATCTATAAAATATCTCACTCCCTTGTAAATCAAAATGGAAAACACTAAATGTATGTGTCTATTATTTATATTAGGATTAAGAGTATAGGCACTCATAATAACCATTTTGATGTTAATCAACTTATATAGTCAGTATAATGATAATAAACCCAAAAGTAGTCATATTCAATACACACAAAGCGTAATAACATTACGAGTCGAAACTATACCATTTCCCACAGCCAAGAAAAACCTGCTAAAACATCATTCTACAATCATACCAATGGGGTGTTCAACTCCATATAGATTGTGAATAATAACTTGTATTCTATAAGAATCGACAAACAAGTCTTCCATGTATAAGCTGAACTCTACACACAAACTTGTTTACTGTATAAAATAAAAGATACACACATACATGATAAATAACAATGCAACCATTTACCCATAAAAATTCTCATTACGATGAAAAGACAAACTTTACTAATAAATAAATCATTAAAAAATAAATACATAAAAGTATGCTTTTAGTATAAATTTTCAACAATCTCCCACTTAGACTCAAAATCATGCTGACATGTATTTCAACCCCATGCTCTCTACATGTGTCACAACCCGAGCCCAGGATTCGGGGGTTAGCAAAAGCCAAACCTAATGACACACGTACTCCCGTGCATGTACACGTAGACCGAGTCTAAATGCACACGCACAAGGGAACATTCACATGTGCCAAACATGTACGCGGAAGCTGTAAATATCAGAAACATCAAACTAACAGTGCAAGAAGAGAATACTAAGAAAGAACTGACATAATTACATATGAAGGTCTTACAAAAAGAACAAAATAATATATACAATCCTGACATGTACACAAGTGTGAAAAATCCTCAAAAACAAGACTCCAATGCCATGCATGTCAAGAACGCTCTCCCGTGGAGTGATCACATCCACTCCTCTAGGCCTGATGGGGCCTCGGGCGTCTCGTTTGGAGTCTGGCCGACCGGCGAGGGTTCGGCAGGGGTATCTAAGCCTGCAACACCAAAAACAACTGTGAATACGACGATTCAGCAAGTATAACCCATAGCAAGTTAACGCATGCTGTGTCTAATAGAATAAAGGACGTCATGTAAATTAAATAAGGCATTTTCATATACTAGGCTGTCATGCAAGAAAGAGATATGCTAAGCGAATCAATGGATACATGCAGTGTACAGAACTTGTGGCTACTACATTGCCATATGCTCCCAAAAGAGGGATCTTGTATCGTGCAAAGAACACCATTGTCCGGGCCAGGGTACAATGGGTCTCGGTTTCCTGGGGTCCGGTTCCCCAAGACGTTTCCTTACTGCAGCAAGGCCATGTAACTATACCCAATTCACCCCATCGGGATCCTAAGGCTGAGGCTAAGTAGTGCCTGACCATACAGAGTCAATCATGAAAACCCTGAGTAGATCGTGACAACATATCATACGTGCATATCTGTGAACATATTATACATGCATACTCAAGGTAAAGAACCACAATGTGAAATTAACGAAACACAAGTAATCATATCAGAGAGTTGAGATCAATGATCGAATGCAATATGTTATGCAACAAATCATGCGAAATCGGATCATCTTTATTTACAATCCAAGTCTAATCTAATTATCCGGTGTTTCTAACCATGCATGATGATGTAGTTTTAAGTTACTCGATGCACCGTTTGTTAGATTTTGTGGACTCAATCCATCAGTTGATGTAATAAATTGATTAATTTCTTTATTTATCAATAAAAACATGCTTTACTTTCATGAGATGAATGTTATTTTACTACTTCATGCACATGACCAATACGTATGACATAATGGTTCATGAGTTGAACCGGGTCCCATTAGTATATTAGATGTGATATATGTGCATGGATGAGATCCACACACGGGAGATATATGTCACAAATCTTATGCTTAAAATAGCTTCACAACCAGTAATGAGATTGGGCATCTCATTTGATAAGGTTGCAGCACTTTGATCACTATGAGATAGTGTGATTTGTCTCAATCATCAGAATGTAAGATTCTGGATCACGGTGCTGGTACATTGGATGTATTGAAGGACCATGAGATGCACCTTATGGAATTCCGTCTCAATAATAGGGTATGCTCTCATAATTCCCTAGCAATAGGCTCTCAATCCTGAGACATTGACGAACTCAAGTTTCTATCTATTCATTTGCTTTGAGTCACCAATGAGTGAGGCCGACTATAGGTTAACACCTCGGTGTCTTGGGTATATGGTAGTAGAACTGTGGGAACGTTGAATGATCAAGATGGAATCTATCTATATTATCCCCTTGTGCCAATTAATGGATTTGTCATTAGTAAGTGCGCACCCATCTCAATTAAGAGTTAATTGGATGGTACTGATGATTACTTGGGGCTCAAGGATAATAAGATGTGGAACTTAGATTGGAAGAGACGGGTTTATTCCAATTGATCCACGGATATTGATAGAGGGGCCTACTTGTGGTAATTGGGAAGTTTAGGGTCTTCATTGTAATTTATTCCTAAGACTGGAGTGCAATTGCATTTATATAGTGGTGTTATTTGCAGTTAACTGTGGGCCCGGATTGCACATGAGATGTGGGGTCGCGGTGTTCCAGTTGGAGCCAGCTTTCTAAGGAATCCCTAGTGGTCCCCACGCTAGCCCAAGTTATTGGAAAATAGTAATCCGACTCGAACTCTAGAAAGAAAGGATAAGAAAGGAGAAACTTGCTAATTGCTTTGGAAGTAAGACTTCTATTTCAATTAGACAAGGGAGAGATTTGGAAGTCTATAAAATATCCTTGGACGTCCAAAAGAGTCTCCCTCACGCCCAAAACCCTTTCGTGCAAGAGTTGCACGAGTTTATCTCCTTCTCTCTTCTAGTTCCTTGAAGTTTCAAGTTGGGAATTTTCTCCTGAAGATTCCACCATTCTTCTCGAGAGAAGTAATCCAATTCGGGTCATAGCGTGGAAGGCTAAGAGGTGTAGAAGAAATCCATTAGAGCACTGCGGATCTCCAAAGGTATGATCTACTTCTTCTATGTCGTAGATTATTTTGAATGTCTAGTGTTGGTAGAATTTTTTACTGTACATGGTCACAAGATTGAGGGTAACGCATCCTGGATTGGGTTTTGGTCTTGTGTATACTTGATCCCTGTGTCAAGTGGATCAAAAGTTTTGAAAATCTATCCACGAGACCCACCTACTTCCTACACCGTTGTCTAGTGTTGCATTGAATCGGGCGGTGCACGAAGTCCCTTAAACCAACACCCATGGGGAGGTGCTTAACATCCGGATAACGAACATGAATGATTCACAGCCCTCGAGATCATTCACGCATTGTATCACATTCCGTTGGGCAGGTCTAGGTGCTCTACATTCTATCATGAAGGCCATATCGGTCTTTCCCTTACACCTATCCTTGTCTTTTATTATTCTAGTGTGGATACAGCGTAGCCGTAGGTGAACGTACGGCTTAGCCGTGTGTGTTCTACGGCTTAGCCGTGGCTGGGCCGTAGAAGGTCTGTCAATTGATTGCTCTCAGTTAATCCAGAAAAAGGCACCCTGTATTGATCTACGGCTGGGCCACGGCTGAGCTTCAGCTTAGCCGTAGGGCAATACACGGCTTAGTCGTGCCCTAGCCGTAGAGGAAAACTGGATTTTTACCCTCTCTGGACTTTAAGCCGTAAGTGCCATACGGCTTAGCCGTACCTGCACGAAGGCAATGTTCTGAATCACGTACAGAAACCCTGTGAACTCACCAGAATTGCAATTATCCAGTGGAAATAGACAGAGTACTAACCAAATGGGCTGTAAACACATTTTCCCATACAAATTCATGTGAACTAACCAAAATCAAATGCATACCAACATGGGTTCTTACAGGTTATGGTTATACTTGCCTCAATTTAAATTTAATTGCACAACTGATGTCCTTGGGTCCAAACACAACCTAACACCAACCACAACAACATGCATGCATAAGAAATGGAAGGGATCTCAAAGCACAGACACTTCATGCAACAGGGAAACAAGAAGAAGAAGAATAAGAATGAGATGAGAGAGAGATGGAAGGATCCCCAACTCACCAAATAGAGCTTGCAAAGAACCAAAATCCCTCAATAGCTTAATCGATGGAGCAGAGAATTCAGGAGAGGGAGAGAAGTCTTCACGTGCACAGTGAGAAAAATGAGAGAGAACGTGAGTTTTAGTCGATGGATGAAGTTATATAAGCTAAGTGGAAGTCCAAATTACAATGAAGTCCAAGTTAGAATTCTATTTTCAGTTTAAGTCAAATCCAGGTCCAATGGAATCGCACGACATCGGTTGCAAACGATGTAGTTACGAAAGTTGACGAGCTCAACGAAGGACACGTGTTGACATCAAGATGATGCAAAAATGACCATGTCTTAGAAAAGCTAAAATTACGAAAAAGGGCTTGGTCTACTTAATCCAAGTCAAACTCAACCCAACTACCTATCCATGACCCGCAACGAAAATAAAAACACAAACAAAACACGATTAGCAACGAAAACAAGATTAATTAGCCGCTAAACGAGGTTAAGCTGGGTCGGAGTGTTACATCCTCCCCTACTTGAGAATCATTCCGTCCTTGGAATGAACACTCACTCACTCATACCTGAGAAAACAGATAGGGGTATTGTCGTGCCATCTGCTCTTCTAACTCCCAAGTAGCCTCATCGGGACTATGATGCTCGCATAGCACTTTGACCCATCGAATTGTCCTGGTACAGAGTATCTGCTCTCGGGTTCCCACGATACGAAGCGATCGTTCCACATATGCAGCACTCGGCTAAATCTGAACCTCGTCATAACGAATGACATGGGAGGGATCATGAACATATTTCCGAAGCATCGAAGCGTGGAAAACGTTGTGTGCTCCTGAAAACATCTCGGGAAGCTCTAATCGATAGGCCAAGTCACCAATCCGACTCTTGATCTCGAATGGTCCGACATATCGTGGAGCTAACTTGCCTTTCTGGACGAAACAGATTGTACCCTTCATCGGTGAGACCTTCAGAAAAACCCACTCACCAACTTGAAACTCTAACGGCCTTCTGTGAGTGTCTGCATAACTCTTCTGCCTCGACCGAGCAACTTTCAAGTTCTCAATTGCTTTCTGTACCTTTTCCGTAGTTTCGGCGATGATCGTCGGTCCGTGAAAACTCCGGGTTCCAACTTCTTCCCAACATACCGGACTTCTGCACTTCCTCCCGTATAATGCTTCATATGGTGCCATCCCAATACTCTCGTGGAAGCTGTTATTGTAGGCAAATTCGCACAACGATAGGTGAAGATCCCATTCTTTCTCGTAGCTCAACACGCTGGCTCGCAACATATCCTCCAAAGTCTGAATAGTCCGCTCTGATTGCCCATCCGTCTATGGGTGGTATGCCGTGCTGAAGCTCAACTTCATACCCATAGCCTCTTGGAATGCTCTCCAGAAAGATGAAACGAAACGGCTGTCACGATCGGATATAATCGACACGGGGGTACCATGGAGCCTGACGATCTCATCCACGAACTTCCTCGCCATCTCTGAAAATGTCATACCCTTCCGAAAAGGGATGAAATGGGCTGACTTCGTCAATCGATCTACAATCACCCAAATGGCATTATTCTTCCTGCTCGTCGGCGGTAATCCAGAAACGAAGTCCATGGTGATGTGTTCCCACTTCCACTGCGGTATATGCAAAGGATGCAACGAGCCTGGCGGTCTCTGATGATCTGCCTTCACCTTCTGGCATGTCAAACAGTGAGCAACAAATCCTGCTACTTCTCTCTTCATGTTGTTCCACCAGAAGCGATCTTTGAGATTCCGAAACATCTTTGTGCTGCCTGGGTGCATCGCATATCGAGCGTAATGCGCTTCATTCATCAGTTTCTCCTTGAAATCATCAACTGCTGGCACGCACAACCTACTCCGAAAATAGAGTACACCATCCTCTAGTCTGAAATAGGGTCTGTCTCCAATGTGGTCTCGAATGCGCTTCAAGGTTAGATCTTCAAATTGCCTGTCTTTTATCTGCTGAATCATCTCAGGCTGAAACACTAGCGTACTAGCCAAAGTCACGCACTCGTCCACTAGTTTTACTTCAATAGGGAGACCACGGAACTCTAAGAGGAAACTGCTCAATAGCTACACTGACTCTGCTTTCCTGCTGAGTGCATCTGCCACCACATTTCCCTTGCCTGGCTGATATTTGATCGGGAAGTCATAATCTTTAATAAGCTCAAGCCATCTCCACTGTCTCATGTTCAGCTCCTGCTGTGTGAATAAGTACTGCAAACTGTGGTGGTCAGAACGAACATCAAATTGTACACCATACAGATAATGTCTCCACAGCTTCAATGCAAACACGATGGCTGCCAATTCCAAATCATGGGTGGCGTAATTCTTCTCATGTTCTCACAACTGTCTCGATCCATATGCAATAACCTTCCCGTGCTGCATCAACACACAGCTTAGACCAACTCGAGAAGCATCTGAATATACTACGAACCCTTCACTACCATCTGGCAAGGCTAACACTGGGACCGTAGTCAACTTCTCTTTCAAAGTCCAGAAACTAGCTTCACACTCCTCAGTCCAATCAAATGGAACATTCTTCCTAGTCAACTTCGTCAAAGGAGAAGAGATCTTAGCAAAGTCCTGGACAAATCGACGATAGTAACCCGCTAGACCAAGGAAACTGCGAACTTCTGTTACTGTCTTGGGGCTAGACCAATTCACCACTGCCTCTACTTTAGATGGATCAACTGCCAATCCCTCTCGTGAAATGATATGACCCAAAAATGCCACCTGCTCAAGCCAAAAATCACATTTCGACAACTTAGCAAACAATCGATGTTCTCTCAACAACGACAAGGCTTTCCTCAAATGCTCCCTATGCTCCTCTACTGATTTAGAGTATATCAGTATATCATCAATAAAAACAACTACGAACTGGTCCAAGAAAGGAGCAAAGATCTGATTCATCAATGCCATAAATGCTGCAGGTGCGTTGGTTAGTCCAAAAGGCATCACGAGGAATTCATAATGTCCATAACGAGTCCTGAAGGCAGTCTTAGGAATGTCATCTTCTTTGACCCTCAACTGGTGATATCCAGATCTCAAATCAATCTTAGAAAAATATGCTGCACCCTGAAGTTGATCAAACAACTCATCAATCCTGGGTAGGGGATACTTGTTCTTGATAGTCACTTTGTTCAGCTGTCGGTAGTCTATGCACATCCGAAAAGTACCATCCTTCTTCTTGACAAACAAGACTGGTGCTCCCCAAGGTGAGACGCTCGGGCGAATAAAACCCTTATCTAAAAGCTCCTGCAATTGCTTTTTCAACTCAGCTAATTCAACTGGGGCCATGCGATATGGAGCCTTGCTGATCGGTACCGTGCCGGGAACAAGCTCAATGGCGAACTCCACATCTCGAACTGGGGGTAAGTCTGGCACATCGTCTGGGAAAAGATCGGGAAAGTCACAGACCACCTGGATCTCACCTAGTTGCTTTGTCTCTTTCTTCGCTGAGATAAAGGCAATGAAGCCTTCACACCCTCGGTGGATCAAGCGATCTGCCTTACACGCCGAGATCACACGCCTGGGGCATCTCTGCTGACTGCCCTCGAAACGGAAGCCCTTGCCTAAATCGAAGAAGATCATCCTGTTGTAACAGTTAACACAGGCACGATATCGAGCGAGCCAATCCATACCAAGGATCACGTCGAAGTCCAGCATCGACAACAGGATCAAATCAACAGGTAACAGATGACCTACAATCTGCACGTAGCAATGGGGGTAGTATACACTACACTCCACTCGCTTGCCAATTGGGGTGGATACAACCAACACATATGGCAACGGCTTAGACGGCTGATGTAACCGCTCGGCAACATGAGGTGCTACGTATGACCGTGTAGACCCCGAATCGAACAATGCTAATGCCTCGACGTGCGAAATCAAAACAGTACCTTCAACCACCTGTGGATCCTCGGCACTCTCATGGGTAGCAGCGTAAGCACGGGCTGTCTGGCGAGGCTGTCTCGAGCCTGGACGAGCTGACTGTGACTTGCTCGGGGCTGTAGATGCACTGGGTCTGCCAGGAGTTGCACCGGAGGTAGTACCAGATGGAGGGGGCTGGGAGGCTCTATATCGAGGACAATTGGCTATCATATGCTCCCTCGAACCACAGATGAAACAAGCACCTGCCTTCCTCCAACAAGCTTCAGTCGTGTGGCCCTTGCCACAATGCCCACAAGTCACTCCGGCAGAACTGGAAGTACTCTGCTGGCCTTTTGTCTTCTTCTGTACTTGTCCTCGTGCACTGAAAGGCGGCTGTCGCTTAGGCTCAACGGCTCTCGCAGCTTGGTGAATGGCCTCAGCAAAATAGGCCCTGTCCACTGCATCATCAAACGTGGCTGGACGCTGAAACGCAGTCACGTGGTGCATGTACCGGGGATGCAGACCTTCAACAAACCGATTCACCTTCCTTTCTTCGATACTGATCATGTCCGGAGCAAAGTGCGACAATTGAGTAAACTTGTTCACATATTCTGCCACGGTCGTCTGCTGCTGGCGGAGAGCTAAAAACTCAACCTCCTTGGCTCGAAACACATGAGCCGGGATGAACTTCCTCCTGAACTGTTGCTTGAACATCTCCCAAACCGTCGCACTAGGAATGTCTCTGTATGAGTCTTTCACGCTTTTCCACCAAGTTTTTGCGACATCTCTAAACATGGAGGCTGCTAGCCCGACTTTCTGCCGGTTCGTGCACACGACGGTCTCAAAAACATCCTCCGTCTGCTCCAGCCACTGTTCTGCCTTCAATGGCTCTTCTGTCCCATAAAACTCAATAGCTCCTCGCTTGTGAAATTTATCGTAGAGGGCATTCGGGTCATTCTCTCGAGGCTGAAAGACCACCCGCTGGTCTATATGTGACTGAGCTGGGGCTTGGCTTTGTCGGTCTAACATGGCTGTCACTTGTGCTTGTAAGTTTTGCATTGCTTGCGATTGTGCCTGTAGGGACTGAAATAACATGAGGATGCATTCATCTGTGTTCTGTGTCTACGGTGACGGTGTGGATCCGCTTTCATTATTTCCGGCGTTCTGCTGAGAACCCGAACCTGACGCCATCCTGTAAAATGGAAGGAGTCAGACACAAACACAAAACAATTGCGCCCAACAAGCCCCAAAATCTAGAAAGATCACAAAGAAATAATCGTATCCTCACCGCGATCCTACATGCCTACATGCTTATCATCTATAGCAAGGAATGAGCAAGGAACGCTCTGATACCATACAATACGTATGTCACAACCCGAGCCCATCTACTTTATAAAATAAAAGATACACACATACATGATAAATAACAATGCAACCATTTACCCATAAAAATTCTCATTACGATGAAAAGACAAACTTTACTAATAAATAAATCATTAAAAAATAAATACATAAAAGTATGCTTTTAGTATAAATTTTCAACAATCTCCCACTTAGACTCAAAATCATGCTGACATGTATTTCAACCCCACGCTCTCTACATGTGTCACAACCCGAGCCCAAGGTTCGGGGGTTAGCAAAAGCCAAACCTAATGACACACATACTCCCGTGCATGTACACGTAGACCAAGTCTAAATGCACACGCACAAGGGAACATTCACATGTGCCAAACATGTACGCGGAAGCTGTAAATATCAGAAACATCAAACTAACAGTGCAAGAAGAGAATACTAAGAAAGAACTGACATAATTACATATGAAGGTCTTACAAAAAGAACAAAATAATATATACAATCCTGACATGTACACAAGTGTGAAAAATCCTCAAAAACAAGACTCCAATGCCATGCATGTCAAGAACGCTCTCCCGTGGAGTGATCACATCCACTCCTCTAGGCCTGATGGGGCCTCGGGCGTCTCGTCTGGAGTCTGGCCGACCGGCGAGGGTTCGGCAGGGGTATCTGAGCCTGCAACACCAAAAACAACTGTGAATACGACGATTCAGCAAGTATAACCCATAGCAAGTTAACGCATGCTGTGTCTAATAGAATAAAGGACGTCATGTAAATTAAATAAGGCATTTTCATATACTAGGCTGTCATGCAAGAAAGAGATATGCTAAGCGAATCAATGGATACATGCAGTGTACAGAACTAGTGGCTACTACATTGCCATATGCTCCCAAAAGATGGATCTTGTATCGTGCAAAGAACACCATTGTCCGGGCCAGGGTACAATGGGTCTCGGTTTCCTGGGGTCCGGTTCCCCAAGACGTTTCTTTACTGCAGCAAGGCCATGTAACTATACCCAATTCACCCCGTCGGGATCCTAAGGCTGAGGCTAAGTAGTGCCTGACCATACAGAGTCAATCATGAAAACCCTGAGTAGATCGTGACAACATATCATACGTGCATATCTGTGAACATATTATACATGCATACTCAAGGTAAAGAACCACAATGTGAAATTAACGAAACACAAGTAATCATATCAGAGAGTTGAGATCAATGATCGAATGCAATATGTTATGCAACAAATCATGCAAAATCGGATCATCTTTATTTACAAACCAAGTCTAATCTAATTATCCGGTGTTTCTAACCATGCATGATGATGTAGTTTTAAGTTACTCGATGCACCGTTGTCTAGTGTTGCATTGAATCGGGCGGTGCACGAAGTCCCTTAAACCAACACCCATGGGGAGGTGCTTAACATCCGGATAACGAACATGAATGATTCGTAGCCCTCGAGATCATTCACGCGTTGTATCACATTCCGTTGGGCAGGTCTAGGTGCTCTACATTCTATCATGAAGGCCATATCGGTCTTTCCCTTACACCTATCCTTGTCCTTTATTATTCTAGTGTGGATACGGTGTAGCCGTAGGTGAACGTACAGCTTAGCCGTGTGTGTTCTACGGCTTAGCCGTGGCTGGGCCGTAGAAGGTCTGTCAATTGATTGCTCTTAGTTAATCCAGAAAAAGGCACCCTGTATTGATCTATGGCTGGGCCACGGCTGAGCTTCGACTTAGCCGTAGGGCAATACACGGCTTAGCCGTGCCCTAGCCGTAGAGGAAAACTAGATTTTTACCCTCTCTGGACTTTAAGCCGTAAGTGC
Source organism: Sextonia rubra (assembly GCA_037013555.1). Taxonomy (NCBI): domain Eukaryota; kingdom Viridiplantae; phylum Streptophyta; class Magnoliopsida; order Laurales; family Lauraceae; genus Sextonia; species Sextonia rubra. The sequence goes on along the minus strand of JASUAD010000014.1, from coordinate 13,143,773 downwards.
CATACGGCTTAGCCGTACCTGCACGAAGGCAATGTTCTGAATCACGTACAGAAACCCTGTGAACTCACCAGAATTGCAATTATCCAGTGGAAATAGATAGAGTACTAACCAAATGGGCTGTAAACACATTTTCCCATACAAATTCATGTGAACTAACCAAAATCAAATGCATACCAACATGGGTTCTTACAGGTTATGGTTATACTTGCCTCAATTTAAATTCAATTGCACAACCGATGTCCTTAGGTCCAAACACAACCTAACACCAACCACAACAACATGCATGCATGAGAAATGGAAGAGATCTCAAAGCACAGACACTTCATGCAACAGGGAAACAAGAAGAAGAAGAATAAGAATGAGATGAGAGAGAGATGGAAGGATCCCCAACTCACCAAATAGAGCTTGCAAAAAACCAAAATCCCTCAATAGCTTGATCGATGGCGGAGAGAATTCAGGAGAGGGAGAGAAATCTTCACGTGCACAGTGAGGAAAATGAGAGAGAACGTGAGTTTTTGTTGATGGATGAAGTTATATAAGCTAAGGGGAAGTCCAAATTACAATGAAGTCCAAGTTAGAATTCTATTTTCAGTTTGAGTCAAATCCAGGTCCAATGGAATCGCACGACATCGGTTGCAAACGACGTAGTTACGAAAGTTGACGAGCTCAACGAAGGACACGTGTTGACATCAAGATGATGCAAAAATGACCATGTCTTAGAAAAGCTAAAATTACGAAAAAGGGCTTGGTCTACTTAATCTAGGTCAAACTCAACCCAACTACCTATCCATGACCTGCAACGAAAATAAAAACACAAACAAAACACGATTAGCAACGAAAACAAGATTAATTAGCTGCTAAACTAGGTCAAGCTGGGTCGGAGTGTTACAACATGACTATCAAAGCTCTTTATTGGTAAGCTTTTTGTAAAAGGATCTACCAGGTTGTCCACCAATGCAATCTTGGTCGAATTATATCATCCATTTGTATAATTTCTTGTATGAGATGCTACGCTTGATGTGCTTACCCTTCTCATACATCCTGAGTTCCTTTGCATTAGCAACCGCACCGATATTATCACAATAAAGTATTATAGGTGATTTTACTGAAGGTACCATTTCTAAATCCATCAAGAAGTTTTTGAGCCAAATTGTCTCCTTGGCTGCTTCAGAAGCTGCGACATATTTAACTTCCATGGTAGAGTTAGTAGTACATGATTGCTTGACACTCCTCTAACTTATGGCTCCACCTCCCAAGGTAAATACAAATCCTAAGGTCGACTTTCTTGCATCATTATCTGACTAGAACTCTGAGCCTATGTACTAAATGGGTATCAAACTCTCAGCCTAGTAAATCAGTATATAATTTCTAGTCTTCTTAAGATACTTAAGTACATGCTTTACTGCAGTCCAATGTTCTCTCCCCGGATTAAACTAGTATTTTTTAACCATGTCAATGGCAAAACAAACATCAAGTTTAGTACATAGCATTGTATACATGAGGCTTTCCACCACCAAAGCATAAGTTACTTCCTTCATCTTTTCTATCTCATTAGGTGTCTTGGGACATTGATCCTTGGATAAAGTAATTCCATGCTTGAAAGGAAGAAATTCTTTCTTGAAATCTAACATGCTAAAACGGGCAAGAATTGCATCTATATAAATCACTTGAGATAAGCCCAACATTCCTTGTTTCCCATCTCACAAGAGCTTGATCCCTAAAATATGACCGGCTTTTCTTAAGTCCTTCATATCGAACGGACTGTTCAACCATACTTTGACCAAAGACAACACCCCGACATCGTTTCAAATGAGTGGGATGTCTTCTACATAAGGTAATAAGAAAACTACCACACTACCATTGCACCTCTTAGACACACAAAATTCATCAGGGTTCTGCTCAAAGCCATAAGATTTAATGGCTTGGTCAAAACAAATGCTCCAAGATCTAGATGCTTGCTAAATTCCAAAAATGGACCTTTTAAGCTTGCACAACATGTGCTCACGGCCTTCAGCTACAAATCCATCTTGTTGCACCATATAGATACACTCGTCAAGATTTCTATTAAGGAAAGTTGTCTTGACATCTATTTTTCAAATTTTATAATTGAAATGAGCTGCAATAGATAAAAGAATTCAGATGGATCAGCATGGCTACTGGCGAGAAAGTCTCCTCATAATCAATTCCTTCTTTTTGAGTAAATCCTTTCACAACAAGCATAGCTTTGAAGGTTTAAACCTTTTCAACCACCCCTTTTTTCTTCTTGTAGACCCACTTATAACTGATTGGTTTTATCCCCTCTAGTGGTCTTACAAGATCCCAGACATGATTAGAGTATATAGACTCCATTTCTAATTTCATAGCTTTTTACCATAGTTCTACATATTTGTCTTGGAGTGCTTCATTATAGTTACATGATTCGGTATCTACCTCATTAGGGACTTTGTCAAACAACTCTCCGAAGAACATATATTGCTCAGGTTGATGAATAACCCTCCCACTACAACGAGGCACATCCTGTGTCTTTGTATGAGTAGTGTCACGTTGCGCTAAAACTAATCCCGGTGTACGATCATCGACATGCTGATCTGGCTTGCCACCTAGCATGTTGGTGGTTTCACCTGGAGTATCATCAGCTTAAGACTAGGCAATCCTCCCACTACGACGAGGTAATGGATGCCAAATTCTCCGTCTTGTGCTGTCTCTTCTTATGTTACTGGTAATGAAAAAGTATGGGTAGGTCTCTCTCCTCTTAATTCCTCCAAAACAATTGTGCTGTTGGGCTTGTGGTTTATTACATATTCCTCTTCTAAGAATCGAACATTGGTGTTAAGAATGACCTTTCAAATTTTAGGATTATAGAACAAACCACCTTTTATTCCTCTGGGATATCCAACGAAAATGCAAACTTCCATTTTTGGTTCCAACTTATTTGTGTTCTCTTTCAGCACATGTGCTGGACTACCCCAAATCCAAACATGCTTTAAATTGGGTTTGCGCTTAGTCCATAATTCTATGGGTGTAGTAGGTACTGACTTAGATGAAACTAAGTTTAGAATGTATGTTGCCATTTCTAAAGCATGCCCCCAGAACGAATTAGGTAAATCCAAATAACTTAACATTGATCTCACCATATCCATAAGAGTCCTATTCCTTCTTTCTGCTACATCATTTTGTTAAGGTGTACCTGGTCAGACAATTGGGATGTAATCCCCTCTTGTGCTAAGTAATCCCTAAATTCTCCAAAGAGGTATTCACTTAAGCACAATCTTTCTGATTTAATGATGATTCAAGAATTTTACCTGCGAGATGTCTCTGATTTGATCTCAGTCTTAAAGTAGCCTGAAAATCTTAAGACCTTCTACTGTATTCCTCCATGCTCAAACTCGCATCAGGGTGTGAGTCTTTTCTAAGGATTCTCTTTGCTTAAAAAAATGAGATTTCTCTTATGTGTTTTTCCTAGATAGTAATAGTATATATTTATAGGCTATAATAGGGATCTTAAGAAGGAAATTAGGAATAGGCTTTTCATGGAAACAGAAAACCCTAATTCGACCCAAATTAGAATCCTAGTTCTATAAATTACAATTCAATCCACTAGAGAATTATAATTGCACTCCTATCCTTATTTTCAAAATAATGTTTCAAGCTTCTTGTTATTAAATTCTTATTAACCTCTCCACGTTAAGATTTTAGATATCCATAGATTAAATAATTACTGATACCTATATTTAATCGATATCTTTATAATTCCTTAAGACCTCACAATTAACTTATTTAACATGTTGGACACAAAATCTACCTGCAGGGTTTGACATAATCAAAACTTATAAACTTCATTAACAAGATATTGTCAATCCCTACTACGGGATGTGGATTCCTTTAATAAACTAATATGCATCATATGCGTAGTGTGCTCATCTAATTTACTGAGATTATTGACTCATAAAAAGTCTCACTCCTTTGTAAATCAAAATGCCAAATGTTAAATGTATGCGCCTATTATTTATATCAGGATTAAGAGTACAAGCACTCATAATAACCATTTGAATGTTAATCATCTTATATAGTCAGTATAAAGACAATAAACCCAAAAGCGGTACTATTCAATACACACAAAGTGTACTAGCATAACAAGTCGAAACTATACCGTTTCCTATAGCCAAGACAAGCCTGTTAAAACATCATGCTACAATCATACTGTTGGTATATTTAACTCCATCTAGATTATGAACAACAACTTATATTCTATAAAAACAAACAAACAAGTCTTCCGTGTGTAAGCTGAACCCTACACACCAACTTGTCTACTTTATCGAATAAAAGACAAATACATGCATAATAAATAACAATGCATCTATTTGCCCATACAAATTCTCATTAAGATGAAATGACAAACTTTACTAATAGATAAATCAGTCAAAGACAAATGCACAAAAGTATGATTTTACTATAAATTTCCAACAACGGTAATGGTGTTATTTGTATTATAATTGATGCATAGAAGGGGAAGAACTAGCGAAACATTGTAGGAGAAAGGTAGGACTTAGGTACTAAATTTTATAGTCAGAACCCAAGTTCGCATGAGTGGACATATGCTTACTCGAGCAGAGCTTAGGGTACCTAACGAAATTTCAAGACATAAGCTAAGTCCGCTAGACTCGAGTAGTCCTAGGACTGACAAAAATGACTTAAGCAGAAGTAGTGCCCACTGGAGGAGAATTTCCTCTGCAGGAATCTCTCTACAAAATGTGAATTTTGACCCTTGGACCTTAGATACCTATTGGAATATACTTAAACCTCCTTAATGGGTCTTAACTCATGTCTAACATAATTAGAGGTATGAGCTTAGCCTCTAATTATGGGTTGCTTCAAAGTAAGGTATCGAATGTGAGAACTGATCTAGGAGATGGATGTCTGGATGTTTCTAGTGATGCTCAAACCATTAGAGCACCTAAGAGGAAATTGGTAAATTGCATCACAAGTCTAGGACGTCCACCATGTGGAAGGGATCAATCATTGCCTAGGCTGGGTTAGTTTATATATGTTCATTGATTATTGAGAAGGAGTTGATATTGTACTTTATTATTGTACGCATTGCTTTCTATCCATATATTTAATTGATGCTTTAATACAATTGTCGTATTTGTTTATTGATATACTATGGATAGATAGACACCTTGTCTTAGGGTATACTTAGAGGAGATCAGATATTGTAAAAGGAGATATACATGAAGTTTTTGGCTAGGCTAGCTATTCTATGGCTATATGAATATGGTGAATGAACCATGGAGTATATAGGGGAATTGTGATGGATTAGGTGCCTTGTTCTGGATGCCTGTGAATATAAATGGCATTGTATTACAAATGGATAGTGTGGTTTATGGAATGGTTATGGATCGATTATTAAATGGACCTTGAAGGATTGTTATGGACCAGACTTAGATGGGTTGACATTCCTTTTCATGCAAGATGCCCTAGCCGAACCAGGATCTTTAACTTATTGATTCCTTACTATTGGCGCATATATCCACTCAGTTATTCAAGTTTACCCTTGGGCCGATCACCCTTAATAAGGACTCATTATGGATTTTGCCTCCATCGATATAGGTTTTTTATGAAGATGAATGTAGACATGTTACACTGCTTGATACTACCCACATAACAACATACACATGCATGGTATCAAAACTATTGGCCAAGTATTCAAAACTTCCTTATAGATTATTGATTGGTAGGTCTATTATGCCATACAACTCACTGCTGAATATGCTATAGTATCAACTATGTGGATATGCTACTTGGTAGATGTCTTTATAGATTATAATGATGTTCGTTTAATTGATTCTCATTATATTGTTTATTCATACATTGATTCATTATGGATTATGGATTTATTACTCCTGAATTATATCGTATATTGTTTTTTTTCTTTGAAACTATGTATTGTGTTATTGGGATGCTGTATTTGCCAAGTCCTTCATCAGGACTTGACCTTTTATTATTGGGTGTTGTAGACTGTGAGCCCGCTGCCCCTATCTTAGGGGGAAAGGAGTCATAGGAGTCTGAGTTGATACCTGAAGTAGATGACTTCGATTAGGCAGCTGCTAGTGAGGAGATTTAGACTGAGCATCTAGTGATCCATTTCATCTTAGTTGAGATTGCTTTGAGTTAGGCAATTTTGATAAGTTTTGTAATAAAATTTAGTAACATTGGTTTCACTTAAATTTGGTAGAATTCAGACTTTGCTTCCGCACTTCATATTTGATTTAACTTATCTAGTTGGTACTAACTCTATATTTGGATTATGAATATATATATATATATTACATTACTTTCATAGTTTTACTTTTATGTTTAGATGTGGATTGAATATTGGAAAAAGTTTTAAATTGGTCCTCACTGCGGACTAGAGATCCTGGATATCTGTACTCAAAATTCGGACTTCCATCCTTATCAACTACCTGGGTTTGGAGGAATGACAGTTTCTATCTCTCTCTGGTTGGATAGAACCAAGCCAACCTAGCCCAAGAAATCCATGTAACTAGAGTTTACAAACTCAATTAGGATCATGGGTATATGTAAATAAAGAGAAATGATCTAAGCCTCGTCTAAAAGTGACGCTCAATAATTTTCACAACAAAGATGAGAGAAAATTTTATGATTTTGCAAATTAAAATTATTGAATCTATTGAAATTCATTGATCGTGCCACCATAGATGCATTTTATGGACTCTTAAAATGATTAATTTTCAACTTAATAAAAATAATGGGTTCTAGTCAATTAGCATATAAAGCTTGTAGTAATATTTGTCATAAGCCCATTTTTACATTCAATTTGGATGATTTAATAGGTTGATGATTTTAATAGTCCTAGGTGCCATGGAAATCTTTCTATTGCCCACATCTAACATTGGCATGGTACTGATTTGGGTGAGAACCATTTATATCATTTGGGTGCCCTGCCAATGATGAAAAGATCTTGCTGAGAGTATGCAAAGATATCTATTCCATTAGAAGTAACTCTTTGATCTATGGTCCTTAAGTTTAATGTCTTGAGAATACATCATATTATTTGTTTTTTAAAACCAATGGTAAGCAATGACAGAATGAGTGTTGAATTTGGACATGTGGGAATGCATGTTACTTAGGTTCGTCTGTTAGAACTATTTAGATGGTTCTCATATAAGTATTGCTACACAAATATATGTGCATAGAAAAGTCAGTTCTCCAACCATCTAGATGGTCTTGGATGTCATGTGGGTTCCAAATTTAGGCTTGAACCGAAACCAGTCCCCAAAGACTAGGCCCAAATTACACTCATGCACAAGTTTGCACGTTCACTAAACCTCTACGAGAGGTCTTTTTCTTGTGGTGTGTGATTGATTTTATTACTAGTTCTTTTATTATTCTGCCATTGTTAATTGAACAACAATGTAGAAATCTCAACTGGGACAAACTTTCAATTGGTATTTAAGAGGATCACGTTAATTTGTTGTGTGTAGATCTTTTGAGATTTTTAGAATGGAATTTAACAACTATGAAGGTACATCGACTACCAATCCACCTTTACTTATGGATCTAACTATGCCTATTACAAAGTTAGAATGATTGGCTTTCTTAAGTGCAAAAAATTGGCACCAACTATGTAAAAAATCTAAATTTTGGCCATAGGTTGAGTATGAGAGTTACACAGTTCATGAACTACAGATTCTTCAGAGAAAGGTAGACAAATATGGTTGTTACAGGGTCATGATCGGCTAGAAGGGGATATCCACAATCACTGATCAACATAAGCCATTTCATGCTGTTCATGGGGAAAATTTGACTTGGGAATTTGAAGATGAGTTTTTAGATTTTGAGAATTCCTCAATCCCAAATTAAGTCGCAAAGGTAGTCGGAGGAGGAGGAAGGCAGTTCAAGCATCTCAGCCTTGTTTAGTGTCCAACTATTTGGACACTGCAGGTCAGAAGCTTGTAGGTGTCAAATATAAGATCGAAGTTGCTCGATTTCTGATTCCTAACCTCTATAAAGGCTACTGGAAATTTTAATTTTGTATTTAGAGCCTATCAAACAAGGGTTTGGACCACATATGTTGTTTAAAATTGATTCAAATTGATGAATTTGACACTTTAAAGTGCATAAGAATTGAAACCACACTCTTAAATTAATGCAATGAGTGTTGCTTCAATCTTATTCGTGGCTTTACAATTCTTTTTTTTCCTATTTAAATCAGCTCATTTGTAAGGCCAACCCATATTAAATAGGCCAAGGTCAGTCTTAGAATGATAGTATTGCAATCATGCAATTCCTAAAGTCTACTACTGACAGATCCCGTGTGATCAATTTGATAGTGGGTAGGCCTTGACCAAATGCACTCTATCCTCTAATTGGATCCAACTCACTTGCTCGCTCTCTTTCTCTCTCTCTCTCTCTCTCTCTCTCTCTCTCTCTCTCTCTCTCTCTCTCACCCGTTTGTCCCCAAATGCTGTCGAAATTTTTGTAGCATGAGGTCTAGTTGAGTTAGCATGCTCTCTCTCTCTCTCTCTCTCTCTCTCTCTCTCTCTCTCTCTCACACACACACACACACTCTTTCTTTTAAACTTAACCTTTCAGTCCTAAAATGCTGCCAAATTTTTTGTAGCCCGAGGTCCAGTTTTTGTGCCTATTGTGACCATTTTGGATAATTGTATTTAGTAGCAAGGTTAGTTAAAAGGCATTATATAGACCATTTTGGCAAGCATAAAAGGCAGCCACATTGGCTACATGACTAATGCAATCCCTTGGACATGTTTTTCATGCCAAACATGGGATCCTTAATCATCACCTTCGGCAAAGCCAAGGAGAGGCTGTTTAAAATCTCTATGACTCAAGCAGGTCACCTCCCAAGGCTCCAAAATGGGCTTGAGATGAAGCTACTCCTTCCACATCAAGGGTCTTAGTCTTCCAGAGGCTCTCATCTATAAATAGCCTACAACCACGGGGTCAGATATATCATGAACCCATGTAAAAATATAAAAGGGAATTAATGAAATACAACTTAGTTCTCATTTTTTGTGTTTTGGACTTTGTGAGATTGTCCACATCTTACCACAATTTTCCCCAAAAAGAAGTTCACCATTTTCTACACAAGAGAAATGAAGAATTTGAAGAAGAAGTGTTTGCTTTATGTCTTGTATTTCGAATTCACTGAATTACTCCATTGGGTTAGCTATGGACCGGGCTTTGGGTCAGGGGCATTTGGTCTTTGTATTGGGCTTTCTTAGGGGCTAAGAAAGAGATAGTTATATACACATGTAACTTATGACCTAGACCTAAGCAGAAGAGTGGAGTTTTCCTTTGGCCGTGGAGGTAGGAGCATTGCTCACATAAATCTCTCGTTACTATTATGTGCTTGTGTCCTCTTCTTGTGAGTGGTTTGATTGTTGATCACAGGTTACACACTTCCACAAGGGTACAAGAACTGGTATCAAAGCCTGAGTTCTGATTGTGATCGACAGAGTTTGGATCCTCTTAGAGGGTTTGATTTTTATTTCATTAGAGAGAGAGAGGGAGATCAAAGATTGTTTGTTTGATCATTGACCTGTTGGCCATAACTGGAGAAAAAGAAGAGACACAAGTTCTTTGTGTTAATCGTAGACCTAATGCCAGTGTCTTTGCAGTCACTAGACTAGAGGGCTACCAAAATTCTTTGCAAGTCGTTGTAGAGAAGAAGAAATAGAGCCCTATTTTTGGGCTTTCTGTTTTGCAGTAAAAGACATGGAATCTGTTCTCTGTAATCAAGGCAACCACTAGCTTTGCTGGATCTCTTTTCTCTCGCCAGAGAGGATCTACAGACAATCCTCTATTGATGTTGTTACTTTTGTGTGAACCATCGCCGGATAAAAAGGCTGATTTGGAGATTGTTGCAGCTGTTTCGCTCACACGCTGCAGTGAACACTATAAGCTCACTATCGCCGCCCGTTTGTGATATCGCCAGAGCTACCACTGCTTGGTGTGGGGTTATTGTCGATTTCTAATTGCCAAAGTGGAGGACGAGGACGAGGGCTTGGAGGTTCTTTTAGCCCCTGGTTGCAAAAACCAGGAGAAGAGGAGAAATTTTGACCTGGGGTTATGTTTAAGTCAGGTTGGGTTGACCTAACCGGTTAACAACAAAGTCTAGGCCATTCAAGAAGGTTCTAAATCAAGTTGGGTTGGGTCCACCTGACCCATGTGCAGAGCCCAACCTGTGCAGTAGCATAGTGCCGACATCAGTAGGTACCATTAAAAGCAATTTGATAGGAGAATCAATGGCTGAAAAGTTTTTTTTATGATGTCTTGATCATCCAGTGTTCGATCGAAGTTCTATGTGCTCTTATAGGGTCGTTTCAAGCGGATCTACATAGTGGAAAAGGAAGATTGGTTGTTTGACGGTCAACAAAGAGTTTTACCAAATAAGAGCATTGAGAACTATTTTTGCACATCGGAGCCATTGGGAATTAGATTTCAAATTCGTTTCCTTTAGCTTGCTTGTGGTGATGAGATCGATGGTGGGGTGTAGAAATCTCAGAGGAATGGAAGCAAAATTTAAAATTGAAAAATTCAACAGTAAGAATGATGTTCATCAACTCTAAGTGCAGAGCTATGACGTAGTTATTGGGAGGCAGCCGCCATGATCCCTATATATCGCATACAAATCACTGCAAAAATAAGTTTAAATGATGAACATTCAAGAACCATACCTATGAGATCTCTCTGATTTAATCTCAGTCTTACAGTAGCTCAAAAATCTCAAGACCTTCTACTGTATTCCTCTATGCTCAAACTTGCACCGGGGTGTGGGCCTCTTCTATGAATTTTACTTACTCTCAAAAACGAGATTTCTCTTGTAAGTTTTTTTCTAGAGGGCAATAGCGCATATTTATAGGCTACAATAGGGACCTTAAAAAGGAAATAAGGGATATGTTTCTTATAGAAATAGGAAACCCTAATTCAACCCAAATTAGAATCCTAGATCCATAAATTACAATTCAGTCTACAAGAGAATTATAATTGCACTCTTGTTCTTATTCTCAAAATAATATTTTGAGCTTCTTGTTATTAAATCCTTATTAATCTCCCTATATTAAGATTTCAAATATCCATTGATTAAATAATTACTGACACTATATTTAATTGATATCTTATGATTCCTTGAAACTTTACACTTAACTTATTTGATATGTCGGACACAAAGTCCACTTACAGGGTTTGACATAATCAAAACTTATAAGCTTCATCAAGGTAATATCATTAATTCATATTACGGGATGTGAATTCCATCAATAAACTAATATGCACCATACACATAGTGTAGTCATCCAATTTACTGAGATTATTGACTCATAAAAGGTCTCACTCCTATATAAATCAAAATTGTAAACACTAAATATATGTGATATTGGGATTAAGAGTACAAGCACTCATAATAACTATTTGGATGTTAATCATCTTATATAGTCAGTATAAAGACAATAATCCAAAAGCGGTCCTGTTCAATATACACAAAGCGTACTAGCATAACAAGTCAAAACTATACCATTTCCTATAGCCAAGATAAGCCTACTAAAACATCATGCTACAATCATGCTGATGGTGTGTTCAGCTCCATGTAAATTGTGAATAGTAATAACTTATAGTCTATAAGAACCGACAAATAAGTCTTCTATGCGTAAGCTGAACTCTACACATCAACTTGTTTACTTTATAGAATAAAAGACATACTTATGCATAATAAAAAATAATGCAACCATATGCCCATGCAAATTCTCATTAAGATGAAAACACAAACTTTACTAATAAGTAAATCATCAAAGACAAATAAATAGAAGTATACTTTTAGTATAAATTCCCAATAGTAGTAATATCTTGGTAAGTACAAGGTCAAATCCATAGAAAACTATTTTTAAAGAAGTTTTCAACTTGTCACCTGCCTAAGTTAAATTCTAAAACTATCCTAATTTAAAATCTAACAAATACAGCCATTCGAAAATATTAAACAAGTACAATAGCAATTCTAAAATTAAAATTCCCTAGAAATAAAAACTAAATAAAATTCTGCAAAAGAAAACACACATTAGACCTTCCAATAAAACAAAAACTAAAATTAGAAACTAGAAGGGCAGTTGGCCTAATGGTAAAGGCTTACCGGTAGCGTCTTGGAGGACGCGGGTTCAAATCATGAAAACAGCCTCTTCAAAATAGATATAAGGCTACGTACATCTTGCCCTCCCCAAACCCCGCTATGCAGGAGCCTCAGACACTAGGCCGCCCTTTTATAACTCCACCAGTTTTTGCTGCCAGTCCCAAGCCTGGTTATAGGAGGAGGGTTGCGTTTGGTAGGTTGACAGTCAGTGTAAAACTTTGTCACAACCCAAATATGAATTCTAAGATAATGATATTTCACGATAAAGCTAGGGCGTTCCCCGCTTTAAGCGATGCATTACAGCGTCACCCGGCTACAATGAAAAGTGTGTAAGGGCTACTACATGACTCTGGGCTAATGCGGTTAAAGAAGTTAGTCCATGAGAAGAAAAGGAGGAATAAGAAAATTAAACTTGCTACTTGGAATATAAGAACCTTGACAGGTAAAAGCATGGAGTTTGTTAAGATAATGAAAAGAATAAGAATTAGTGTAGCGTCTATACAGGAGATAAGGTGGAAAGGGAATAAAGCTAAGGAGCTCACAGATAAGTATAGGCTTTTCTATACAGGAAAAAGTAATACAAGAAATGATATGGATATAGTTATAGATAAAGATTTGAAAGAAAAAATTGTGCGGGTAAAGAGGTTTGATGATAGAATTATAGCAATTAAACTAGTGCTAGAGGAAGACATAATCCATATCATCAATGCATATGCTCCCCAAATAAGACTAAAGGAAAGTGTGAAAAGATAATTTTGGGAGGAGATAGATGATTTAATACGAGAAATCCCAAATAGTGATGAGGTTTTCTTTGGAGGGGATTTAAACGGGAATGTGGGAAAAGACAATAGAGGATATGAGAGAGTGCATGGGGGGTAAGGATTTGGAGAAAAGAATGAATTCAGAAACACTATATTAGACTTTGCAGTGGCATTTGATCTTGTAGTAGCAAATACTTATTTTAAAAAGAGAGATGAGCATTTAATTACCTATAAAAGTGGGAGTAATAAAAGTCAAATAGACTTTTTCTAGTTAGAAAATAGGATCGATTGGCTTGTAAAGATTGCAAGATTATCTTAGAAGAGAGTTTAACTATGCAACATAGGCTCGAAATTTTAGATATTAGCATTAGAAGTAGAAAGAGAGTGGTAATAAACAATATGGACCCTAAAACAAGGTGGAGAGATTTGAAGGGGGAAAGAGCAAATATATTTAAGGATAAAATGATTGATAATAGAGAATAGAATATTGAAGGAGAAACTATAATAATGTGGAATCAAATGGCTAATTGCATTAGAAATGTTGCAAAAGAGGTACTTGGAGAATCAAAAGAAAAGAGACATATGAATAAAGAAACATAGTGGTAGAGTGAGGAGGTTCAGGAAGTTATTCGACAAAAAGACATTGCTACAAAGTTTGGCAGGAGACTGAGAGTATGGAAAATTTTGAGCTGTATAAGAAGGCAAAGAAAGAAGCTAAAAAAGTAGTAAGTAGTGCAAATTTCAAAGCAGACGATGACCTCTACAATAGGTTGGGAACAAGAGAAGGAGAAGAGGAAACTTTTAAACTCGCAAAAATAAGAGAAAAGAAAAGTAAGGACTTAGATCATGTCAAATGTATCAAGGACAATGTGGAAAATATTCTAGTGAAGGACATCGATATTAAAGAAAGGTGGAAGGAATATTTTAACAAACTTCTAAATGAAAAACATTTAGGTGATACAAGAGTTAAAAAGGATATTTCATCGCTAGAGCATACTTTTCTCCATAGAATTAGAGGGGTGGAAGTGAAGGAAGCATTAAAGCAAATGAAGACAGGAAAGGCAAAGGCATAGATGGTATTCCAATATAGGTATGGAAATGCTTAGGAGAGGTTGGGTTGAGTTGGTTAAGTAGACTATTCAATAAAATACTTGTGACAAAGAAAATGTCAGATGAATGGAGAAAAAGCATTGTAGTACCCATATAGAAGAATAAGGGAGATATACAAAATTATACCAACTATTGAGGGATTAAACTTATGAGTCATACTATAAAGTTATGAGAGAGAATAATGGAACAAAGACTGAGATGGAAGACCAAGATCTCTGAAAATCAATTTGGTTTTATGCCAGGGAGATCGACTATGAAAGCTTTCTTTTCACTTAGGCAATTAATGGAAAATATCGTGCAAAGAGAAAAAATTTACATATGGTCTTTATCGATTTGGAAAAAGCTTATGATAGGGTACTTAGAAATTTAATTTGGTGGGTTTTAAAGAAAAAGAATGTCTCCAATGATTACATTGAAAATTTTAAGGATATATATGAAGAAACAGTAACAAATGTAAGAACCACATGTGGAGAAATAGGTGGATTCCCTGTGACTATAGGTTTACATCAGGGATCAACGTTAAGCCCTTATCTCTTTGCATTAATTATAGATGAGTTAACTGTGCATATTCAAGAAGAAGTACCATGGTATATGTTATTTGCAGATGATATAGTATTGGTGGATGTATCAAGAAATGGTGCATATGCAAAACTTAAGAGATGGCAGGGGGCATTAGAATCTAGAGGCTTTAAAATAAGTCACACAAAGATAGAATATATGGATTGCAACTTCAGTGGACATATACAAAGTGTTGAACCCACTGTCAAAATTAAAACCCATGAGATACCACGTAGAGATTCTTTTTAGTACCTAGGCTCGATGATTAGTAAGAATGGGGAGATTGACGAAGATGTGGAGCATAGGATAAAAGTTGGATGGCTGAAGTGGAGACTAGCTTTTAGAGTACTTTGTGACAGACGAATGCCAACGAAATTGAAGGGCAAATTTTATAGGACAGTAGTTAGACCAACTATGATATATGGAGCAGAATGTTGGCCAATTAAGAAGATGCATATTTATAAGATGGATGTAGTGGAAATGAGAATACTTAGGTGGATGTGTGGTAAAAATAGGAAAGATAAAATTAGAAATAAACACTTTCGAGAGCATTTAGGGGTAGCACCAATAGGAGATAAGATTAGAGAAACCCGTTTAAGATGGTTTGGGCATATTGAGCGTAGGCCGGTAATGGCACCGGTGAGAAAAAGATTAGCTATACAGGTGAATGGCATCAAGAGGTAAGGGTAAGATGAAGAAAATATTGATGGAGGTCATTGATTCAGATTTGAAGAAGTTTAATTTATCGAAGGATTTGGCTCAAAATAGAATAGAATAGAGAAACATAATTCATGTAGCCGACCCCAACATGGTTGAGATAAGGCTCTAATGATGATGATGATAATAAAATTAAAAACTTACTAAAATAAAAACTAAACAAAGTTAGAAACAAATTAAACTAATTTAAAAGAAAACAAAATCTTTCCTAAATTAAAAGTTAAGTTAAGAGTCTACACTTTCTAAAACAAAATTCTAAATTACAAAGTTAGTTTGTAAGAACAAAAATTAGAAACTAACCTAAGTTAAGCTGTTTCTAAAACCATATAATGTATATGAACCAAACTATGCAACTTTCTAATTTAAGAATGCAAGAAATCAAACATAAAAAAAACTTTTCTAAAAATGATAAACATAAAAATGAATACAAATCTAAAACTTAACTTTCCTAAAGTAATATATGATGTATGAATGAAAACTAAAAAAAACTACATGAATGAGTGGATATGTGGGGAATGTATGTTTGTATGATGGGAGACCTTGTTTACTTCATAAATCAGATTTCATGGCGATGATTCAGTAATGTTTCAGATCTGAAACCTCTTCCTTTAATCGCAGAAAATCAGTTTTTAAAGAGTGACTTAAACAATTGATAGCAACATCAAATAATCACCTTGAATACGGGCCATCATTCACTACAGTTTTAGAACTATTTTGGGCTGTTTTAAAGTGCATTTCAAATATGATTTTAGGTTTAAAAGACTGTTGAAAACACAAGCATTCAGTTGTTAAAACATGTGCAAATCTATCTTTATAAAATTGTCCAACATGTAACCCAACTAAGAATATTTTCTGCACAAAAATCGGGACTGTTTTCAATGATTTTCCAGGTCTCAATTCAGATATAAAACAATTGTAAACATAAAGCATTTGACTGATATAAACATGTACAAATCAGATTTTCCAAAATTCATCTAACATGAACCTTGTTAAGAATAATTTCTGGACTATTTTTAGTTTAGATTCATGGAACTTAGCAAACCTGAAAATCTGATTTCCAAATTGAACATAATCATCACCATTACACATGATTGAAAAGTGAGATATCCATTAATCTAATGCAACCTACTGCAATAAACAATTCAAAAGAAAAACTATGCATGAACATAAAAAGGACACAAAAAACTAAAATAAAGTGCATAAATTAAAAGTGCAGAAAAAAATATATAAAAGTGCAAGAATTTAAATATATGGAAAGACAGTAATTTAAATGTGTAAAAAACAAGAAATTTAAATGTGTGGAAGTGTATGATATTTTTCTTTTCCTAAATTCTTCTTTTATTCTAGATTATGTTTTCTCAAATCATGTTCTTAGGCTTCTTTGAGTTGTCAATCCAAAAGCAACATGGTTAAAAACAAACATAAAGCATTCATTATCAAATAAGTAAAAAAAAGTAAATAAAGGAAACTAAAACACACACTTTTACAAGATATGAATGTTTTTACATAAAGATAAAGAAAAAAAGAAAAAAAAACATTACATGATCTGGGATGAAAGATCCTCTTCTAGTGGAAGCTTCAAGTTGGAGAGAGCCTTCTTGAATAGAAAAATTATAGAGTAGAAAGATATGGAGAGAGTGGAGGGAGAGAGCTAGAGAGAGGTCTCTTCTTTTTTGCCTTGGAATGCTAGAGGGGTACCCTAGCTATAATTTTTTCAACCTTTAAAGTTTCCATATATACTTGATATTATACAATCCTAAAAAATAATAAAAAAATTGAAAACACATGGGCTCCAAAAGAGGGTTAGGCGTGAATTCCCATGGCTGGATTTTTTTTTTCCTTTCTTTATTGGGCAATCCTTCTTTGCTTCTTCTTTCTTTCTTTGTCTTTGCCACCTTGCATTGAGATATCTTAAAAGATAAGTTAGAGATAGGAATCCTCTCTTAGAATTAAATTTAGCCCACATAAGGTGTAGAACTTCCTTTTTTATCTCTTGCTTTGTCAACTTGCCTTCTTTAGAAAGTACTCTTTGTTTGCTCCAAACTCAAAGAGATCTTTTGAGATATTTTGAGATAAGTCTCTTGATTCTTTTCCTTTATTTTTTAGCCAAAAATCTGATCCATATTCTTGTTTGGGCAAGGGATCCCTCTTGGATATATTTTTTTTATTTTTTTCAATTCTTCTCCTTCTTAAAAAATAACTCCTATGTGGCTTTTCTTATCTATATTTGATGAGATATTCTTCAAATTTTCTTGAAAATATCTTGAAAATGTGTAACAAATAAATAGACCCTATCTTGGATGTCTTAAAAGTATACCCCACACATGTGCATGTGTGCGTGGGACCATGAAGCCAACTTTTGCAATTTTTCTTCTATCTTCTTTTCTCTCTTTAATTCTTCTCTCTTTTCTTTTGAAAATGATTTCTTTGTCTCAATTCTTGGAAAATGGGACCCATATCATCAATTTCCTACAAAATAAATGTGAATTCATGTTAAAAGACAATTTTAATCCTAAGATCATAAATACATGACTGCAGGCCCATTTCTCATGAAATGCTAATGAAAATGCACACCATTTTTCATGATTTTATGTTGATGAACTAATGATAATGAAAATTTATTTTATTTTATAAGAATATAAATTTTCACAAAACTTTCCAAAAATAGACTTTCGAAAAATGGCAGGTTTTATGAATTTATGCAAAAAGTGTGATTTTTAAAACAATTATGCAAAAAATATTAAAATAAATTTAAAATGCATAAAAGCATGATATCACATTAAATGAGCTTTTTTGACTCAATAAGTTCTTAAAATGGGTCAAAATGTGTATGAAAATATACATTTTTAAAGACTCATCGAATGACTTCAACCTGTGCCGCATGAAAATGCATACTTTGTTGGTTCAGAAAGAGTTGTACAAAGCATTGAAGGGAAAAAGTGCCTTTCCTGTGAAGATATCTGAAGATGAGAATGAGGATATGCTGGAGATAGCATATGGAGCAATTTTGTTATACTTGAGCAGCAATGTACTGTAAAAGGTTGCTCAAGAGAAAACTACTACTAGGTTGTAGCTAAGATTAGAGTATTTGCACATGACCAAGTCTCTGACAAACCATTTGTACTTGAAGAAATAGTTGGTCACTCTTCAGATATAGGAAGGTATGTCCCCTGACAACCATCTTGATGTATTTAATAAAACAATCATGGAATGGAAAACACTGATATTTTAATTGATGATGAGGACCAACCAATAATATTGTTATGTTTTTTACCATCCTCATATGAGCATTTTGTTAATACCATCATGTATGGTAGAGATACTTTGTCTAAGGAGGATGTAGAGGTAGCCTTGAACTCTAAGGAGTAGAAGAAAAAGTTGTGTCTAAAAACAATGACAACTCAAGTGAGGGTTTGGTTGAGAAAAGAATAACAAAAGACTCCAGTAATAGGGGCAAACATAGATCTTTGTCTAAATCCAATAGGAAGAATAGTAAATGTTATTATTGTCATAAGAAAGGGCACGTTCGAAAGAATTGTCCTGATAGGTAGAGAAAAAGGAAAGAAATATAAGATTCGTCCTTTAATGATTTAGTCATTGTTACAGAGGGAAGATCAAATGTTGATAACGATAGTGCATTTTCTATGATTGTAAATAGTATTCATTGTTAGGATGAATGGATTCTTGATTTTAGATGTTCCTACCATATGTGTCCCAATAGGGATTGGTTTACTGCTTATCGTGGGATCAATGGTGGTGGTGCCTAAATGGGTAATGATGTTGCATGTAAGACGGCTGGGATTGGAACAATTAGAATAAAGATGTATGATAGAATTGTCAAAACATTAACAGAGGTTCAACATGTATGATAGAATTGTCAAAACATTAGCAGAGGTTCAGCATGTCCCTAATTTGAAAAGGAATCTTATTTTTTTGTGTGTTTTAGACTTCTATGGATGTAAATTCTTAGCTGAAGGTGGAGTCATGAAGGTTATGAAGGGTGCTCTGGTTCTTATGAGAGGCAATAGAGTTGGAAACTTATATGTTTTGTCCGAAATTAATATTTCAAGTGGAATTGTAGTGTCTTCATCAAATGACCATAAATCTGTCTTAACACATTTATAGCATTTGCGCATTAGTCACATGAGTGAAAAGGGCTTGACAATGCTAAGCAAGTGGAATTTGCTATGTGGCACAAAGATAGGTAAGTTGGATTTTTGTGAGAAATGCATCTGTAGAAAACATAGTGGGATTAGTTTCAAAACAGGTATTCATCATATGGAAGGTATCAATGACTACGTTCATTCAAATATGTACGATCCTTCTAAGGTTTATTCTAAGGATGGGTCTCGGTATATGTTGACTTTTATCAATGATTATTCAAGGAGAGTTTGGATTTATGCACTAAATATGAAGGATTGGACCTTTGAAACATTAAAGCGTTGGATGGCAATTGTTGAGAATAGACCAACAGGAAGGTAAGGAAGTTGAGGACATATAATGGCAATACATATAAATCCAATAAGTTTGAGAACTATTGTAAGGATAGAGACATAGTTTAACATTACACCACGATAAGAACTCCAATGGAGTTACAGAGAGGATAAATAGATCGTTCTTGGAAAGAGCTCATTGTATGTTGTTTATTGTAGGATTGTCCATGGATTTTTGTACTGAGGTAGTACATGTTGTAGGCTACTTGATTAACAAGACACCACACTTAAGGATTAGTTGCAAAACACCGGAAGAGATGTGGTCAAGTAATCCAGTTGATTATTTTAACTTAAGGATTTAAGTTGTCCAGCGTATGCTCATGTGAAAACTGATAAGTTAGAACCAAGGGTTGTAAAGTACATCTTAGTGGGATATGCTTCTGAGGCGAAGGGGTATGGGTTGTGGTGTATTGATTAGGATTCAGCAGAAATGTTACATTTCATGAGGATGCTTTACTCGATGCGAACAAGCTGGTAAAGAATATAGAGGTAGGTTGCAGCAGTGGAAATGTTAAGGTGGAGTCCGATAGCCTAGTTGGAATGAGAATGCATCAAACTCTTCCTGGGATGCTGAGGATTATTTGACTGAGCAATGCACATGTAGACCCTAGAGAGTGAGAAAACCACTAGTCGGATATGATTTTGAGGATATGTAGTTGACATATGATATGGTTGTATATGCATTGACGGTGGAGCCATCCATGTATCTAGAGTTAGTGGAAGGGCGGGAAAGTGGTGAACAGGCAACAACTATAGTTGAAGAGATGGAGTTTCTTGATGATGTCATTCAGACCATTGGATGTAAGTGGGTCTACAATGAAGATGAAGGAACTTACAATGCAGGTGGAGTGAAGTTTCAGTTTCTTAATTATGTATGAAATTCAAAAAAACTATTATATCGGTTGAAGCAAGCTTCTAGACAATGGTAGAAGTGATTTGAAGCATTCATGATGTGAAGGGTTAAGGTTAAATTTAAGTCTTGCTTAGACTTGGCCCATGTCACTCACATTAAAGAGTGAGGACTGTGCCCAGTGACGGTGGGCGCAAGGACGTACCTTTCAGCGAGGTATGTGGAACTAAAGATATTGTGGGTTGTGTTTTTGGTGGCTCAAGTTCTACGAAATTCAAACTAAGCTGGAGATTGTTGGGTTTATATCTTGTATTTCGAGTTCACCGAATTGGTCCATTGGGTAGCCAGGGACTGGGCTTTGGGTTAGGGGTATTTTGGGCTCTATATAGAGCTTTCTTAGGGGCTATGACCGGCATAGTTCTATATACATGTAACTTGTAACTTTAGACCTAAGTGCAAGAGTGCAGTAAAAGAGTGGAGTTTTTTTTTCTTTTTTTGCCGTGGAGGTAGGTGCATCACCCACGTAAATCTCTCGTGTACTCTTTTATGCTTATGTTCTCTTCTTATGTGTGTTTTGATTGTCAATAGCAGGTTATACGCTTTTTTACATGCACAACAAAAAGAAAATGGTGTCTCCTTCCATTCTGTTCTCGAGATTGTTTTCCTTTTTTTACTCTTTACATGAGTTCTTATTGTGACCTCCTTGGTGCAAGTTATTTATAAAATGACAAAACCAAAAAAGTACATTGAATACAAAAAAACATGATCTACTGATCTGTGGTGACCAAATAGAAACTCCTTCTTCATCTTCTCCTTTGTTGATGAAGACCTCCTCCTATGGAGTTGGTAAAATCAATGTAGATGGAGGTGGGTCAATTGGGAAATCTTCATAACCTATAACTTGCTTTCTCGAACATGAAAAGTGTAAATTTCAAGGGAGTTATTGGCTTTTGTATCAATAGGAGTGTCCAAGGTTATGCCCATCTAAGGCTATTGCACTGTATGTCGGGATGATGTACACAACAGTGCCATCGATCTCCTGCACTCCCTCAGTGAAAAAGGTGAAGAAAATCCCAAAAGTTCATGAACTTTTGCAGCAAATGGCTTTTCTATCCTTAGGTAAATCACGAACTTCCCAAGCTTTATTTTTCTCTATTGAATTGATTTATTCATTCATGGCTTTTAGCCTATAGTTTTAATGTAAATCCTTTGTGTCATCATCTTCTTTAAGGCAACATCTCTACTTTCAATAAAACCTTTATCTTTATGAAAAAATCTCTAACATTTTGATTGATCAAGGTCTCCTATAGATTTACACCTATTTCTTTTGAATTCAAGTGTACTCCTAAGTTGGTATGGGATTAAAACATGAGCTATGGAAACCAACTTTCTAAGATTCCCTAGATTTGGTTTTCTACTAGTTCATGATTTATAAGGGATTCATTCTAGTGCTTTAGTAAGTACCTTGTTAAGTATATATGTAGCAATACTACTTGCTTTTTCCTAAAAAAATCTTAGGTGAACTTGAGTGAGCCATCATGGATTGACATATTTCCAACAATATTCTATTGTGTCTTCCATTTACACCATTTTGTTGTGGCATGTAACCCATTGTTAATTGTGCTTAATCCCATTCTATTTACAATATTCAGCAAACACAAATTGGCACATACTCTCCACCTGTATCAATTCGTAGCACTTTTATTTTTCTTCCCAACCAACCTTCCACTTCTCTTTTATATTAATCAAATATTGATATGGCTTCATTCTCGTGAGTAACCAGATATACATATCCATATCTTGAATAATCATTTATAAATGTTATAAAATACCCTTTTGTTCCATGGGTCTTAACTCCTTGAGATCCACAAATATCTAAATGTATAGCATCTGATAATTCAATTTCCCTTTTACCTTTTGGGAAGGGTTTCTTAGTCAACTTTCCCCACAAACACCACTCACAAGTTTCAAACCCAACTTTATCCAATATTGGGATCAATCCCTATATTCATAAGCCCCTTAATTTTGTCATTTCCTATATGTCCCAACCTTAAGTGCACTTCTCAATATAATTGTTTTATTATCATGATGGGTTACATTTAGCAAAAAACAAATTTTGATCTTCTACCAAACATCCCTAAGCTATTATGCAGCCACTTTTTCTGATAGTTACTTTCTTTGATCAGAAATGTAGACCTAACCCCTTAAGAAAGGGGATTGAGATCATATTTTTCCTTATGTTTGGCACATAACACACATCATTCAATATGAAACCCAATGATATAACATATAGTCTACATGATCCTACATCCAATACATATAAATATGTGTTATTTCCCATATAGATTTTCTTTTCTCCATGTTGGATCTCTTTAAAATCTTTAGACCATGCCTTTGAGATAGCAATGTGGCGATTTGCACCAAAGTTTATCCACCATCCATAATGATTAAAATTAGCATAAAAGCATTCAAAGATAGTGCGTACAAGTTGTTGGTGTTCCCTTAAAGACATGCCTTCAGAATGTGATTTTCCTGTTCCATTTGTGTGTCAATCTTTATCTTTATAATGCCAGCAATTTGCCTTCACTTGTCCAACCTTGCCACATATCAAATAGGTTAGTATGTCATTAGGTTTCTTCTAAGAAAATTGTGGCTTCTTACCTTTGAATTTTAAACCCTGTTTATTTGTATTGTATTTTAGTGTATTTATCATCATTGGCCAACAAGAGATTAGGTTGTTTATTTGGAAAAGCTAGTTTCTTATTTAGAAAATTAGGCTATTTACTCACTTCCATATGTTTTTGTTCAAGTGCAAGTTTCATTCGTAATTTTTAATAAACAAATAGATTGAGGTGTAGGCTAATAGTTACCATTTGCCAAGAATAGGGAACACTATGAACACTATTTCAAATTGTCAAAATTTGCATCCTTTTAAAAATGATATTACTGCTTTAGGTAAATCTTGAACCACTACTAACATTTTATTGACATGTTTTATAGCACACATTCTCTCTCTCTCTCTCTCTTTCTCTCTCTCTCTTTCATTCTCTCATTTTTCATGAGTTATACTGTTTTTAAAGAAATTGTTTAAGGATCAGGGGTAGTGTCGCATTTTTGTGCAATTGTCACCTTCAGTTTCTAACAGAGTGTAGAACTCATTTCTATCCTATGGTCTACATCTCAATGTTTCCTAATAAAGAGAGATTTCAGGAAATTAAGTTTCTTTAAAATAAGAATGATGTGAAGCACTATAGACTATCCTCTTTCAATTTCTTCATGTATGCAAGCTTTTATTAGATGTAAATTAGGAGAGAGGTTTCTTTCCTCATATTTTTCTTTTTACTTCCCTTAAAATCCATCACTTTTATTCTACCGAAAAAAAAAATCATCACTTCTAAAGAGATGTCTTGCAAGACCTTTTTCCTTACGTGTTGAAGTCCAAGCCACTTCAAATGAATAAATGATTAATTGTAAGATATGAGTGGTGTATAAAAAGTTTTCACATGCACCCCCTGAAGCTTTTCTTTTGTTTTAAGAGCTCCATCGACTTTTTGATCTTTTATAATAGAACCTTATGACTTTACAATTTTCTTGTATGTACACACCCTTAGCAATTTAGGCGGGGATGAAATGCTCACGATTCATGGTTCTAGTTGATTTTCTTTCCCATTTCTATGAGAACTGACTATTTTCCCAGGCACATAAAGCACCTATTGGACTCTGGTGTATGCGAATTACTATTAATAGCTGTAAAATAAAATAACTAAGGAAAAGGTTAGGCTTTACAATAACAATTGGTAGCTGAATTACGTCTTTAGAAAAGCTTTCTTTAGGCATATTTCACCCCCACACAGATGTAAATGGACTGATGGTTGCTTACCCCAGATAAGACGGCTTCCTTGATTGGAATTTCTAACAACCGTGCACTCAATTGACTAAAAAGTACTTGAATCCCAAAGGGACCACTATTTTAGACTCACAGCAATAGCAAACCGAAAGAAGAAGTAGAAGAAAAAAATCAAAAAAGAAAAAGAAGATTTGGAGGACTTCCTTAGCATAAACGTTGGAAGAAACAACAATTCTCAAGTATCGCAGACAACAAATATCAAGTTGCTATCTAGAGACAAGAGATCTCAAGTATCTGTGCAACGGTCTCTATAATTTTAACGCATATCAATACGAACGTGGAAAGATGTGGGTCAAACAAAAGCAAGCTGTTGACAGGTGGATCTACATCCAACTTCGGTCCAAAAACACATGCATGGGGCAAGGCCCAACCTAGGGGGACCCAACTAGCAGGACAACTTGACCTGACCCGACCCACACTGCCCGGCCTGAGCCCAGGCCCAAGCCCTCTTACACATCACGGCATGGCATAGCCGGCTAAACAGCCTGTTTGTGTGTGGTAGCCACCACCAAACCCACTAGGAGCTTAACACCATAAGCTAGAGAGAAAACATTAATAAACCACTTAAAAGAAGTTGTAAATAACCGATGTGAAACAAAAAGAAATAAAGAGAAGTAAAGGAGGAGAAAACTCATGAATTTAAAGGTGGGGAAACTTATGCTTAATGCACACCGAATCCAACAATACCCCACACATTAAAGCACAGGGGAAAGAATAAAATAGAGGAAGAAATAGATGATGTTGTAAGTTATGCTTATGAGACCACGCATAAATGAAAGTGAACGAGTCTTAAAGCTCCACTTAGTATAGTTATGTTTGAAATACCAAAATTCTATTATGAACTAGGATCTTGAACCAAGAGTTTATCCAGTAAATCGTATATAGTACACACATGGCCTCATGATTTTAGGGATTCCAAACTAAACCGTGCACATTAATGGCCTTGTGCTATCCCAGTATTTATGAGCAGAGAGGAGCTTGACCTTTCATAAGGAGTTTGACTTGTACACTCATATAGGTATACTCTATCAAGGATGCTCTTGTATAACACCCTGCTTATAATAGATATAGAGTTTTTATTAATTGTTTATACAGGATATAAACACTTCACATCATAGAAATGGGTCTGTATAGATGTAAGGGTTTTGAAGTTTCCCTCAAGTGCCACCCAATGATAACTTCATTTTTCCCATTAAACCATCCTATGAGATCTCCAATTAAATGGGTTGGGCATCCGTTATTGGTGACTTGTCCTTAATAGGCTTAGGTCTCATTCCCTCGATGTAGAAAGTACTTGATCTCTAGCGAGTCCTTTCGTTAGTGGATTGGCTAAATTTTCATCGATCTCACAAATTGTAATGTAATTACTCCCTGCTTGAGTAATTGTCATATGAGATTTTGCCTCAAATGTATATATTTGGATTCCCCATTGTAGGTTTTGTTGTTTGCCTTATCAATTGCTAATTTGGAGTCTCCATGTACAATTATGGTTGGACCAATTTATTCGATGGAGGAATATTAGTCAACAAGTTCTTTAGCCATTCAGCTTCTTCATCGGCCAATGCCATGCCAATAATCTCTTCATCCATGTGAATCGAGAAATGCAAGATCGTTTCTTTGACTTTTGACAGGCAGCTGATTTTCGAGGGTAAATACATAACCATTCATGGACTTTGATTCCTCAAAATTAGATATCCAGTTAGCATCACTATACCCTTCAAGTACAGTGAGATATCTGTCATAGTGCAAAGCATAATCAATGGTTTTCATCAGGTATTTGAATACCCAGATCATAGCTATCTAGTGCTCATTACAGGGATTACTCATGTACCTTCTCAATTTGTTTACTGCATATGCAATGTCAGGTCTAGTGCAAATCATGATATACACAAGACATCCAATTGTTCTGAAATAGTCTAATTGAGATACACTTTCTCTTTTGTTCTTAGATAGTTTGACACTTGGATCATAAGGTATGTATACACCATTCCCTCCAAATATATTAAACCTCTTAAGGACTTTTTTAACATAATGAGACTGAGACAATCAAATTCCTTTAAAATGTTTATGTACTTTGATACCCAATATCACACTAGCCTCACCCTTGTCTTTCAAGTCAAACTTAAAACAAATAAACCTTTTAGTATTTTCTACTAAAGCAATGTTAGTTCCAAATATAAGCATACCATCTACATGTATCCATATTATAATATAAGAACTACTAAAGTCTTTATGGTAAACACATTTGTCCGATTCATTAATTTTAATACTTTCAACAATCAACACTTAATCAAACTTCTCATGTCACTGCATAGGAGCTTACTTTCGGCCATATAGGGATATAATCAATTTACAAACTTTATTTTCTTTCTTTGGGACTACAAAACCTTCAAGTTGCTCATATATATTTCTTCATTGAAATCACCATTTAGAAATGCAGTTTTCACATCCATTTGATGGATGATTATGTTGTGAATGGAAACTATAACAATTAAGACTCTGATGGTAATGATCCTGGTTACATGAGCATATGTATCAAAGAAGCCTACTCCTTCTTTTTATTTAAATCTTTTTGCAACGAGTCTAGCTTTGAACTTTCCAATTAAATCATTAGTTCTTAATTTCTTTTTGAATATCCATTTATAGTCCAATGATTTAGTTCCCAGAGGGAAGTCTGGGAACTAAACCAATTCCCATGTATACTTGGACAATATAAACTTAATTTCACTGTTATGAGCCTCTTTCCAAAAAGTAGTGTTAGGAGATAGAATGGCCTCCTGATAAGTTGTGGGGCCATTTTTTAGAATATAAATGATGAAATCAGGACAAAAGGTAGGTTCCTTTCTATGTCTGTTAGTCCGTAGAGGTTTTAGGTCATTAGGTTCAGAATCACTAGTGGGAGCTCGTAAAATAACATCATTGTTGCTATCAGAGTTTAAAAAACCAATTACATAAGGAAAGTCATTTTCAAATAAAACAACATCTTTATATTCAATGATTGAATCTTTATCTAAACCTAAGATTACAAGGAATTTATAAGCCTTACTATGTAAGGTGTACCCTAAGAATAGACTCTCATGTGTTTTACATCCAAGTTAATTTAGTGTTCTTAAGACTTGGAATTGCAAAATGGGTTAAACACCCCACACTTTGAGCTATTCCAGGCTAGGAGTCCTACCTTTCTATAACTCATATAGAGTTTAGTTTGTCCTTTTGAAGGGAATTTAATTCAAGATATGATAGGTTGTCAGAAGAGCCTCCCCCACAAGTTCTTAGGTAGTCGAGAACTGTTTAATATTAAATTCACCATTTCAACTAATAGCCAAATTTTGCTTTAGAAATCAACCTTTAAGGTACTGAATTGATTCAGTTTTAGATCTAAAACTTTCATATTTTTGTGTAGAAAATCAGCTTTAAGAATGGTTTAAACAATTTCACAAGCACATTTCACAACCACTTAAATAAGAGATGTTTTCCTTTGCTGTTTCAAATCTGAATTTGAATTATTTTCAATTGAATTTCAAATCTCATTTCAGGTATTAAAAACTGTAGTAAACATCAATTATTCATGTGCAAAACTGGTTTAAAAAAAAAACATCGTCTAGTAGTGTTCTCTTTGAAACAAATTCCTACACAAATCTGGACAGTTTGTAATTATGAAATTTATTCAACTTATAGTATAAGAAGCCAAGCGCTATAGCTGATTTAAACAGGTCACCATTCCATGTTCAATTCGGTCATATTAAGTTCATCTTTTTTTTTTCATTGAATCAGGGGCTGTTTTCTTACCAAAACAACAGTCAACATAATAGTCTTCAAACCTGATTTCTGAATCAAATCTGAATAATACCCCTACACATGATTTTAAAAATTGAATTATCCATTTTACAGTAGTGAACAAATAAAAAAAAACTATATAGGACTCATAAACATTAAACATGCAGAAATTGCAAGAAAAAAATAGTGAAAAAAAAAAGTGTAGAAAAAATAACATTAAAAGTGTATAAAATTTTTAAAAAATGCAAGTAGTAAAATAAAACTGCGGGAATTTAAATGTAGTATTGCATAAAATTAAATGTAGTAAAGGCAGTAAAGTTATCTTCTCAAAATTCCCTTTTAAATTGGGTTCATGATTTGTTTGAATATGATCTTAATACATTGGGTTGTCAATCCAAGCATAAGAAACATTAAAAGTGTCCACACAAACCATAAGAAAAGAGAAAAAAATTTTAAGAACAACATATACTAACATGTAAAAATTCTTTACAAAAGATATCAAATAAAATTAAGAACAATACATGTTAGGATGGAAAAGAAGAAAGCCTCTTCTAGTTGAGATTCCCAAGGTGTAGTTTGGCCTTAGGGCTAATCCTCCTTGAAGACTAGGATAAAGGGAGAGAGATGAAGAAGATGAAGTGTAGAGATATAGAGAAGGAGCTCTTTTTCCATAAAAAGTATAGGAGAGGGGTGCCCTATTTATACTTTTTTTTAGCCCCTAAAGTTTCCATCTTCTCTTGATTTGATAAAATCTTAAAAATAATAAAAAATTGAAGGAAATGGGCTCCATACAAGAGGGTTTCGCGTGAGATCCTGCTGGATTTTTTTTTTCTTTTTCTTTTTCTTTTCTTTCTTTCTTTCTTTATTTACTTGGCTTGGAATCCTTTTTTTCTTCTTCTTTCTTTCTTTGTCCTTGCCACCTTTGCATTGAGATCTTTAGAGAGATGAAGTATGGATAAGAATCCTCTCTTGAAATCAAACTTGGCCAACAGGAGGTGTAGAATCTTCCTCCTTTATCTCTTACTTTGTCAACTTTCTTTTTGTGGAAAGTTCTCCTTGTTGGCTCCAAACTTGAAGAATTCTTTGGAGATAATCCTCTTTATTTTTTTTTCTTTTCTTTTTTAGCCGAATATCTGAATTAAACCCTCTTTTGGACATTCATGCTTGCTTGGCACTTTTTTTTATTTTTTTTCAATTAAATTTCTCCTTCTCCAAAAAGAACTCCTATGTGGCTTTCCATTTCCATCTTTGACAAGATATTCTTCAAATTCTCTGCAAAAATCTCTTGAAAATGTTCAACAAGTAAATAGACCCCATCTGCGATGTCTTACAAGTGTACTCCACATATGTGCATTTTGTGTATGTGGGACCATGAAGCCAATTTTTGTATTTTTTTTATAATTTCTTTTTTCTCTTCAATTCTTCTCTCTTGTCTTTTGAAAATGATTTCTTTGCCTCAATTCTTTGACAATGGGACCCATATCATCAATTTCCTAAAAAAAAAATATGAATTCATGTGAAAAGACAATTTTTTCCCTAAGATCACAAATGCAAAACTATGGGCCCATCTCTCAGGAAATGACAATAAAAATGCACACCATTTTTCATGAATTTATGTGAATAAACTAATGTTGTTGAAAATTCAATTTATTTCATGAGAATATAACTTTTCATAAAATTTTCCAATAATAAATTTTCCAAAAATGGCAGGTTTTATGAATGTATACAAAAAGTGTGATTTTTAAGCAAATTATGCAGGAATGCGCTATAATGAATTTAAAATGCTTGCAACCACTAGATCACACTAAATGAGGCTTTTTTGGCTTAATATGTCCTTAAAATGGTCCAAAAAATATATAAATAGATGCATTTTTAAGAACTCATCACATAGGCACCAAATAACATCCACTTTGTTTGACTCCTTTTGACACCGAAAAGATCAAGTCATGGACCCTGGAGAAAGCGTCACACATGGGCACCGGATAACATCCACCTATGTGACTCCCTTATTTTCAATTTGTGGATCCAAAAGATCATAAATCACACCCTCATACAAGTCTAAGAAAATCAAACCAAATAAACCATCCATACAAACCACATCAAACATCCACACAAAATCAAAACAGACCATCCATACAAACCACATCATGTTAGTTTTTGTGGACTCAATCCATCAGTTGATGTAATAAATTGATTAATTTCTTTATTTATCAATAAAATCATGCTTTACTTTCATGAGATGAATGTTATTTTACTACTTCATGCACATGACCAATACTTATGACATAATGGTTCATGAGTTGAACCGGATCCCATTAGTATATTAGATGTGATATATGTGCATGGATGAGATCCACACGCGGGAGATATATGTCACAAATCTTATACTTAAAATAGCTTCACAACCAGTAATGAGACTGGGCATCTCATTTGATAAGGTTGCAGCACTTTGATCACTATGAGATAGTGTGATTTGTCTCGATCATCAGAATGTAAGATTCTGGATCATGGTGTTGGTACATTAGATGTATTGAAGGACCATGAGATGCACCTTATGGAATTCCATCTCAATAATAAGGTATGCTCTCATAATTCCCTAGCAATAGGCTCTCAATTCTGAGACATTGACGAACTCAAGTTTCTATCTATACATTTGCTTTGAGTCACCAATGAGTGAGGCCGACTGTAGGTTAACACCTCGGTGTCTTGGGTATATGGTAGTAGAACTGTGGGAACGTTGAATGATCACGATGGAATCTATCTATATTATCCCCTTGTGCCAATTAATGGATTTGTCATTAGTAAGTGCGCACCCATCTCAATTAAGAGTTAATTAGATGGTACTGATGATTACTGTGATTAATTGGGGCTCAAGGATAATAAGATGTGGAACTTAGATTGGAAGAGACGGATTTATTCCAATTGATCCACGGATATTGATAGAGGGGCCTACTTGTGGTAATTGGGAAGTTTAGGGTCTTCATTGTAATTTATTCCTAAGACTGGAGTGCAATTGCATTTATATAGTGGTGTTATTTGCAATTAACTGTGAGCCCGGATTGCACATGAGATGTGGGGTCGCGGTGTTCCAGTTGGAGCCAGCTTTCTAAGGAATCCCTAGTGGTCCCCACGCTAGCCCAAGATATTGGAAAACACTAATCCGACTTGAACTCTAGAAATAAGAGTTTGGAAAGGAGAAAGCTGCTAATTGCTTTGGAAGTAAGACTTCTATTTCAATTAGAAAAGGGAGAGATTTGAAAGTCTATATAATCTCCTTGGACGTCCATAAGAGTCTCTCTCACGCCCAAAACCCTTTCGTGCAAGCGTTGCACGAGTTTCTCTCCTTCTCTCTTCTAGTTCCTTGGAGTTTCGAGTTGGGAATTTTCTCCTGAAGATTCCACCATTCTTCTCGAGAAAAGAAATCCAATTCGGGGGTCATAGCGTGGAAGGCTAAGAGGTGTTGAAGAAATCCATTAGAGCACTGCGGATCTCCAACGGTATGATCTACTTCTTGCATGTCGTAGGTTATTTTGGATGCTTGGTGCTGGTAGAATTTTTACTGTACATGGTCACGAGATTGAGGGTTACGCATCCTGGATTGGGTTTTGGTCTTATGGATAGTTGATCCCTGCGTTAAGTGGGTCAAAAGTTTTGAAAATCTATCCACGAGACCCACCTACTTCCATCAATTGGTATCAGAGCCATACCTCATATCTAATCATGTTAGATCAGTAATCTTGTTCTAATCTTCGCATGAGATGTGAAGAGGATAGAGCAAGGGCTATGATAGGATCAGTGTTTATTGGGTTTGCTTGCTTTTGTAGTAGATACATGTTTGGAAAGTCACAAAAGGTTTTAATCATAATAGGAGGATGATAAGATGCCATTAAAACATACTGAGATCATTAGAGGTGACTGGGTACAGCAGGAGCCGAATCTAAAAAAAAAAAAAAAAACCCAAATTTCTGGGTTCGTCAAGTCTGTTAATCAAACGGACCACTATGGCTATAGAGGTCTGTTGGTCAACCGTAGGGACCTGATCGGCTAGCCGAACCTAGGCCCCCGGACCCCCGTTGCGTAAGGGGTCTTGTATCGTGGTGGCAAAATATTTGGCATCTTCGTTTTTCTATTGTGGTTTGGTAACCTAGTTTTGTGAGATGCTTTGTTGTATGAGATACTAACTTGCAGGTGATAATGTCCTCTCCATATGGCCCACATGTTTTTCTTTCCTTTTATTTATTGGTTTATTTGTGGCTAAGTGTAAAGGGCATTATGGTCTCCTTGGTTTACCGTGAAAGGGCAAGGCATGGTGAATTTCCCTATAGCCCTTTTATTTCCATGTTTAGACTACCATGTAAGTCTCATTATAGAGACATAGGAATTTATGTATTTTTAAAATGTGTAAATTCTGGAGATGTCCGAAACAAAGAAGGAAAGAGAAACTGGACTCCTTATCAAAGAGTTTGAAGATTACTGTAACACTCCGACCCAGCTTGACCTCGTTTAGTGGCTAGTTAATCTTGTTTTCGTTGCTAATTGTGTTTTGTTTGTGTTTTCTTTTCGTTACGGGTCATGGATAGGTAGTTGGGTTGAGTTTGACCTGGACTAAGTAAACCAAGCCCTTTTTCGTAATTTTAGCTTTTCTTAGACATGGTCATTTTTGCATCATCTTGATGTCAACACGTGTCTTTCGTTGAGCTCGTTAACTTTCGTAACTACGTCATTTGCAACCGAGGTCGTGTGATCCGATTGGACCCGAGTTTGACTCAAACTGAAAATACACTTTTCACTTGGCCTTCACTGCAATTTGGACAACCCATTGACTTGTATAAGTGCATCCATCGACCAACTCATGCTCTCTCTCTTGTTCTCTCTCGTTTTCTCTCAAGCTTCTTCCACTGCACGTGGAGTTCTCCCTCCTTCACTTGATTTCTCTCCATCGATCAAGCTTGTGGTTCTTGCATGTGTAATTGAGGTGAGTGGAAGTCTTCCATTCTTCTCATCTCCATTCTCTATCTCTTCTCCTTCTTGCTTCTTTGCATGGTGTGTCTGTGTGTTGTGGATTTCTCTCCATCTCTCATGCATGCATGTGGTTTTGCTTGTGTTAGGTTGTGTTTGGATCCGAGGGCTACCATTGTGCATTTGAATTTCCAATTGAGGCAAGTATAACCATAGTTGTGAGAACCCATGTTGGTATGCTTTGATTCTAGTTAGCTCACATTAATGTGTATGGAAAACATGTGTTTACAGCCCATTGATACTCATTTGATTACTACTTGGTCTATCTCCCTTGATAAATTGAAATTTGGATGCTTCCCAAACATTCTGTACAGGTTTCAGGAAATTGAATTCGTGCAGGTACGGCTAAGCCGTATAGCACCTACGGCTCACAGTCCAGAGAGGAGAAAAACCCAGTTTTCCTCTACGGCTAGGGCACGGCTAAGCCGTGGAATGCCCTACGGCTAAGCCGAAGCTCAGCCGTGGCCAAGCCGTAGAACAATTCAGGGTGCAATTTCTGAAATAACTGAGAGTCAGCAAATGACAGACCTTCTACGGTTCAGATACGGCCAAGCCGTAGACCACACACGGCTAAGCCGTAGCACACACACGGCTAAGCCGTAACCACACATGAAGAATAAGGCTAGGTGTAAAGATAAGACCTATATGACCTTCATGATAGAATGTAGAGCACCTAGACTTGCCCAACGGAATGTGATACTACGCGTGAATGATCTCGAGGGCTGCGAATCATTCATGTTCGTTATCCGGATGTTAAGCACCTCCCCATGGGTGTTGGTTTAAGGGACTTCGTGCACCGCCCGATTCAAGGCAACACTAGACAACGGTGTATCGAATAACTTAAAACTACATCATCATGCATGGTTAGAAACACCGGATAATTAGATTAGAACTGGTTTGTAACTCAAGATGATTCGATTCACATGATTTGTTGCATAACATATTGCATTCGACCATTGATCTCAACTCTCTAACATGATTACGTATGTTCGTTACTTTCACATTGTGGTTTATTTACCCTGAGTATGCATGTATGATATGTTCACTCACAGATCTGCACGTATGATATGTTATCACGATCTACTCAGGATGTTCATGATTGACTCTGTATGGTCAGGCTCTACTTAGCCTCAGCCTTAGGATCCCGACGGGGTGAATTTGGTATAGTTTATAAGGACCTGCTGCAGTATGGATTTTGTCTTGGGGAACCGGACCCCAGGAAACCGAGACCCATTGTACCCTGGCCCGGACAATGGTGTTCTTTGCATGTTATAAGATCCCTCTTTTGGGAGCATATGGTAATGTAGTAGCCACTAGTCATGTACACAGCATGTATTCATTGATTCACATGGCATATTTCCTTCTTGCATGACAGCCTAGTATACAAAAATGCTTTCTTTAATCACATGATGTTCTTTATTCTGTTAGATACAGCGTGTGTTAACTTGCTATGGTTTATACCTTGCTGAATCTTCGTATTCACAGTTGTTTTTGGTGTTGCAGGCCCAGATCCCCCTGCCGAACCCTCGCAGGTCGGCCAGGCTCCAGTCGAGACCCCCGGGGCCCCATCAGGCCTAGAGGAGTGGATGTGATCACTCCACGGGAGAGCGCTTATGGCATGCATCATTGGAGTCTTGTTTTGTGTGGATTTGCAGACTAGTATTTGGCATGACATGTCATGATTGTATATATTCTTTTGGTCCTTTTTGTAACACTTTCATATGTAATTATGTCAGTCCTTTCTGGTATCCTCTTCTTGCATTGTTAGTTTTATGTTTCTGATATTTACAGCTTCCGCGTACTTGCTTGGCACGTGTGAATGTTCCCTTGTGCGTGTGCATTTAGACTCGGTCTATGTGTGCATGCACGGGAGTACGTGTGTCATTAGGTTTGGCTTTTGCTAACCCCCGAACCCTGGGCTCGGGTTGTGACATACGTATTGTATGGTATCAGAGCATTCCTTGCTCATTCCTTGTTCTAGATGATAAGCATGTAGGCATGTAGGATCGTGGTGAGGATACGGTTATTTCTTTGTGCTCTTTCTAGACTTTGGGGTTTGTTGGGCGCTATTGTTTTGTGTTTGTGTCTGACTCTTTCCATTTTACAGGATGGCATCAGGTTCTGGCTCGCAGCAGAACGCCGGAAATAACGAGAGCGGATCTGCTCCGTCACCGCAGACACCGAATACAGATGAACGCATTCTTATGCTATTCCAGTCCCTTCAGGCACAATCGCAATCGATGCAGAACTTGCAAGCCCAAGTTACCACTATGTTAGACCGACAAAGCCAAGCCCCAGTTCAGTCGCATGTAGACCAGCAGGTGATCTTGCAGCCTCGAGAGAGTGACCCGAATGCCCTCTATGGTAAATTTCGCAAGCGAGGAGCTATTGAGTTCTATGGAACAGAAGAGCCACTGAAGGCAGAACAGTGGTTAGAGCAGACAGAGGATGTTTTTGAGACTGTTGTGTGCACGAACCGACAGAAGGTCGGACTAGCAACCTCTATGCTGAGAGACGTCGCTAAGACTTGGTGGAAGAGCGTGAAAGACTCATACAGAGACATTCCTAGTGCAACGGTGTGGGAAATGTTCAAGCAGCAGTTCAGGAGGAAGTTCATCCCGGCTCATGTGTTTCGAGCCAAGGAGGTTGAGTTCCTAGCTCTCCGCCAGCAGCAGATGACAGTAGCAGAATACGTGAACAAGTTTATGCAGTTGTCGCATTTTGCTCCGGACATGATCAGTACCGAAGAGAGAAAGGTGAATAGGTTTGTTGAAGGTTTGCATCCCCGGTACATGCACCACGTGACAGCGTTTCAGCGTCCGGCTACGTTCGACGATGCAGTGGACAGGGCCTATTCTGCCGAGGCCATTCACCAAGCTGCTAGAGCCGTTGAGCCTAAGCGACAGCCGCCTTTCAGTGCACGAGGACAAGTACAGAAGAAGACCAAAGGCCAGCAGAGTACTTCTAGTTCTACTGGAGTGACTTGTGGATATTGTGGCAAGAGCCACACGACTGAAGCTTGTTGGAGGAAGGCCGGTGCTTGTTTTATTTGTGGTTCGAGGGAGCATATGATCGCCAATTGTCCCCGACAGAGAGCCTCCGGTGCAGCTCCATCAGGTCCTACTTCCGATGCAGTTCCTAGCAGACCCAGTGCACCTACAGCTCCGAGCAAGCCACAGTCAGCTCGTCCAGGCTCGAGACAGCCTCGCCAGACAGCCCGTGCTTACGCTGCTACTCACGAGAGTGCCGAGGATCCACAGGTGGTTGAAGGTACTGTTTTGATTTCGCGCGTCGAGGCTTTAGCTTTGTTCGATTCGGGGTCTACACGGTCTTATGTAGCACCTCATTTCGCCGAGTGGTTGCATCAGCCGTCTAAGCCGTTGCCATATGTGTTGGTTGTATCCACCCCAGTTGGCAAGCGAGTGGAGTGTAGTATGTACTACCCCCATTGCGACGTGCAGATTGCAGGTCATCAGTTACCTGTTGATTTGATCCTGTTGTCGATGCTGGACTTCGACGTGATCCTTGGTATGGATTGGCTCGCTCGATATCGTGCCTGTGTTAACTGTTACAACAGGACGATCTTCTTCGATTTAGGCAAGGGCTTCCGTTTCGAGGGCAGTCGGCAGAAATGCTCCAGGCGTGTGATTTCAGCGTGTAGGGCAGATCGCTTGATCCGCCGAGGGTGTGAAGGCTTCATTGCCTTTATCTCAGCGAAGAAGGAGACGAAGCAGCTAGACGAGATCCAGGTGGTCTGTGACTTTCCCGATATCTTCCCGGACGATGTGCCAGACTTACCCCCGGTTCGAGATGTGGAGTTCGCCATTGAGCTTGTTCCCGGCACGGCACCGATCAGCAAGGCTCCATATCGCATGGCCCCAGCAGAGTTGTCAGAGTTGAAGAAGCAATTGCAGGAGCTTTTGGATAAAGGTTTCATTCGCCCGAGCGTTTCACCTTGGGGAGCGCCAGTCTTGTTTGTCAAGAAGAAGGATGGTACTTTTCGGATGTGCATAGACTACCGCCAGTTGAACAAAGTGACGATCAAGAACAAGTACCCCTACCCAGGATTGATGAGCTATTCGATCAACTTCAGGGCGCAGCATATTTTTCGAAGATTGATTTGAGGTCTGGATATCACCAGTTGAGGGTCAAAGAAGATGACATTCCCAAGACTGCCTTCAGGACTCGTTATGGTCATTATGAATTCCTCGTGATGCCTTTTGGACTAACCAACGCACCTGCAGCTTTTATGGCTTTGATGAATCAGATTTTTGCTCCTTTCTTGGACCAATTCGTAGTTGTCTTTATTGATGATATACTGATCTATTCTAAGTCAGCAGAGGAGCATAGGGAGCATTTGAGGAAAGCCTTGTCGTTGTTGAGAGAACATCGATTGTTTGCTAAGTTGTCGAAGTGTGATTTTTGGCTTGAGCAGGTGGCATTTTTAGGTCATATCATTTCACGGGAGGGATTGGCAGTTGATCCATCTAAAGTGGAGGCAGTAGTGAATTGGCCTAGCCCCAAGACAGTGACAGAGGTTCGCAGTTTCCTTGGTCTAGCAGGTTACTATCGTCGATTTGTCCAGGACTTTGCTAAGATCTCTTCTCCTTTGACGAAGTTGACCAGGAAGAATGTACCATTTGTTTGGACTGAGGAGTGTGAAGCCAGTTTCAGGATTTTGAAAGAGAAATTGACTACAGTTCCAGTGTTAGCCTTGCCAGATGGTTGTGAAGGATTCGTGGTTTATTCAGATGCTTCTCGAGTTGGTCTGGGCTGTGTGTTGATGCAGCATGGGAAGGTTATTGCGTATGGATCGAGGCAGTTGCGAGAACATGAGAAGAATTACGCCACCCATGATTTGGAATTGGCAGCCATCGTGTTTGCGTTGAAGCTGTGGAGACATTATCTATATGGTGTGCAGTTTGAGGTTCGTTCTGACCACCACAGTTTGCAGTATTTATTCACACAGCAGGAGCTGAACATGAGACAGCGGAGATGGCTTGAGCTTATTAAGGATTATGATTTTCCAATCAAATATCAGCCAGGCAAGGGGAATGTGGTGGCAGATGCGCTCAGCAGGAAAGCAGAGTCAGTGCAGCTTTTGAGCAGTTTCCTCTTAGAGTTCCATGGTCTCCCTGTTGAAGTTAAACTAGTGGATGAGTGCGTGACTTTGGCTAGTACGCTAGTGTTTCAGCCTGAGATGATTCAGCAGATTAAAGACAGGCAGTTTGAAGATCTAACATTGAAGCGCATTCGAGACCACATTGGAGACCGACCCGATTTCAGACTCGAGGATGGTGTACTCTACTTTCGGAGTAGGTTGTGCGTGCCAGCAGTTGATGAGTTCAAGGAGAAGCTGATGAACGAAGCGCATTACGCTCGATATGCGATGCATCCAGGCAGTACGAAGATGTTTCGGAATCTCAAAGATCGCTTCTGGTGGAACAACATGAAGAGAGAAGTAGCAGGCTTTGTTGCTCGCTGTTTGACATGTCAGAAGGTGAAGGCAGATCATCAGAGACCGCCAGGCTCGTTGCATCCTTTGCATATACCGCAGTGGAAGTGGGAACACATCACCATGGACTTCGTTTCCGGGTTACCGCCGACGAGCAGGAAGAACAACACCATTTGGGTGATTGTAGATCGATTGACGAAGTCAGCCCATTTCATTCCTTTCCGGAAGGGTATGACGTTTTCAGAGATGGCTAGGAAGTTCGTGGATGAGATCGTCAGGCTCCATGGTACCCCCGTGTCGATTGTATCCGATCGTGACAGCCGTTTTGTTTCGTCTTTTTGGAGAGCTTTCCAAGAGGCTTTGGGTACGAAGTTGAGTTTCAGCACGGCATACCACCCACAGACGGATGGGCAATCAGAGCGGACGATTCAGACTTTGGAGGACATGTTGCGAGCCAGTGTGTTGAGCTACGAGAAAGAATGGGATCTTCATCTATCGTTGTGCGAGTTCGCCTACAACAACAGTTTCCACGAGAGCATTGGGATGGCACCATATGAAGCATTGTACGGGAAGAAGTGTAGAAGTCCGGTTTGTTGGGAAGAAGTTGGAACTCGAAGTTTTCACGGACCGACGATCATTGCCGAGACTACGGAGAAGGTACAGAAAGCCATTGAGAACTTGAAAGTTGCTCGGTCGAGACAGAAGAGTTATGCAGACACCCGCAGACGACCCTTAGAGTTTCAGGTTGGCGAGTGGGTTTTTCTGAAGGTCTCGCCGATGAAGGGTACGATCCGTTTCGGCCAGAAAGGCAAGTTATCTCCACCCTATGTCGGACCGTTCGAGATCAAGAGTCGGATTGGTGATTTAGCCTATCGATTAGAGCTTCCCGAGATGTTTGCAGGAGTGCATAACGTTTTCCACGTTTCGATGCTTCGGAAATATGTCCATGATCCCTCCCATGTCATTCGTTACGATGAGGTTCAGATTCAGCCGAGTGCTGCATACGTTGAGCGACCGCTCCGTATCGTGGGAACCCGAGAACAGATACTTCGCACCAGGACAATTCGGTGGGTCAAAGTGCTTTGGGAGCATCACAGTCCCGATGAGGCTACTTGGGAGTTAGAAGAGCAGATAGCACGACAGTATCCCGATTTGTTTTCCCAGGTATGAGTGAGTTAGTGTTCATTCCGAGGACGGAATGATTCTCAAGTAGGGGAGGATGTAACACTCCGACCCAGCTTGACCTCGTTTAGTGGCTAGTTAATCTTGTTTTCGTTGCTAATTGTGTTTTGTTTGTGTTTTCTTTTCGTTACGGGTCATGGATAGGTAGTTGGGTTGAGTTTGACCTGGACTAAGTAGACCAAGCCCTTTTTCGTAATTTTAGCTTTTCTTAGACATGGTCATTTTTGCATCATCTTGATGTCAACACGTGTCTTTCGTTGAGCTCGTTAACTTTCGTAACTACGTCATTTGCAACCGAGGTCGTGTGATTCGATTGGACCCGAGTTTGACTCAAACTGAAAATACACTTTTCACTTGGCCTTCACTGCAATTTGGACAACCCATTGACTTGTATAAGTGCATCCATCGACCAACTCATGCTCTCTCTCTTGTTCTCTCTCGTTTTCTCTCAAGCTTCTTCCACTGCACGTGGAGTTCTCCCTCCTTCACTTGATTTCTCTCCATCGATCAAGCTTGTGGTTCTTGCATGTGTAATTGAGGTGAGTGGAAGTCTTCCATTCTTCTCATCTCCATTCTCTATCTCTTCTCCTTCTTGCTTCTTTGCATGGTGTGTCTGTGTGTTGTGGATTTCTCTCCATCTCTCATGCATGCATGTGGTTTTGCTTGTGTTAGGTTGTGTTTGGATCCGAGGGCTACCATTGTGCATTTGAATTTCCAATTGAGGCAAGTATAACCATAGTTGTGAGAACCCATGTTGGTATGCTTTGATTCTAGTTAGCTCACATTAATGTGTATGGAAAACATGTGTTTACAGCCCATTGATACTCATTTGATTACTACTTGGTCTATCTCCCTTGATAAATTGAAATTTGGATGCTTCCCAGACATTCTGTACAGGTTTCAGGAAATTGAATTCGTGCAGGTACGGCTAAGCCGTATAGCACCTACGGCTCACAGTCCAGAGAGGAGAAAAACCCAGTTTTCCTCTACGGCTAGGGCACGGCTAAGCCGTGGAATGCCCTACG
The DNA here is from genome assembly GCA_037013555.1 of Sextonia rubra. Classification (NCBI taxonomy): domain Eukaryota; kingdom Viridiplantae; phylum Streptophyta; class Magnoliopsida; order Laurales; family Lauraceae; genus Sextonia; species Sextonia rubra. Next base: position 13,102,756 of record JASUAD010000014.1, on the reverse strand, counting down.
GCTAAGCCGAAGCTCAGCCGTGGCCAAGCCGTAGAACAATTCAGGGTGCAATTTCTGAAATAACTGAGAGTCAGCAAATGACAGACCTTCTACGGTTCAGATACGGCCAAGCCGTAGACCACACACGGCTAAGCCGTAGCACACACACGGCTAAGCCGTAACCACACATGAAGAATAAGGCTAGGTGTAAAGATAAGACCTATATGACCTTCATGATAGAATGTAGAGCACCTAGACTTGCCCAACGGAATGTGATACTACGCGTGAATGATCTCGAGGGCTGCGAATCATTCATGTTCGTTATCCGGATGTTAAGCACCTCCCCATGGGTGTTGGTTTAAGGGACTTCGTGCACCGCCCGATTCAAGGCAACACTAGACAACGGTGTATCGAATAACTTAAAACTACATCATCATGCATGGTTAGAAACACCGGATAATTAGATTAGAACTGGTTTGTAACTCAAGATGATTCGATTCACATGATTTGTTGCATAACATATTGCATTCGACCATTGATCTCAACTCTCTAACATGATTACGTATGTTCGTTACTTTCACATTGTGGTTTATTTACCCTGAGTATGCATGTATGATATGTTCACTCACAGATCTGCACGTATGATATGTTATCACGATCTACTCAGGATGTTCATGATTGACTCTGTATGGTCAGGCTCTACTTAGCCTCAGCCTTAGGATCCCGACGGGGTGAATTTGGTATAGTTTATAAGGACCTGCTGCAGTATGGATTTTGTCTTGGGGAACCGGACCCCAGGAAACCGAGACCCATTGTACCCTGGCCCGGACAATGGTGTTCTTTGCATGTTATAAGATCCCTCTTTTGGGAGCATATGGTAATGTAGTAGCCACTAGTCATGTACACAGCATGTATTCATTGATTCACATGGCATATTTCCTTCTTGCATGACAGCCTAGTATACAAAAATGCTTTCTTTAATCACATGATGTTCTTTATTCTGTTAGATACAGCGTGTGTTAACTTGCTATGGTTTATACCTTGCTGAATCTTCGTATTCACAGTTGTTTTTGGTGTTGCAGGCCCAGATCCCCCTGCCGAACCCTCGCAGGTCGGCCAGGCTCCAGTCGAGACCCCCGGGGCCCCATCAGGCCTAGAGGAGTGGATGTGATCACTCCACGGGAGAGCGCTTATGGCATGCATCATTGGAGTCTTGTTTTGTGTGGATTTGCAGACTAGTATTTGGCATGACATGTCATGATTGTATATATTCTTTTGGTCCTTTTTGTAACACTTTCATATGTAATTATGTCAGTCCTTTCTGGTATCCTCTTCTTGCATTGTTAGTTTTATGTTTCTGATATTTACAGCTTCCGCGTACTTGCTTGGCACGTGTGAATGTTCCCTTGTGCGTGTGCATTTAGACTCGGTCTATGTGTGCATGCACGGGAGTACGTGTGTCATTAGGTTTGGCTTTTGCTAACCCCCGAACCCTGGGCTCGGGTTGTGACAATTACCAAAAGGTGTTTTGGAGATGCTCAAAGAGTTTGAGGAATCCCAAAGTTTTGGAAAGTCTAGAAGTCCAACAAGTCTTTTCCGCCTGGGCCATGTGGAGGAGAGGACTAGTCTTTTATTACAGCACTTTCTATTTATGGATGAATGCTTATTTTAGAGTATTTCCATATTTGATCCAAACATAGCAAATTCCAAAATTGGTCAAATCAAATTAATTTTTGGAAAGAGTTCTAATTAGAGTTGGTAGGCCCATGAGATCGATCTATTGGTAACACTAATTTTAGAAACTGGGCTTTCCTTAAAATAACTTGACTTGGAACCAATCATTGGTCTTATCATGAGATGAATATATACCTATATTTGATGGACCCATACACCTATAAGGAAATCCTCAACTCTAAAATATTAAGTGGGAGCGGGGCATTTCTATATATATAAAAATCCCCATGGTTTTTGTCACAACCCGAGCCCAGGGTTCGGGGGTTAGCAAAAGCCAAACCTAATGACACACGTACTCCCGTGCATGCACACGTAGACCGAGTCTAAATGCACACGCACAAGGGAACAAGGACACGTGCCAAGCAAGTATGCGGAAGCTGTAAATATCAGAAACATAAACAACTAATAGCACAAGAAGAGGATACAAGGAAAGGACTGACATAATTACATATGAACGTTTACAAAAGAACAAAAGGATAAATACAATAGTGACATGTCATGACATATACAAGTCTGAAAATCCTCAAAACATGACTCCAACATGATGCATGCCATGAACGCGCTCCCGTGGAGTGATCACATCCACTCCTCTAGGCCTGATGGGGCCCCGGGGGTCTCATCTGGAGCCTGGCCGACCGGCGAGGGTTCGGCAGGGGGATCTGGGCCTGCAACACCACAAACAACTGTGAATACGAAGATTCAGCAAAGTATAAACCATAGCAAGTTAACACACGCTGTGTCTAATAGAGTAAAGAACATCATGTTATTAAAGAAAGCATTTTCGTATACTAGGCTATCATGCAAGAAAGAAAGATGCTGTGTGAATCAAGGATAACATGCTGTGTACATAACTAGTGGCTACTACATTACCATATGCTCCCAAAAGAGGGATCTTGTAACATGCAAAGAACACCATTGTCCGGGCCAGGGTACAATGGGTCTCGGTTTCCTGGGGTCCGGTTCCCCAAGACAAAATCCATACTGCAGCAGGTCCTTATAACTATACCAAATTCACCCCGTCGAGATCCTAAGGCTGAGGCTAAGTAGAGCCTGACCATACAAAGTCAATCATGAAAACCTGAGTAGATCGTGATCATATATCAAGCGTGCATGTCTGGAAGTGAACATATCATACATGTATACTCAGGGTAAATAATCGAAATGTGGAAGTAAGGTAACGGGATACAAGTAATCATGTCAGAGTGTGAGATCAATGATCGAATGCAATATGGTATGCAACAAATCATGCGAAATCGAATCATCTTAAGTTACAAACCAATTCTAATCTAATTATCCGGTGTTTCTAACCGTGCATGATGATGTAGTTTTAAGTTATTCGATACACCGTTGTCTAGTGTTGCCTGGAATCGGGCGATGCACGAAGTCCCTTAAACCAACACCCATGGGGAGGTGCTTAACATCCGGATAACGAACATGAATGATTCGCAGCCCTCGAGATCATTCACGCGTAGTATCACATCCGTTGGGCAAGTCTAGGTGCTCTACATTCTATCATGAAGGTCATATAGGTCTTATCTTTACACCTAGCCTTATTCTTCATGTGTGGTTACGGCTTAGCCGTGTGTGTGCTACGGCTTAGCCGTGTGTGGTCTACGGCTTAGCCGTGGCTGAACCGTAGAAGGTCTGTCATTTGCTGACTCTCAGTTATTCCAGAAATTGCACCCTGTATTGTTCTACGGCTGGGCCACGGCTGAGCTACGGCTTAGCCGTAGGGCATTCCACGGCTTAGCCGTGCCCTAGCCGTAGAGGAAAACTGGGTTTTTCTCCTCTCTGGATTGTGAGCCGTAAGAAGCATACGGCTTAGCCGTACCTGTACGAGTTTAATTTCCTGAAACCTGTATAGAATGTCTGAAACTCATCCAATTTACAATTATCAAAGGGGAATAGACAAGTAGTGAATTAATGAGTAGCAAATGGGCTGTAAATACATATTTCCACATCAATGCATGTAAAAACTATCCAATTCAAATGCATATCAACATGGGTTCTCACAAGCTAGGTTTATACTTGCCTCAATTGGAGATCACTTGCACAATTGTATTTCTCAAGCCCAAACACAACCTAAACCAAATCAAACCACAATGCATGCATGAGGGATAGAGAGAAAACCACTACACCGATACACCATGCAATTGATAAACAAGAAGGAGAAGAGATAGAGAATGGAGAGGAGGGGAATGGAAGGAAATCCACTTACCTCTCATGCAAGAACCCAATTCCTCAATTTGAACTTGATCGATGAAGGTTGGAGAAGAGAATGCAAGTGAAGAAAAAGAGACTCCACGTGCCCAGCAGGAAATGAGAGAAAACGAGAGAGAGAGAACGTGAGTGTTGGTGAATTGGGTGAGAGCTTATATAAGCTCAAGGTAAAGTCCAAATTGCCAATAAGTCCAAGCTAAGAGTGAAATTCCAGTTTGAGTCAAATCAAGGTCCAATCGAATCGCACGACCTCGGTTGCAAATGACGTAGTTACGAAAGTTAACGGGCTCAACGAAAGACACGTGTTGACCTCAAGATGATGCAAAAATGACTATGTCTAAGAAAAGCTAAAATTACAAAAAAGGGCTTGATCTACTTAATCCAGGTCAAACTCAACCCAACGACCTATCCATGACCCGTAACGAAAACCAAAACACAACAAAACACGATTAGCAACAAAAACAAGATTAACTAGACGCTAAACGGGGTCAAGCTGGGTCGGAGTGTTACATCCTCCCCCACTTGAGAATCATTCCGTCCTCGGAATGAACACTAACTCGCTCATACCTGGGAAAACAACTCGGGGTACTGGCGTGCCATCTGCTCTTCTAACTCCCAAGTAGCCTCATCTGGACTGTGATGCTCCCAAAGCACTTTGACCCATCGAATTGTCCTGGTGCGGAGTATCTGCTCTCGGGTCCCCACGATACGGAGCGGTCGCTCAACGTATGCAGCACTCGGTTGAATCTGAACCTCGTCATAACGAATGACATGGGAGGGATCGTGAACGTATCTCCGAAGCATCGAAACGTGGAAAACGTTGTGCACTCCTGAAAACATCTCGGGAAGCTCTAATCGATAAGCCAAATCACCAATCCGACTCTTGATCTCGAACGGTCCGACATAGCGTGGAGCTAACTTGCCTTTCTGGCCGAAACGGATCGTACCCTTCATCGGTGAGACCTTCAGAAAAACCCACTCGCCAACCTGAAACTCTAAGGGTCGTCTGCGGGTGTCTGCATAACTCTTCTGTCTCGACCGAGCAACTTTCAAGTTCTCAATTGCTTTCTGTACCTTCTCCGTAGTCTCGGCAATGATCGTCGGTCCGTGAAAACTGCGGGTTCCAACTTCTTCCCAACAAACCGGACTTCTACACTTCTTCCCGTACAATGCTTCATATGGTGCCATCCCAATGCTCTCGTGGAAACTGTTGTTGTAGGCGAACTCGCACAACGATAGATGAAGATCCCATTCTTTCTCGTAGTTCAACACACTGGCTCGCAACATATCCTCCAAAGTCTGAATCGTCCGCTCTGATTGTCCATCCGTCTGTGGGTGGTATGCCGTGCTGAAACTCAACTTCGTACCCAAAGCCTCTTGGAATGCTCTCCAGAAAGACGAAACAAAACGGCTGTCACGATCGGATACAATCGACACGGGGGTACCATGGAGCCTGACGATCTCATCCACGAACTTCCTAGCCATCTCTGAAAATGTCATACCCTTCCGAAAAGGAATGAAATGGGCTGACTTCGTCAATCGATCTACAATCACCCAAATGGCGTTGTTCTTCCTGCTCGTCGGCGGTAACCCTGAAACGAAGTCCATGGTGATGTGTTCCCACTTCCACTGCGGTATATGCAAAGGATGCAACGAGCCTGGCGGTCTCTGATGATCGGCCTTCACCTTCTGACATGTCAAACAGCGAGCAACAAACCCTGCTACTTCTCTCTTCATGTTGTTCCACCAAAAGCGATCCTTGAGATTCCGAAACATCTTCGTGCTGCCTGGGTGCATCGCGTAGCGAGCGTAATGCGCTTCGTTCATCAGCTTCTCCTTGAACTCATCAACTGCTGGCACGCACAACCTACTCCGAAAGTAGAGTATACCATCCTCGAGTCTGAAATCGGGTCTGTCTCCAATGTGGTCTCGAATGCGCTTCAAAGTTAGATCTTCAAACTGCCTGTCCTTAATCTGCTGAATCAACTCAGGCTGAAACACTAGCGTACTAGCCAACATCACGCACTCATCCACTAGTTTAACCTCAACAGGGAGACCACGAAACTCTAAGAGGAAACTGCTCAAGAGCTGCACTGACTCTGCTTTCCTGCTGAGCGCATCTGCCACCACATTCCCCTTGCCTGGCTGATATTTGATCGGGAAGTCATAATCCTTAATAAGCTCAAGCCATCTCCGCTGTCTCATGTTCAGCTCCTGCTGTGTGAATAAATACTGTAAACTGTGGTGGTCAGAACGAACCTCAAACTGCACACCATATAGATAATGTCTCCACAGCTTCAACGCAAACACGATGGCTGCCAATTCCAAATCATGGGTGGCGTAATTCTTCTCATGTTCTCGCAACTGTCTCGATCCATAAGCAATCACCTTCCCATGCTGCATCAACACACAACCTAGGCCAACTCGAGAAGCGTCTGAATAAACCACGAATCCTTCACTACCATCTGGCAAGGCTAACACTGGGACTGTAGTCAACTTCTCTTTCAAAATCCTGAAACGGGCTTCACACTCCTCAGTCCAATCAAAGGGTACATTCTTCCTGGTCAACTTCATCAATGGAGAAGAGATCTTAGCAAAGTCCTGGACAAATCGACGGTAATAACCTGCTAGACCAAGGAAACTGCGAACCTCTGTCACTGTCTTGGGGCTAGGCCAATTCACCACTGCCTCTACTTTAGATGGATCAACTGCCAATCCCTCTCGTGAAATGATATGACCTAAAAATGCAACCTGCTCAAGCCAAAAATCACACTTCGACAACTTAGCAAACAATCGATGTTCTCTCAACAACGACAAGGCTTTTCTCAAATGCTCCCTATGCTCCTCTGCTGACTTAGAATATATCAAGATATCATCAATAAACACAACTACGAATTGGTCCAAGAAAGGAGCAAAAATCTGATTCATCAATGCCATAAAAGCTGCAGGTGCGTTGGTTAGTCCAAAAGGCATCACGAGGAATTCATAATGTCCATAACGAGTCCTGAAGGCAGTCTTAGGAATGTCATCTTCTTTGACTCTCAACTGGTGATATCCAGACCTTAAATCAATCTTCGAAAAATATGCTGCGCCCTGAAGTTGATCGAACAGCTCATCAATCCTGGGTAGGGGGTACTTGTTCTTGATCGTCACTTTGTTCAGCTGTCGATAGTCTATGCACATCCGAAAAGTACCATCCTTCTTCTTGACAAACAAGACTGGTGCTCCCCAAGGTGAAACGCTCGGGCGAACGAAACCCTTATCCAAAAGCTCCTGCAATTGTTCTTTCAATTCTGACAACTCTGCTGGGGCCATGCGATACGGAGCCTTGCTGATCGGTGCCGTGCCGGGAACAAGCTCAATGGCGAACTCCACATCTCGAACCGGGGGTAAGCCTGGTACATCGTCTGGAAAGACATCTGGAAAGTCACAGACCACCTGAACCTCACCTAGCTGCTTCGGCTCCTTCTTCGCTGAGATAAAGGCAATGAAGCCTTCGCACCCTCGGCGGATCAAGCGATCTGCCTTACACGCCGAAATCACACGTCTGGGGCATCTCTGCTGACTGCCCTCGAAACGGAAGCCCTTGCCTAAATCGAAGAAGATCGTCCTGTTGTAACAGTTAACACAGGCACGATATCGAGCGAGCCAATCCATACCAAGGATCACGTCGAAGTCCAGCATCGACAACAGGATCAAATCAACAGGTAACTGATGACCTGCAATCTGCACGTCGCAATGGGGGTAGTACATACTACACTCCACTCGCTTGCCAACTGGGGTGGATACAACCAACACATATGGCAACGGCTTAGACGGCTGAGGTAACCGCTCGGCAAAATGAGGTGCTACAAAAGATCGTGTAGACCCCGAATCGAACAAAGCTAATGCCTCGACGCGCGAAATCAAAACAGTACCTTCAACCACCTGTGGATCCTCGGCACTCTCGTGGGTAGCAGCGTAAGCACGGGCTGACTGGCGAGGCTGTCTCGAGCCTGGACGAGCTGACTGCGGCTTGCTCGGAGCTGTAGGTGCACTAGGCCTGCTAGGAACTGTGCCGGAAGTAGGACCAGATGGGGCTGCACCAGAGGCTCTATGTCGAGGACAATTGGCGATCATATGCTCCCTTGAACCACAAATGAAACAAGCACCGGCCTTCCTCCAACAAGCTTCAGTCGTGTGGTTCCTACCACAATATCCACAAGTCACTCCAGTAGAACTAGAAGTACTCTGCTGGCCTTTGGTCTTCTTCTGTACTTGTCCTCGTGCACTGAAAGGCGGCTGTCTCTTAGGCTCAACGGCTCTAGCAGCTTGGTGGATGGCCTCGGCAGAATAGGCCCTGTCCACTGCATCGTCAAACGTAGCCGGACGCTGAAACGCAGTCACGTGATGCATGTACCGGGGATGCAAACCTTCCACAAACCGGTTCACCTTCCTTTCTTCGGTACTGATCATGTCCGGAGCAAAAAGCGACAACTGCATAAACTTGTTTACATACTCTGCTACTGTCATCTGCTGCTGGCGGAGAGCTAGGAACTCAACCTCCTTGGCTCGAAACACATGAGCCGGGATGAACTTCCTCCTGAACTGTTGCTTGAACATCTCCCACACCGTAGCACTAGGGATATCTCTGTATGAATCTTTCACGCTCTTCCACCAAGTCTTTGCGACATCTCTAAACATAGAAGTTGCTAGTCCGACCTTCTGTCGGTTCGTGCACACGACGGTCTCAAAGACATCCTCTGTCTGGTCTAACCACTGTTCTGCCTTCAGTGGCTCTTCTGTTCCATAGAACTCAATAGCTCCTCGCTTGCGAAATTTCCCATAGAGGGCATTCGGGTCACTCTCTCGAGGCTGCAAGATCACCTGCTGGTCCACGTGCGACTGAACTGGGGCTTGACTTTGTCGGTCTAGCATAGTGGTCACTTGGGCTTGCAAGTTCTGCATGGATTGCGATTGTGCCTGAAGGGACTGGAATAACATGAGAATACGTTCATCTGTATTCGGTGTCTGCGGTGACGGGGCAGATCCGCTCTCGTTATTGCCGGCATTCTGCTGAGAACCAGAACCTGATGCCATCCTGTAAAATGGAACGAGTCAGACACAAACACTACACAAGAGCGCCCAACAAACCCCAAAGTCTAGAAAGAACACAAAGAAATAATCGTATCCTCACCACGATCCTACATGCCTACATGCTTATCACACTAGAACAAGGAAGGAGCAAGGAATGCTCTGATACCATACAATACGTATGTCACAACCCGAGCCCAGGGTTCGGGGGTTAGCAAAAGCCAAACCTAATGACACACGTACTCCCGTGCATGCACACGTAGACCGAGTCTAAATGCACACGCACAAGGGAACAAGCACACGTGCCAAGCAAGTATGCGGAAGCTGTAAATATCAGAAACATAAACAACTAATAGCACAAGAAGAGGATACAAGGAAAGGACTGACATAATTACATATGAACGTTTACAAAAGAACAAAAGGATAAATACAATAGTGACATGTCATGACATATACAAGTCTGAAAATCCTCAAAACATGACTCCAACATGATGCATGCCATGAACGCGCTCCCGTGGAGTGATCACATCCACTCCTCTAGGCCTGATGGGGCCCCGGGGGTCTCATCTGGAGCCTGGCCGACCGGCGAGGGTTCGGCAGGGGGATCTGGGCCTGCAACACCACAAACAACTGTGAATACGAAGATTCAGCAAAGTATAAACCATAGCAAGTTAACACACGCTGTGTCTAATAGAGTAAAGAACATCATGTTATTAAAGAAAGCATTTTCGTATACTAGGCTATCATGCAAGAAAGAAAGATGCTGTGTGAATCAAGGATAACATGCTGTGTACATAACTAGTGGCTACTACATTACCATATGCTCCCAAAAGAGGGATCTTGTAACATGCAAAGAACACCATTGTCCGGGCCAGGGTACAATGGGTCTCGGTTTCCTGGGGTCCGGTTCCCCAAGACAAAATCCATACTGCAGCAGGTCCTTATAACTATACCAAATTCACCCCGTCGGGATCCTAAGGCTGAGGCTAAGTAGAGCCTGACCATACAAAGTCAATCATGAAAACCTGAGTAGATCGTGATCATATATCAAGCGTGCATGTCTGGAAGTGAACATATCATACATGTATACTCAGGGTAAATAATCGAAATGTGGAAGTAAGGTAACGGGATACAAGTAATCATGTCAGAGTGTGAGATCAATGATCGAATGCAATATGGTATGCAACAAATCATGCGAAATCGAATCATCTTAAGTTACAAACCAATTCTAATCTAATTATCCGGTGTTTCTAACCGTGCATGATGATGTAGTTTTAAGTTATTCGATACACCGTTGTCTAGTGTTGCCTGGAATCGGGCGATGCACGAAGTCCCTTAAACCAACACCCATGGGGAGGTGCTTAACATCCGGATAACGAACATGAATGATTCGCAGCCCTCGAGATCATTCACGCGTAGTATCACATCCGTTGGGCAAGTCTAGGTGCTCTACATTCTATCATGAAGGTCATATAGGTCTTATCTTTACACCTAGCCTTATTCTTCATGTGTGGTTACGGCTTAGCCGTGTGTGTGCTACGGCTTAGCCGTGTGTGGTCTACGGCTTAGCCGTGGCTGAACCGTAGAAGGTCTGTCATTTGCTGACTCTCAGTTATTCCAGAAATTGCACCCTGTATTGTTCTACGGCTGGGCCACGGCTGAGCTACGGCTTAGCCGTAGGGCATTCCACGGCTTAGCCGTGCCCTAGCCGTAGAGGAAAACTGGGTTTTTCTCCTCTCTGGATTGTGAGCCGTAAGAAGCATACGGCTTAGCCGTACCTGTACGAGTTTAATTTCCTGAAACCTGTATAGAATGTCTGAAACTCATCCAATTTACAATTATCAAAGGGGAATAGACAAGTAGTGAATTAATGAGTAGCAAATGGGCTGTAAATACATATTTCCACATCAATGCATGTAAAAACTATCCAATTCAAATGCATATCAACATGGGTTCTCACAAGCTAGGTTTATACTTGCCTCAATTGGAGATCACTTGCACAATTGTATTTCTCAAGCCCAAACACAACCTAAACCAAATCAAACCACAATGCATGCATGAGGGATAGAGAGAAAACCACTACACCGATACACCATGCAATTGATAAACAAGAAGGAGAAGAGATAGAGAATGGAGAGGAGGGGAATGGAAGGAAATCCACTTACCTCTCATGCAAGAACCCAATTCCTCAATTTGAACTTGATCGATGAAGGTTGGAGAAGAGAATGCAAGTGAAGAAAAAGAGACTCCACGTGCCCAGCAGGAAATGAGAGAAAACGAGAGAGAGAGAACGTGAGTGTTGGTGAATTGGGTGAGAGCTTATATAAGCTCAAGGTAAAGTCCAAATTGCCAATAAGTCCAAGCTAAGAGTGAAATTCCAGTTTGAGTCAAATCAAGGTCCAATCGAATCGCACGACCTCGGTTGCAAATGACGTAGTTACGAAAGTTAACGGGCTCAACGAAAGACACGTGTTGACCTCAAGATGATGCAAAAATGACCATGTCTAAGAAAAGCTAAAATTACAAAAAAGGGCTTGATCTACTTAATCCAGGTCAAACTCAACCCAACGACCTATCCATGACCCGTAACGAAAACCAAAACACAACAAAACACGATTAGCAACAAAAACAAGATTAACTAGACGCTAAACGGGGTCAAGCTGGGTCGGAGTGTTACAGTTTTCCACCATAGCTCCATTGTAAGGAAAGTATTAGCCTTGCGCTATTTTAAGAATGGCCATTCCCCACGGAGGGCTTGTATTTATCTGGATACTGGATATGGATCTCCTCTGGATAGTGTTGATGAGACGGGGTGGGAGCCCACTCCCCAAGGAGGAGCTACCCACAACGGTTGTCATGCAATGCTAGTTGGTGGGTCACACTTAACTAAAATAATGATGTAGTATCCCTAAGGATTTGCCTCATGTATTTTAGAAACCGAAGCTAATCGGGAGTCATACATTATTTGGTATGAGATACCTAGATTGTAATGAATGAAGGGGATCATGGATAGTTAGTCTTAATCCAAATTTTGACCAACTTTGATCCGCACCAGTCTAGGAGGTATTTGTACTCCCCAAGGAGGCATACCCCGCAGGATTGGGATTCCGATGTATTCTGAATTTTGTGGTTATGAGGATTCCCACATAAATTTGGTAGAATACTAAACCCTAATGTCATTTAAATTTATTAATTGAATGTATGGTTATGTGTTACAGTATTACAAGCATGAATTCGAATACTTTCAATCCACTTGCGACCATCCTCAACCAGAATAAGTTGGTGGGATCCAACTATGTAGACTGGAAACGGAATCTGGATATTGTCCTGACAGCTTCAGGATATAAATATGTCCTTACCAAAAACCCCCTTGAAGAGCTTGCCCCAGATGCATCAGAAGCAGAAAAGGACCTTTACACCAAATGGGCCAAAGACGATGAGATGGCCCGATGTTACATTCTGGCATCCATGTCTAGTGTGCTACAACATCAACATCAATCTTATAAGACTGCATATGATATGATATCGAACTTAAAGGAGATGTTTGCAGAACAAGGCAGACCTGCTAGGCAGGCAGCCATGAGGGTGCTCATTAGTACCAAGATGGCTGAAGGTACATCAGTACAGGAACACATGTTGAAGATGATGGACTCATTAAATGAGTTAGATGTACTGGGAGCTGCGATTGATGCAGAATCGCAGATTGACATAATCCTTGAGTCACTACCAGAGTCATTCAACAATTTCAAGGTCAATTATAATATGAATAAAATGAATCTGACTCTGGTTGAGCTATCTAGTCAGCTGGTAGCAACTGAAGGGATTATGAAGAAAAAACCAACTGCCTTAATGACAGAAAAGTCAGATGCCAAGTCCAAGCCGAAAGGCAAAGGGCGGAAAGGCAAAAAGAAATCAATTCCAAAAGGTCCTAAGGTGGAGAATGGTCCAACTGGTGGCGTGGCTAAAGCTAAGGGTTCAGGAACAAAAGGAAAGTGTTTCCATTGTGGTAAGACAGGACATTGGAAGAGGAATTGTCCAGAATATCTGTCTAAGAAAAAGACCCCAGGTATGATTCAGTCACTTATAGCTGAAGTTAGTTTTGCAACTGGTACTTCAGAATCCTGGTGTGTGGATTCCGGGGCAACTAATCACATATGTAATACGTTGCAGGGGTTCAGGGAAACCAGGAGGCTAAGTGATGGAGAAATCATTATCAACCTAGGATCTGATGCTAAGGCGGAGGCTGTTTCAGTGGGAGTCATTACTTTATGTTTTTCAAATAATAAATTGGTTTTGTCAGAAACATTATATGTACCGTCTTTAAGGCGGAATTTAATTTCAGTTTCTAGTTTGGTGAATAAAGGTTATTCTATTACTTTTGGTACTGAAGTTGTCATAAAGAGGAATGGTACTTTCATATGTTCTGGCAAGGTAACCAATGGACTTTATTTGTTAACTCCCACAATGTATGAGATACATGATACTGAAACAATTAGTAGATCATCATTAAAGAGAAAGTCACATTCATCTAATCCAACAAAACTTTGGCACCTGAGGCTAGGTCATATAAACCATAACAGGATTGAGAGGCTAGTGAAAGATGGTATCTTACCTTCATTGGTGGTAGAACCAATGCCTATCTGTGAGTCCTGTTTGGAAGGTAAAATGACCAAAAGACCCTTTTCAGCTAAGGGTAATAGGGCCAAAGATTTATTGGAATTAGTGCATACTGATGTCTGCGGACCCATTAATGTCAGGGCCAGAGGAGGATATGAGTACTTCATCACTTTCACAGATGATTACTCAAGATATGGTTACATATACCTTATGCACCGCAAGTCCGAAGCTTTTGAAAAGTTCAAAGAATTTCGAGCGGAAGCGGAAAAGCAATTAGGTAAGAGTATCAAGACTCTTCTATCAGATCGAGGAGGGGAATATCTCTCTGCTGATTTTATGGGTTACTTATTAGAAAATGGGATTCTATCCCAGTTGTCTGCTCCTGGTATGCCTCAACAGAATGGAGTAGCAGAAAGAAGGAACCGAACTCTTTTAGATATGATTAGGTCTATGCTGAGTTTCTCAAGATTACCTATATCCTTTTGGGGATATGCTTTGGATACTGCAATGTACATACTAAACCTCGTACCATCTAAGTCTATACCTAAGACTCCCCGGGAATTGTGGTCTGGGCGAAAGCCTAGTCTACAACATTTACACATTTGGGGTTGTCCAGCACACGTGCTCAAGGTTAAGACGGATAAGTTGGAAGCGAAGTCGGAAGTATGCACATTTGTAGGATATCCTAAAGGAACTAAAGGTTGGTTATTCTATAATCCCAGAGAGCAAAAAGTGCTGGTGAGCACCAATGCGGTTTTTCTGGAGGAAGATTATATGATGGACCGGAAATTTTTAGAAAAGGTGATCTTGGAAGAGATTCAGGAGCAATCAATTCCAAATCCAAGTATGACCGGACTTGAGGAAGAACCGCCCTTACCAGACCCAGTAGTTACACCAGTACCTCGTCGTAGTGGGAGGATTGTCAGGCCCCCTGACAGGTTATCATTCTTGGGAGAGTCTTATGAAGCAATCCCAACAGAGCCGGAACAAGATCCCTCTAACTATGATGAAGCAATCAATGACTTAGACTCGGGACGCTGGCAAGATGCTATGAAAGCTGAGATGGAGTCTATGTACTCAAATCAGGTCTGGACACTTATGGACTTGCCTGCCAATATTAAACCTATTGGGTGCAAGTGGGTCTACAAGAGAAAAAGAGGACCAGATGGAAAAGTGGAGACCTATAAGGCTAGGCTTGTTGCGAAAGGATATACTCAGAAAGAGGGGATCGATTATGAGGAAACCTTCTCGCCTGTAGCCATGCTCAAATCCATCCGGATACTCTTATCCATTGCGGCTCATCTCGATTACGAGATTTGGCAAATGGATGTCAAGACGGCTTTTCTCAACGGCCATCTTGAGGAAGACATCTATATGGTGCAGCCAGATGGTTTTGTAGCTAAAAACCAGGAGCAAAAAGTTTGCAAGCTGCAGAAGTCTATTTATGGACTGAAGCAGGCATCCCGAAGCTGGAATATCCGTTTTGACCAGGCAATCAAGTCATTTGGTTTTTGTCAAAATCCGGATGAGTCATGTGTGTACATGAAAAGTGAAGGTGATAGGGTAGTTTTTCTGGTTTTATATGTTGATGACATCCTTCTCCTCGGGAAAGACATAGGAATGTTGTCAACGGTAAAAGTTTGGTTAGCCAAGACTTTTGATATGAAGGACTTGGGAGAAGCTAGCTACATCCTAGGGATCAAACTCTATCGAGACCGGAAAAATAGGATGATTGGCTTATCTCAAGCTGCATACATAGATAAGGTGCTAGTACGGTTTGCAATGCAAGACTCCAAGAAGGGTATCACACCTTTCAGGCATGGAGTGCACCTTTCCAAGGATCAGTGTCCTAAGACACCCGAGGAAAAGGAGCAGATGAGGTCGATACCATACGATTCAGCTGTTGGTAGCCTCATGTATGCTATGTTATGTACTAGACCAGATATCTGTTATGTAGTGGGCCTAGTCAGCAGATATCAATCTAATCTAGGACCTGAACATTGGACTGCTGTAAAATGTATTCTCAAATACTTGAGAAGGACTAGAGATTACATGTTGATTTATAGCAGTGATGAGTTGATTCCAGTCGGATACACAGATTCTGACTTTATGTCAGATAAGGATTCTAGGAAATCCACCTCTGGTTATGTATTTATGCTTGGAGGCGGAGCTATCAGTTGGAGGAGTATAAAACAAGAATGTACCGTTGATTCAACCTCGGAAGCTGAATATGTAGCAGCTTGTGAAGCAGCTAAGGAAGCAGTATGGCTTAAAAGATTCCTTTTGGAACTTGGGGTGGTACCTTTGGCATGACAGCCACTCACAGTTTACTGTGACAGCAGCGGGGCAGTCGCTCAGTCAAAGGAACCCAGATGCCATAAAAGCCAAAAGCATGTACAGAGGAAGTATCACTTAGTCAGAGAGATTGTGCAGAGAGGTGATATTGCTATTACCAAGATAGCCTCTGCAGACAATTTAGCAGATCCCTTTACTAAGCCTTTGACTACCAAAGTCTTTGAGCAACATGTAGAAGGGATGGGCATGAGATGCAACCCTGACTGGCATTGAGCCCAAGTGGGAGATTGTTAGTTTTTGTGGACTCAATCCATCAGTTGATGTAATAAATTGATTAATTTCTTTATTTATCAATAAAATCATGCTTTACTTTCATGAGATGAATGTTATTTTACTACTTCATGCACATGACCAATACTTATGACATAATGGTTCATGAGTTGAACCGGATCCCATTAGTATATTAGATGTGATATATGTGCATGGATGAGATCCACACGCGGGAGATATATGTCACAAATCTTATACTTAAAATAGCTTCACAACTAGTAATGAGACTGGGCATCTCATTTGATAAGGTTGCAGCACTTTGATCACTATGAGATAGTGTGATTTGTCTCGATCATCAGAATGTAAGATTCTGGATTACGGTGCTGGTACATTAGATGTATTGAAGGACCATGAGATGCACCTTATGGAATTCCGTCTCAATAATAAGGTATGCTCTCATAATTCCCTAGCAATAGGCTCTCAATTCTGAGACATTGACGAACTCAAGTTTCTATCTATACATTTGCTTTGAGTCACCAATGAGTGAGGCCGACTGTAGGTTAACACCTCGGTGTCTTGGGTATGTGGTAGTAGAACTGTGGGAACGTTGAATGATCAAGATGGAATCTATCTATATTATCCCCTTGTGCCAATTAATGGATTTGTCATTAGTAAGTGCGCACCCATCTCAATTAAGAGTTAATTAGATGGTACTGATGATTACTGTGATTAATTGGGGCTCAAGGATAATAAGATGTGGAACTTAGATTGGAAGAGACGGATTTATTCCAATTGATCCACGGATATTGATAGAGGGGCCTACTTGTGGTAATTGGGAAGTTTAGGGTCTTCATTGTAATTTATTTCTAAGACTGGAGTGCAATTGCATTTATATAGTGGTGTTATTTGTAATTAACTGTGGGCCCGGATTGCACATGAGATGTGGGGTCGCGGTGTTCCAGTTGGAGCCAGCTTTCTAAGGAATCCCTAGTGGTCCCCACGCTAGCCCAAGATATTGGAAAACACTAATCCGACTTGAACTCTAGAAATAAGAGTTTGGAAAGGAGAAAGCTGCTAATTGCTTTGGAAGTAAGACTTCTATTTCAATTAGAAAAGGGAGAGATTTGAAAGTCTATATAATCTCCTTGGACGTCCATAAGAGTCTCTCTCACGCCCAAAACCCTTTCGTGCAAGAGTTGCACAAGTTTCTTTCCTTCTCTCTTCTAGTTCCTTAGAGTTTCGAGTTGGGAATTTTCTCCTGAAGATTCCACCATTCTTCTCGAGAAAAGAAATCCAATTCGGGGGTCATAGCGTGGAAGGCTAAGAGGTGTTGAAGAAATCCATTAGAGCACTGCGGATCTCCAAAGGTATGATCTACTTCTTGCATGTCGTAGGTTATTTTGGATGCTTGATGCTGGTAGAATTTTTACTGTACATGGTCACGAGATTGAGGGTTACGCATCCTGGATTGGGTTTTGGTCTTATAGATAGTTGATCCCTGCGTCAAGTGGGTCAAAAGTTTTGAAAATCTATCCACGAGACCCACCTACTTCCATCACTTCAAACATCCACACAAATCAAACCAAACACCCATACCAATGACAAAATGGAGCAAAACAAAAGTTTTTCCATTAATATTCATTTGAAGTTTAAGTACAAAGAATAAGGTCAATGTATACATGGCCGCCCAGGCTAATCAAGACAAAAGAGTCAAATAAGAAGCTGTGGCAATAACACCTAGTCGAAGAACTTCTCAAGTCACCTCCTCACATTCAGAATTTCTTCCCTGAGGACACACCCTTTATAGCTTAGATACGCTGGGACAACAACATCAATGTCAATTTCATCTAGTTTGATACTCATTTCACTCTCAAGGGATTGAACAAGATCATTAAAGGTTGTCTGCTTTGCCTTTACTTTGGCAAGAAGGCATTCTCCTCACTTGAAATGTACACTCAAAATTTAGGCAAAATAATTCATCAATGTCTGGTGGCTTAATTCTCACAAAGACCGTTGAAATCATCCGGATTCACTCAGACATGGAAATGACAAAAAAGGGTGAATTAGCCTTAGAAGTTGTGGTTGAGAAAGATACTGTAAAAAGCTAGTTGGTGATCATACTTAAAGCTACATGTGGTTACTTGATTGGAGGCTAATCCTATCTTCGTCGGTTTCTTTAACCCGCTACTCATATCCATGAGATTTTTACTTCTCATGTTGAGATTTAAGGGGAGTAACCTTCTCATCAAAAGCAAGAGAAATGTGTCTTGGGCATGCTCAACTTATTGACCATGAAAGAATTCCCACAGAGGCCATGGTGACCTAACTTGTACATTACACTATGCTAAGGATCAGGTGGACTGTCACTTCTCAACCTCCCACACTTCCCACATACCACAAAAGTTAGATGTGTACTCAGACTATATCAGTGGTCAAGCAGAACAGGGAGGTGTGCCTTTACTAAGTCCAATGGTGAGATGATGAAGCCTAATGTTCTACCAAATCTGTGCATTCCCCAGACGGAGTTTGTTCACTTTGAGTTTATTGAAGGGTGGACTCTCTACAAACCTTCTCCCATGAACCCAGCTTGGTTGAAGCAGTGGGGTGAACAGTATGTTGTCCCTCTTACTAACGGACACAACTCCTCTTCTCAAGCACATGGTCACTGTTTCACTATTTTTCCCACTGACACAACGTGTTTCAACTGGGGGGTCCATGGTTTGGTGGCCAAAGTCGTCTTGTGCAGTGATTTAAACCCTCTCAACACAGTGAACTTTTTACCATTGGTCACTATTACTTTGAGCAGTGGGACCCACTGCTAGTGGCCCACTCTCTAAATTGTGAGCATCCAAATTCCTACAACACATGGCAGACCCACTTTGGATTTTTTACTCAAGACATAGCATGGTGAACCCACTTTGGGTTTTTTTTTTCCAAACAAAAATGTGTGTTTTCTTGAAAGCCAACCCAATCTAAATTTTAAGTTCACCTTAGGACAAACACAATTGTGAGCCAAATTTGTCATCTTAAATTGCTTTGGATCAAAATCCACAAAAGCCAATCTCCTTCAAAATTCATCTCATTTTAACTCACGTCCAGTTAAGTCAAAGCCTTAACTTTGATTTTTGAATATAAACAAAAAATCCATGAAAATTCCAAACCCAAATCCATTTTAAATTCAAACTTTGATTTTTCTTAAAACCTCAGGGATTTCTTTTGTGGGTGTTCCACACAGTCCCCACAAAGATGCCACTTGGATATCTGTGATAAATAAGTCATAAGAAAATCAAATCCATTTCCAAAATCCAAACAAAATTCATAAACTTTTGAAATTTCAAATACCTTAGGGATTTCTTTTGTGGGTGTTTCCCACGGTCCCCACAGAGATGCTACTTTTGATGTCTGTGAAAAATAAGATAGAGAAAATTAGGATTCTTATATTTTTACCAAATTCCATCATTCAACTTTTCATGGTTTTTGCTAAAACTTTCAAAATTTCAAATCTAGGCTTACAACCTACCTTGACAAAACCTTTTCATCATACCATTCATTATTCCCATAGATCGGCTATTTCAAGGTACAATGATTATCACACTATAATCATTGCACCTCGAGGGGGCACTTGTTGACCATAAAAACTTACAAATGTTGTAGAAAAGACGTTACAAGAGAATTCCAAACCAAAGTACATAAACCCCAGGATTATGGAATGACAAGTCAAGTATTACATTTGAATTTCAGAGCTGGTAATCCACTCAAAAGACTTCAAATAAGCTCAGAGTACAACTCCAATTTCAAAGTCAGTGAACTTCATTTGGTCATGTAACTCACTAAACTTCGAGTTTAAGGTTCATTGGCTCAGGTCATTGAACACACTCAAACTTCTGGGTTACCAAAGTGGTTGAAACTCTCATGGTAACTCCAAGCATGCTTAGGAATGATGTTTCAAAGTTTCAAAGCATTTGGACTTCATCTCAACTCAAACCAAGCTTCAATGACTGTTTACCAGCTCCTTGTGGGTCACTATGGAAATTGATACTTCTACATGTCAAAATAAGCTCAAACTCAGAGAGATGCCTTCAATTACATTCAAAGACTATCCTTTAAAGTTTCAGAGCATTTGGACATCATTTGAACCCAAACTCAATTCAGATGGGCATCTACTAAGGTCACTATGCAAAGTGACACCTCACGAAGATCAAATTAGTTGAAACTCTTGGAGGAAGCTCAAATTATTCTCAAGGGAGCTTCTGCAAAATTTAAGTCAAACGGACATCTTTCGAGTCAAAGTCTACAAACATATCAACTTTGGGTCAGTGACCCCCAAGTCATGGGGTTACTAACCAAAGTCCTGCTTTCCGACGTCCAAAATTGATGAAATTTGGGTATAAAGCTTTAGTCATACTCAAGGGAGATTCTATAAATTTTCAAGTCAATAAGACTTCGTCTGGTCCTACTTTTATTGCATGTTAGCTTAGAAGTCAATGGATCCTGAGCCATGGAAGTCACTGGCCAAAATCCTACTTTCAGGGAGTCAAAGCTTATGAAATTCGGAACAGAGATGCAAAATATCTTCAAAGTTAATTCTGCAAAGTTTTAAGTCAATTGATTATCGTTCGGGTAGGAAACAAGCTAACTATCTCTATTGTGAGGTGAATAGTGACTTAGAACATTCAACAAGTGGGTCATTGTTCGAAATCCTACTTCCACAAATCCAAGCTGCATGAAATCTGGATGGACATCCAAGATACCCCTAACATTAGTCCCTCCAAGTTTCAAACCAAATTGAGGTCATTTGGACCTCAAACAACTGAAACATAGGCCCATTTTCATGAAAAGTCAATGGGGGAGCTAACCAACTTTAGAAAGTCAAAATGATCTGAAATTTCTACAGCACGGTCAAAATAGTGTCAAAAATGTCCCTCCAAGTTTCATGAAGATTGGACATCATTCAGGCCCTAAACAGGAGAAAATAGGTCACTTGTGCAAAAATAAAAAAAAAATAGGCCTTGTGAGTGACGCGACCCATGGTCACTAACACCTGTGACTTGGTCCTGGATGGTTTTTGGGAGTTATTTCTCTTTATTTTGAAGTGTAACTCCCTTACAACTGCTAGGAACCATCCCAACTTCCTCTGAAGCCTATAAAAAGCACACTTGGGCTCTAAAGAAAGGGTTGAAGCAAGGTGGAAGCAAGTTTAAAGCAAGATTTGAAGAAGTTCCTAGCAATGAATCACTTTCAACAAGTTACAAGCCTAGTTCCAAGTATTTACAAGACTTCAAAAGAACTTCCAGCACTTAAAGCCCACTTCTTTTTCTCCTTTCTCATTAACTTAATGTGAGAAATAGTTTAGAGAAGGAGAAGAAACACGCCTCAAACTCAAAGAAGGCAAAGGCAAAGGCCACTTGGATGAAGGCTTCTTCCTTTGATTTTCTCGCTTGGGAAGGGTTTTGGGCCATCCTAAAAGTTGCAAACAAGCCTCTTTAGGCTTTATTCTACGCCTTGAAAATTATAGGTTCAAAATGATACAACTTTGGCTCCATTTTTGCTTGTTTAAGCAACCTTTTTGGATTTGTACAAAAATAGTTCGTAACCAAAAAGGTGATGATTATCAAAGGTTTAAGTTGATTCCACAGCCAAATCAAGCACTTTTGGTGGTCATTCAACACTCTAAGAAATGAAGGAAGCAAGTTCCAACACAATGAAGAAGTCATAGAAGTGAAATAGAGAGAAAACAAAAGCAAACAATGGCTTTTCAACCACTATGAGCCACAATCACTCTCTCCCTACACTCTCTTTTTTGCATTTTTTTTCATTTTTCATGTATTTTCTTATACTTTTTGAGTTTGGATCACATCTGAGACTAGAGGGAGGGGTTATAAATGTTTCAAAACTTGTAAAGAACCTAAATCTCAGCGATCAGAGCATTTGAACCCATGTAAACAAAGGGAAAATAATGATGAACTGTAATTATTTTCCATTCTTCTTAACACTTGAAGTGTGTGAATATTGGACTCGAGTCCATTGCATTTCAAATCACATTAAGAGTGCGATCACTTGTGTGTGTCTTTTATTCTATAAAGTAGACAAGTTAGTCTGTAGATTTCAACTTATACATGAACGACTTGTTTGTCAGTTCCTATAGAATATAAGTTGTTATTAACAATCTAGATGGAGTTGGACACACTATCGGTACGATTGTAGCATGTTATTTTGCAGGCTTGTCTTCGCTGCGAGAAACAGTATAGTTTCGACTCATTGTGCTAATATGCTTTGTGTGTATTGAATGGGATCGCTTTTGGGTTTATTGTCTTTATACTGACTGAATAAGACATTAACATCTAAATGGTTATTATGAGTGCTTGTACTCTTAATCCCGATATAAACAATGGACACATATTTAGTGTTTGGCATTTTGATTTTCAAAGGAGTAAAACCTTTTAAGGTTCAATAATCTTAGTAAATTGGATGACTACACTACCTAGATAGCGAATATTAATTTATTAATAGAATCCACATCCTGTCATAGGGATTGATGATATCCCCTTGATAAAGCTTATAAGTTTTGATTATGTCAAACCCTGCAGGTGGACTTTGTGTCCCATATATCAAATAAGTTAAGTGTAAGGTTTCGAGGAATTATAGAGATATCGATTAAATATATATGTCAGTAATTATTTAATCAATAGATATCTGATATCTTAACGTGGGGAGATTAATAAGTATTTAATAACAAGAAGCTTAAAATATTCTTTTGAAAATAAGGACAGGAGTGTAATTATAATTCTTTAGTGGACTAAATTGTAATTTATGGAACTAGAATTCTAATTTTAGGTTAAATTAAGGCATCATATTTCCATAAGAAGCCAATTCCTTATTTTCTTCTTAATGTCCCTATTGTAGCCTTTAAATATGTGCTATTGCTCTCTATCAAATATCACAAGAGAAATCTCATTTTTGAGAACATTGAGAATTCACAAAAGAAACCCACACCCCGGTGTGAGTTCGAGCATAAAGGAATACAGTAGAATGTGTCATGCCCAGAACCTGAGAATTGGGAATTTAATTTGGATTTCGAGGTGTAACACATGTACCCGTGACAATTCGTGCCATAACAAGAAACGTATGAACTGTCACAAGGATGATCCCACAGGTACTTATGAGGAAGATCCATAAACACGTATCTATCAATATAATTAATTGAGTGGAAACCTGGAGAATTCACCTATTGTCATGCCCCGAACCTGAGAATTGGGGATTTATTGAGGATTCCGAGGCGAAACACACATACCCGTGACAATTCGTGCCATAACAAGATACATACGAACGGTCACAAGGGTGATCCCAAAGGTACATGTGAGGAAAATCCGTAAACACGTATTAACAAATATAATTAATTAAGCGGAAACCTGGAAAATTCACCTATACATATCATAAGCATCAATAAAATATTAACTTCAGCTCATTAAATAAAACAAAGTCTATTTATTATCCCAACTCCATGCATAAAGTATGAAAATCCATAAATAATACAAAATATAACAAGTGCTAAGAAGAACCCTAAGTCAATCCATGGATAAGCTAAGTCAACCCAAAATAATCCTGTTTCGCACTGTCGAGGAGGATTAGGAAAAGATATCTTCCTTGTTCCAATTGTTCACATCCCGAGGTAACGCTGGGGTTCCCTCCGGAGCGTGCTGAGTGCCGTACTGGCAACGGGTTCTGTACCTATAACACTATGGTAACATTGTTAACACAACGGTAAGCAAAGATAAGGATACATAAGCTTAACATGATGTAACAATTGAATTAAAATGACATAATGGTTAAAAAAGGGCAATATCAAAATCTAGGCACTTATGCATATGAGCAAGCATGAATAAGGGATCATGAATAAAGAATACATCATACCAAATAGCAACCACATTGTTATCTCTTCTCTAATAAGAGAGTAACTGATCCGTGGGAAATCATTAGCGATCAGGCCAGGATAGACTAGCTACCTTAATAGCGTCAACTCACTCTTCTGATAACTACTGCAGTAGACAACTAATAAAATACTCCTATTTGGTCCTGTCGAACCTTCTATGGGTATAAGCAAAGTGGCGCCAACTCTAAGCATGTCGGAATTAATCTGATACCCATGTTCAATGTATGCTGATTTGTATTTCAATCTTAAGAGAAATATCAATCATAGAATCACAACTAAGCAGAGTGCTGGTCATCAATAATGTGTACTGATATAAGCTATCATGTTGAGGTCAAGGTTGCTATCAATATGAATGCAATTAGATTGAGAGGTTATCAAGGATGGTTCCTAGCCAACCCTATGTTAGATAATCCGGGTTTCCAAGGTCATTCAATATGGTGTATTCATAAGACGTTTGGTGTCTTTGTGTTACCATTCTCGGCGTTATATTATATAGGTAAAGGACACTTCACCTTTTGCCAACACCCATGACGTAACATTGAGAACTAACTGGAGAATCAAAAGGGAAGGAGTGACAGCTCAACACTCTTCCTTCTCCACATTCAGTTACCGTTGGGCTAGTTGGTGTAACAAAGGATATGGTTATAAATGGTCTTAGGATAAACCTACAACTTATGGTAAGGGTGGGTGGATACCTTGGTCTCTTTCTAGGGTAAAAAGGTGTAACCCGTCACTAGGCTACTCCGTAGACTATAGAAAGTCCATAGTTAAGCATAAAATTCATGTTTGAAACACATTCATATCATCTAAGGGTTAGGCTTACCTGACTGATCGGGTGTGGGTCCAACCAGTTAGACCATCTCCAGAAGTTAAATTCGACCGATCGAGCTTCAGAAGGCATATTGGTCGATCGGTCGAACTACCCAGGGAGGCAATTCGACCGATCGGGTTTTAAGACCAACGGGTCAGCCCTGAAGCACTCTGCTACATGCATGTTTAGTTTTCAACTGGTTTCCTTTCCCAATCTACTATTCCACCTGTGATCAAACCAACATAAGGGCTTCCATTTCACATTCTTGGGTTCCCTAAATAGCCACTATCATTTATTCATGCCAAAATCATTTAAAATCATGAATCAATTCCATGCATTATCCATTAAGCTGTGAAAAGGGTAATTCACAAAAATACATCAAAACTCAAGAAACAAGCCATACATGTAAAGATAATGTATCCTATGCTTGCCTCACATGTGGCGCTTCACTTAAATCGATTTGCCCCTTGGTTAAATGGTGGAGAAGGCTTCACTAATGAAGAATCTAACACATGCAACATGGAGAATGAGAATAAGATGCATGCATGCCAAATCCTTGGGTTTCCTTGCCCCCAATGAACTCAATGACTCAAATGGAGATGGGGTTTTCTTACCTCAAGTCTTCTACAAACAGTGGGGGAAGGAGATGAGGCTTAGCTTTCAAAAAAGGAAGCAAGAAAAGTAATAAGGAAGAAGAAAAACCTCAAACTTGATGCATGCAAGTCTTCAATCACCGAGAATGGAGGCAAATTGAGGAAGAAAGTGGTGGAAGAAGGGAGGTGAAAAAGAGGACTCCTGCTACATCCAAATACAAGGAGAGAAATGAGAGAGGGACGATGGGTTGAGTGTTTAAATGGGTTGAGTTTTCTGGATTTACAAATAAGCCCCATCAGTTTCTTGGATTTTCAGGTTGAGTCAATTGGGCTTAAATGGGTTGGGATGAATCCAAACGGAATTGGGCCAAACATGAAAGATGTCCCACAAGATGAAACTCACCCAATGCCACCAATATGATGCATTAATGATACAAAACCATGACAAGTATTAAAGTACAAAGGCCCTAAACTATTTTATAAGGTTCAAATCCGACCCAACTACCTATCCATGATCCAAACCTTTGGAGATTTGGGCTCAATTAGCCTAATAACATATTAATTAAAGTAAAATCAACTTAATTACCATAAATCATATTTATCTAGGGTTTGGACCTTGCATCCTCCCCCTCTAAAAGAACATTCGGTCCTCTGAATGCAACTTACCTTTGGCAAAAGTCCTGGATACCTTTCTCGAACTTGCTCATCGAGCTCCCAAGTAGCTTCTTTAGGTCCACGATGTTCCCAAAGGATCTTGACCCACTTGATCGTCCGAGTACAAATTACTTGGTCTTTGGTGTCAATGACACGAAGAGGTCACTCTTCATAGCTCACACCCAACTTCACTTGAATGTTGTCCATCACGAGAACATGAGAGGGGTCTGGAAGATATTTCCTAAGTATCGATACGTGGAACACGTTATGGACTCTAGCGAGTTAAAGCGATAGCTCCAATCGATACGCCAAATCTCCAACTCTACTCTAAATCTATAATAGACCAATAAATCTGGGGCAAGCTTGCCTTTTTGACCAAACCTGATAGTGCCTTTCATTGGAAAAACTTTTAGAAAGACCTTATCTCCTACCTGGAACTCGAGAGGTCTTCAACGATTATCTGCATAGCTCTTCTGACGAGACCTTGCGATCTTCAATTTGTCTTGAACTTTTCGCACCTTTTCCATTGTATCTGCAACAATAGAGGGTCCATGAAAACTCCTAACTCCAACTTCTTCCCAACACACCGGTGTATGACAGTTGCGTCCATACAAAGCTTCGAATGGAGCCATTCCGATGCTCGCATGCTAGCTGTTATTATATGCAAATTCGCATAAAGAGAGGTGTTCATCCCATTCCTTTCCAAAATCTAGCACGCTGGCTCAAAGCATATCCTCCAGAGTCTGTATCGTACACTCCGACTGTCTATCGGTCTGAGGATGGTGCATTGTGCTGAAGTTGAGCTAGGTTACCATGGATTCCTGAAAAGATTGCCAGAAGGACGAAACAAGTCTACTATCCCTGTCTGAAACTATAGACACTAGGGTGCCATGCAACCGCGTAACCTCATCAATGAATATCTTGGCGATCTTATGAAATTTCATCCCCTTCCTAAAAGGAATAAAATGGGCTGATTTCATCAGTCAGTCAACAATCACCCAAATAGCATCATGACGTCTACTCATCCGAGGTAGCCCTAAGACAAAATCCATCGAAATGTTCTCCCATTTCCACTAAAGGATATGTATGGGATGTAACAAACTGGGAGGTTTTTTATGTTCAGCCTTCACACGCTGGTAGGTAAGACATCTGCCACAAAACCTACAATGTCTCTCTTCATATTGTTCCACCAAAACCTGCCATTCAAATTCCGATACATCTTAGTACTCCCGGGATGCATAGAATATCTAGAATGATGTGCTTCGGCCATGATTACTTCTTTTAGATTTTGGACTGCTGGAACACATAATCTATCTTGAAAATACAGCACACCATCAATCAATCTAAAATCTAGCCTTAGAGTTATATGTTCGCGGATCTTGACGAACTCTGGGTCCTCAAACTGGCTCTCTTTAATCTGTTGAATCAGAGTTGGTTCACAGACAAACATGGCTACCAGCATAACCTTACCATCCACAAATTTAACTTCTGCATCCAAATCTTGAAATTCTTATACTAAAGACCACTCACCAAACAATGCTGACATCTTAACCGTCGATTTCCTACTCAAAGCATCAGCCACCACATTGCCCTTCCCTAGAAGGTACTTGATTGGAAAGTCATAGTCCTTCATAAACTCTAGCCATCAATGCTGCCTCATATTAAGATCATGTTGAGAGAATAAATATTGAAGACTGCGATGGTCACTATGAACCTCAAATCTCTCTCCATACAAGTAATGTCTCCATAACTTCAAAGCAAAGACGACAGCGGCTAACTCCAGATCATGGGTGGCATAGTGCTTCTCATGCTCCCTTAGCTGCCGAGATCCATATGTTATAACCTTTCCATTCTACATCAATACACATCCCAATTCAATCCTAGAAGCATTTGTATAAATAACGAACTCACCACTACCTTCTGGTAAAGACAGGATTAGGGCTGAGATCAGCTTTTCCTTGAGCAATTGAAAACTCGAGTCGCATTCATCCGACCAAAGGAACGGTTCATTCTTCCGAGTCAATTTAGTCAATAGGGCTCCAATCTTGGAGAAATCTTTAACAAATCTCTGGTAATAACATGCAAGACCGACAAAACTTCTAACTTCAACAACTATCTTTGGGCTTTGCCAACTGGTTATCGCCTCAATCTTGGCTGGGTCTACGGCAAGTCCATCATTCGAAATAATGTCCTAAGAAAACAACTTGTCTCAGCCAAAAATCACACTTGTCCAGTTTGGCGTACAATCGATGGTCTCTCAACAACTAAAGTGAAGTCCTCAAATGCCCATCATTTTCGTCTCTAGTCTTGGAATATACCAATACATCATCAATGAAAATCAACACAAATTGGTCAAGATAGAGAGAAAAGATTATGTTCATCAAAGCCATGAATGCAGCAGGGGCATTGGTTAACCCAAATGGCATAACTAAGAACTCATAATGCCTATATCTAGTTCTGAAAGCTGTCTTGGGTGTATCTTGATCTCTAACTCATAGCTGGTGGTATCCAGATCTGTCACTCCCCGAACCTAAGAATTGGGGGTTAGTTATGGGTTCTAAGGAATGACACATGTACCCGTGACAATTCGTGCCATGACCAGACACGTACGAACTATCACAAGGGTAATCCCATAGGTATATGTGAGGAAAATTCACAAACAAGTATTATCAATATAAGTCATTTAAGCGGAAACCTGGAGATTTCACCTGCATATATATCATAAGCATCCATAAAACATTCATTTCGATTCATTAAATAGACAAGTCTGTTAATTAACCCGACTACATGCATAAATATGGAAGTCCATGATAAAATACAAATATATCCAATGCCAAGATGACCCTAAGTCCAATCACAAAATGAACCCTGTTACGCTCTGTTAAGGAGAATCACGAAAAGATGTCTTCCTCGTTCCACTCGTCTACATCCCGAGGTAATGCTGGGGTTCCCTCCGGGGGAGTACAGAATGCCGAATTGGCCTCGGGTTCTGCACCTGTAACACCATGGTAATTCTAGTTAACATGACGGTTAAGCAAAAATAAGGATACATGAGCTTAACATGATAAATCAATGGAATTAAAATGACACACTGATTAAAAGAGATCAATATCAAAATCTAGACACTGATGCATACGAGTTTGCATGAATAGGGAATCATGAATAAAGAATATATCATACCAACATGGCAACCACATCCACTATCTCCTTTCTAAAAGAGAGTAAACTGATGCTTAGGAAACCACTAGCGGCCGGGCCAAGACCGAGCGACTCACTCTCCTGATACTACTGCAGTAGGCAACTGATAGAATACTCCCATGGGGTCCCGTCGAACCTCCTATGGGGTATAAGCCAAGTGGTGCCGACTCTAAATATGTCGGAAATAATCTAATGTCCTTATTTAAGGTATACTGATCTGTTTGTACTCATACAAAAGTGTATTCAATCTTGTTGGAAATATCAATAAGAGAATCACAATTAAGTAGAATACTTTTCATCAATAAGCATACTGACATGGACTAATATGTTTGAGGTCAAGGTTACTATCAATATGAATGCAATTAGATTGTGGGGTCATCAAGGAGAGTTACTAGCCAATCCTATGCTAGATAACCCGAGTTTCCAAGGTCATTCAATACGGTGTATTCATAAGACATTCGGTGTCCCAGTATTACCATTTTCGGTGTTGCCTCATGTATATAAATGACACTTCACCTTATGCCAACACCCATGAAGTGACATTGAAAACTAACCGGAGAATCAAGAAGAAAAGAGTGACAGCTCAACACTCTTCTTCTCCATGTTTAGTCACCCTTTGGGCTAGTTTGGGGTAGCAAAGGATCCAATTTATGGTCCTGTATGGTCTTAGGTTGAACTTGCAACCTATTGTAAGTGTGGGTAGACACCTCGGTCTCTTTCTAAGGTTTAAGGGAGTAACCCATCATTAGACTATCTCATAGACTATAGAAAGTCCATAGTCAAGTATAGAATTCATTTTGGAATACATTTCTAAAAGTTACATGTCAGGTTTACCCGACCGATCGGGTGTTGGTCCGACCGATCGGACCGCATCTAGAAAGGAAATTTGACCGGTCGGGCTGGGTGATCAACTGGTCAGACTACCTTAAGAGGCAATCAACCGATCTTGCTTCAGGACCGACCGGTCAGCCCTGAAGCACTCTGTTACGGGAGGGCTTCCTTTCCAAATGGTTTTTCTCTTCTAATACACCATTCTACCTGCAATAAAACCAATCTAAAAGCTTTCATTCCGCACTCTTGGGTTCCCTAAAGGACCATTATCCATTCATTCATCATGAATTACCACAAAACACAAATCAAATCCATGAATTTCCATTAAGTTGTACAAAAGGGTAAAATCACAACATCCATCAAGAACAAAGAATAAAGCCATGCATGTAAAAAAAAATGTATCTTTATACTTACCTTAAGCTTGGTGCTTCACCCAAATCAATTTGCCCATTGGTTAGACGGAGTATAAGGCTCCTCTAATGAAGAATCTAACACATGCATGAAGAGAATGAGAATGGAATGCATGCATGCCAATAGATGGGTTCTCTTGACCCTCATAGAACTCAATAACGCAAATGGAATGGGGTTTTCATACCTCTAACTCTTCTACAAGCAAGTGGGAGGAAAATAATGCCTTGATTCCAAGAAAGAGAACAAGAAGACCAAAGAAGAAGAAAAAGAAAGCTCAAGCTTCTTGCATGTAAGCTTCAATCACCCAGAAATGGAGGCTGTAGGAGGAAGAAGACGATGGAAAGAGAAGAAGGGGGAGTCGGCCGCAACGTGAGGGAGGAAGGAGAGGAATAGAAAGATCAATGGTGGGTTAGGGTTTAAAATGAGTGAGGTTATGGAATTTACAGATAAGTCCTCATGGTTTCTATATATTTCCAGCTTGAATCAGTTGGGCTTCAATAGGTTGGGATGAGTCCGAATGGAATTGGGCCAAACATAAAAGATGTCCCGCAAGATGAAAATCACCCAATGCAACTAATATCATGCATTAATGATGCCAAATCATGAAAATACTAAATACAAAAGGTCCTGGACGACCTAATATGGTTCAAACCCAACCTAACTACCTATTCATGACCCAAACCTCTATAGATTTGAGCTCAATTAGCCTAATTACCTATTAATTAGTGTAAAACTGACTTAATTACTATAAATAGTAATTATCTAGGGTTGAGACCTTACAAGATCTCAAGTCAATTTTAGAGAAACATGTCGCACCCTGCAATTGATCAAACAACTCATCTATTCGAGGCAGTGGATATTTGTTCTTGATTGTCACC
The DNA here is from genome assembly GCA_037013555.1 of Sextonia rubra. Lineage (NCBI taxonomy): Eukaryota > Viridiplantae > Streptophyta > Magnoliopsida > Laurales > Lauraceae > Sextonia > Sextonia rubra. The sequence continues at coordinate 13,071,262 of JASUAD010000014.1, read as the reverse complement.
TGGTTCAACTGCCTATAATCAATACACATCCTAAGAGTGCTATCTTTCTTTTTCACAAATAGAACTAGAGCTCCCCATAGTGATGTACTGGGACGAATGAATCCCTTGTCCAATAAATCTTGCAACTGTTCCTTAAGCTCATGTAGTTCTGCAGGCGCCATTCTATATGAGGCTCTAGAAATCGGGGCTGTATGGGTACAAGTTCTATAGAGAAATCTACTTCCCTAACTGGAGGAAGACCGGGAACTTCGTCTGGAAACACATCCGGCCGGGATCTCCTCTAACTTCTTAGGTGACCTATTCTCAACAATAAAAGCAATGTATCCCTCACAGCCATTCCGAATTAACCTTTCCGCTCTAAGTGAGGAAATTATCCGGGTGTTCGAACTCTTCTTCTCACCTTGAAAAACAACACTTAGACCGGCTTCATTAATCCTCATGGTGACAGTCTTACTAAAACAATCCAAACAGACTATATACTTATTCAACCAATCCATGCCTAAGATCACATCGAAATCATGCATAGGTAACACAATGAGTTCTGCTAGAACTAACACCTCACCAATCAAGACCTTACAACTAGGGTAGTACACCTCACAAATCACCTTCTTGTCTACAGGGGTGAAAACATGCAACTCATATGGTAGCTATGCTGGTGGCTTCCGTATTCTAATAGAAAACTAAGGTTAAATAAATGAATGTGATGATCCTGAATCAAACAACACCTTAGATTCTACGCCACAGACAGAGACCTTACCTACAACCGTGTGATCTGCCGCTTCTACTTCCTCTGAAGTTACTGCATATGTGCAGCCCTGTCGTTGAGGTCAGTTAGGTTGTCCTTGCTTCTATTGACCTTGTCTCAGCTGGCTCTATCCTGATCGAATGGCGCTTGGCTTTGCTTTGCGGGTGCTTGCTATCGTGAAGGAGCAGGTGATGCAGTCCTAGAAGATTGCGAAGACTGCTGCTATTGTGAGGCTTGTCCTGTACTCATCTTCTTTGGGCATTCGGATCTTTAATGATCCATAGAGCCACAAATGTAGCATGCTCCTATCACTCTCCAACAGTTGTTAGTATCATGGTTCTTCCCACACACATTACAAACTGGCCTTGAAGGACTACTGACAACTCCCTTTTGCTTCTTAGAGTATTGCGGGTTCCTACCTGAAGACGGGGCACTCTTCCTTGGTTCACTCAAGAACAAGCTCTTTTCAATCTCTTCCGCTGCATAGGCCCTCTCCACAATGTCACCAAACTTTACCGAACTTCAAAAGGCCATAGTGTGTCCCCTAATAGCTGGCCTCAATCCCTCGAGGAACCTTTCAACTCTCTTTTCTTCGGTGTCAATTAAATCCATAACAAACCGAGAGAGCTGACTAAAGATATGCACATACTCCGCTATCGTCATGGTGCCTTGCTGCAAAGAGAAGAATTCTGCCTTCTTCTTGCAAGTGACATGCTCAGGGATAAACTTTTTCTTGAATTGCTTCTTGATGGTGTCCTAAACTGTCACTTCAGGCATAGCCTTGATGTGATCACAGATAGTCTTCCATCAAACATCCGCGACATCCCTAAACATAGAGGCTGTCAATATTACTTGATGTGTCCTTGTACAAGTCAACGATTCAAAGACATTTTCTGTGTACTCAAGCCATTTATCCGCTTGTAATGGGTCTTCTCTTCCCGTAAATTTAGTGGCTCCTCTCTTTCTAAACTTCTCGTAGAGGGAGTTTGGGTCTCCCGCTTGATTTTGTCTTTCTAACAAGGCTGCTAGCTGCATTTGCATCGCTGCTTGGTTGGCATTGCTCGCCACCAACTGATGCATCATCATCATGAAGCATTCCTTAGTTGTGTATGTAGGACGAGGAGGTGGAGGCGGTGGACGATCAACACCCTCTATCTCTACATTATCAGGTTCATTGTCTCCCATATTATTACTGGACCCTGATCCAGAAGCCATTTATTTGCAACTATAATAGTAATTAGTCTCAATCAATGCTAATACAAAAAATAAACTATAAATCCTTATGCAAAAATCTAATCCAACTAGATCTATTGTATCCTCACCACGTTTCCTAGGATTGCTAAGTCTTTTAATTGACTTATTAATGCTCTGATACCATACTTACGTATGTCACGCCCCGAGCCCGAGAATAGGAGATTTATTGAGGATTCCAAGGCGTAACACACGTACCTGTGACAATTCGTGCCATAACAAGACACGTACAAACTGTCACAAGGGTGATCCCACAGGTACGTGTGAGGAAGATCCGTAAACAGGTATTAACAAATATAATTAATTAAGCCGAAACCTAGAGAATTTACCTGTATATATCATAAGCATCAATAAAAGATTAACTTCAATTCATTAAATAAAACAAAGTCTATTTATTATCCCAACTACATGCATAAAGTATGAAAATCCATAAATAATACAAAATTTAACAAGTGCCAAGAAGAACCCTAAGTCAATCCATGGTAAAGCTAAGTCAACCCAAAATAATCCTGTTTCGCACTGTTAAGGAGGATCAGGAAAAGATATCTTCCTTGTTCCACTCATTCACATCCCCAGGTAACATTGGGGTTCCCTCTGGGAGCATGCTAAGTGCCGGACTGGCAACAAGTTCCCTACCTGTAACACCATGGTAACATTGTTAACATAACGGTTAAGCAAAGATAAGAATACATTAGCCTAACATGATGTAACAATTGAATTAAAAAAACATAATAGTTAAAAGAGGGTAATATCGAAATCTAGGCACTTATGCATATGAGCAAGCATGAATAAGGGATCATGAATAAAGAATACATCATACCAAATGGCAACCACATTGCTATCTCCTCTCTAATAAGAGATTAATTGGTCCATAGGAAATCACTAGCGATCGGGCCAGGACCGACTAGCTACCCTAAGAGCGTCGACTCACTCTTCTGATAACTACTACAGTAGACAATTAATAAAATACTCCCATTTGTTCTCGTCGAACCTCCTATGGGGTATAAGTTTAGTGGCACTGACTCTAAGCATGTCGGAATTAATCTGATACCCATGTTCAACGTATACTGATCAATTTATACTTATTCAGAAATGTATTTCAATCTTGATAGAAATATCAATCATAGAATCACAATTAAGCAGAGTACTGATCATCAATAATAATGCATACTGATATTAGTTATCATGTTGAGGTCAAGGTTGCTATCAATATGAATGCAATTAGATTGAGAGGTTATCAAGGATGGTTCCTAGCCAACCCTATGTTAGATAATCCGGGTTTCCAAGGTCATTCAACATGGTGTATTCATAAGACGTTTGGTGTCTTTGTGTTACCATTCTCGGCGTTATATTATATAGGTAAAGGACACTTCACCTTTTGCCAACACCTATGACGCAACATTGAGAACTAACTGGAGAATCAAAAGGGAAGGAGTGACAGCTCAACACTCTTCCTTCTCCACATTCAGTTACCGTTGGGCTGGTTGGTGTAACAAACGATATGGTCATAAATGGTCTTGGGATAAACCTACAACTTATGGTAAGGGTGGGTGGATACCTTGGTCTCTTTCTAGGGTAAAAAGGTGTAACCCGTCACTAGGCTACTCCGTAGACTATAGAAAGTCCATAGTTAAGCATAAAATTCATGTTTGAAACACATTCATATCATCTAAGGGTTAGGCTTACCTGACTGATCGGGTGTGGGTCCAACCAGTTAGACCGTCTCCAGAAGTTAAATTCGACCGATCGAGCTTCAGAAGGCATATTGGTCGATCGGTCGGACTACCCAGGGAGGCAATTCGACCGATCGGGTTTTAAGACCAACCGGTCGGCCCTGAAGCACTCTGCTACATGCATGTTTAGTTTTCAACTGGTTTCCTTTCCCAATCTACTATTCCACCTGTGATCAAACCAACATAAGGGCTTCCATTTCACATTCTTGGGTTCCCTAAATGGCCACTATCATTTATTCATACCAAAATCATTTAAAATCATGAATCAATTCCATGCATTATCCATTAAGCTGTGAAAAGGGTAATTCACAAAAATACATCAAAACTCAAGAAACAAGCCATACATGTAAAGATAATGTATCCTATGCTTGCCTCACATGTGGCGCTTCACTTAAATCGATTTGCCCCTTGGTTAAATGATGGAGAAGGCTTCACTAATGAAGAATCTAACACATGCAACATGGAGAATGAGAATGAGATGTATGCATGCCAAATCCTTGGGTTTCCTTGCCCCCAATGAACTCAATGACTCAAATGGAGATGGGGTTTTCTTACCTCAAGTCTTCTACAAACAGTGGGGGAAGGAGATGAGGCTTAGCTTTCAAAAAAGGAAGCAAGAAGAGTAATAAGGAAGAAGAAAAACCTCAAACTTGATGCATGCAAGTCTTCAATCACCGAGAATGGAGGCAAATTGAGGAAGAAAGTGGTGGAAGAAGGGAGGTGAAAAAGAGGACTCCTGCTACATCCAAATACAAGGAGAGAAATGAGAGAGGGACGATGGGTTGAGTGTTTAAATGGGTTGAGTTTTCTGGATTTACAAATAAGCCCCATCAGTTTCTTGGATTTTCAGGTTGAGTCAATTGGGCTTAAATGGGTTGGGATGAATCCAAACGGAATTGGGCCAAACATGAAAGATGTCCCACAAGATGAAACTCACCCAATGCCACCAATATGATGCATTAATGATACAAAACCATGAAAATGCTAAAGTACAAAGGCCCTAAACTATTTTATAAGGTTCAAACCCGACCCAACTACCTATTCATGACCCAAACCTCTGGAGATTTGGGCTCAATTAGCCTAATAACATATTAATTAAAGTAAAATCAACTTAATTACCATAAATCGTAATTGTCTAGGGTTCGGACCTTACACCTGTACATATGATAGGCATCAATAAGACATTCACTTCAATTCAGTAATAAAACAAAGTCTGTTAATTATCCCAACTACATATATAAGGCGTGAATAATCCATAAATAATACAAAATATATCAAGTGTCAAGATGAACCCGTCGTCAATCCATGGCTAATTTAAGTCAACCCAAAATAACGTTGTTTCGCGTTGTTGAGGAGGATCAAGAAAAGATATCTTCCTCGTTCCACTCGTTTACATCCTGAGGTAACGCTGGGGTTCCCTCCGGGAGCGCACTGAGTGCCGGACTGGCAACGGGTTCCGTACCTGTAACACCATGGTAACCTGGTTAACACGACGATGAAGCAAAGATAAGAATACGTGAGTTTAACTTGATATAACAATTGAATTAAAATGACGTAATGATTAAAAGAGAGCAATATTGAAATCTAGGTACTTATACATATGAGTAAGCATGAATAAAGAATCATGAATAGAGAATACATCATACCAAATGGCAACCACATTGTTATCTTCTCTCAAATAATAGAGTAAACTGATCCGTGGGAAATCACTAGCGATCGGGTCAGGACCGACTAGCTACCCTAAGAGCATCAACTTACTCTTTTGATAACTACTGCAGTAGACAACTGATAAAATACTCTTATTCGGTGCCGTCGAACCTTCAATGGGGTATAAGCTAAGTGGCACCGACTACAAGTATATCGAAATCAAATCTGAAACTCATACTCATCATATATTGATCTGTTTATACTCATACGAAAATGTATGTCATGCCCGATCCCAAGAATTTGGGGATTTGAGTGGGCCCCCAGGGTGTGGATACGTAATCCCGTAGAAATCCATGCCCTGGAGAATTATGCACGAATTCCTACAAGGGAGATTCTACAGGAACGTGTGAGGTATGCCAACACACGTACTAATATAACTCATCATAACCGAAATCCTGCGAAATATTCAGTAATGACCAAGAGCAAATTAAAGAACATGTCCTTTCTCATACATAGATAAGTATATACGTGTACATATGTGCCGAAGTCTTTTAAATTACAATCCATATAATCCCACTGCTATTTAAAGGTTAAGCACAAAAGGTCCAATGGGCACTTTCCTAGAAGGAAGACCAAAAAAAAGGGTGGCCGTAACAGCTCCAACATTGACGCACTCCATGGGATGACTAATAAAAGACATCATCATCCCTCTAATTGTCTACACCCCGAGGTACCGTTGGGGCACTCTCTAGGGGCGCGCGTCAACACCCGAGTTGGTACTGGGCTCTATACCTGCAATACCAAGGGTAACACTGTTAACACGATGGTTAAGCAAGTACTGATGCATATGAAACAAGTATAACATAATATATCAAGGGAACTTAACAGCATACACGAATTTAAAAGGAGTATTGAAAGTTTACTAGACATATGGTGCATGAATGACAATGGATGAGGAATTACAATTAAAACATCATACATACTGAATGGCAACCACGATGCTCTATTCTCCCAAAAAGAGAGCATACATATGGGTTGCTAAGGGATCAAGCTAGCTTCCCGAGAAGTGCCGACATCTCCTCCGTAAACTACTGTAGTAGTGACATACATATACCCAAAGGGCACAAGCTAAATAGTGCCGACTCGGATTCAATCATACTGGTCATAACATACATAAGGAATAGTTAATCATGAGGCAGACGAATAATTAAGCAAAGCATATGCATATGGGCTACAAAGGCCCGAACCTCAGCTATACCCTTGACTAGCAAGCACACACTCAGCAGAAGCTCTGGCTTGTCAGACACGCACTCATTAGAAGGTCAGGTCTGAATTGCCTCGCGGTTTGCTAGAGGAAGTGAATCCGATAACAAATCATGTTGAAGGTAATGTATTTTAGCAAAATGCATGCATTCGGATTGAGAAAGTACCCAAGAAATCATTACTCACCCTATATTAAGTAACCCATGATCCCCAAGGACATTCAACACGATGTACTCATAAGATGTCTGGTGTTGTTGTGTTACCGCGTCTTGGTATTACCTTATATGCATACGGGACACCCCTTCTTATGGCAACATCCATGACTTGCCATTAGGAGATCATCCAGAAATCATTCATTCTTTCTAACATGTGATTACTAGTGGGCCAATGTGGGGGTGTGAAAAGTGCCAATACTAAGGCCCTACAAGATCATTGAAGGTTCCTAATATCCTACATTCACTGGGTTCTTACGGCTTAGCCGTATACAAGGCTACGGCTTAGCCGATGGTTCATGCTCCTTTTGAAATTTCAAGTGCATTTACGGCTTAACCGTATGTTGGCCTACGGCTTAGCCGTGCTACGGCTAGGCTACGGTTGGGTTACGACTTACCGTAGTTTATTTCACGGTGCAGCCGCAGGTAAGCCGTAGAAGGAACTGAGTTTCATGAGCTCTCTGGAAAACTTACCGTAGAAAGACCTACGGCTTGGTACGAGCTGGACACGGCTTAGCTATAGTGAAATTCATGGTGAGGCAGTGGATAAGCCATAGTACAAAACCGAGTATTGTTGCTCTCTGGACTTTGAGCCGTAAACACTCAAGGCTTAGCCGTAGCTTCGCCGTAAGCTTCAGAAACCGAAGTCAGTCTGTAGTTCAGTTTCAGTACGTGCTCCGTACAGAACTGACTTGCGAGACAATTCTAAGGCTCGATTAGAGGGTCCTTGAGAGTTTTCTATACTCACACACCCTCCTATTTCCTTCTCGTCATTCTAACTCAATTCATCCCCCATGTGCACACAAGTAACAGTGGAAATGGACTGCAATTGAGGAATTACAGGAACTAACTCGATGGTCACTGACTACATCACACATGCAATGCATATGAACTCAAGTACTTGCCTTTTACCAGTGTTAGCCTCTCAAACTCTTTCCTTATTGTGCTCAAAGGAAAATCTCTAAATCGGAATGAGTTCTCTACAAGTAAAACATGCAATGGAGAATGAGGCTTAGATTCACATGCATGTCATGTAGTTGAGTCCTTATAACTCTAATAAACCCAAAATGAATGAAATAAAGGTAGACCTTCACCTTATACAGCTGTAGCTTGGAAGATGAAATACTCTCAGAGAGAAATGCACCGGGAAAAGGGAAGGGAATGAAGGAGAAAGAGAAGAAAAGTTCCCACCCTTGCATGCAAGACCTTCCCAACTTAGGTGCTCTCCAAACATTAAAGGGAAGATGGAGAAGCTAAGAAAAGAGAACAGCTTTAGTAACCAGGAAGGGAACAAAGGAAGAGACGTTGAGCCTCTTTTAAACATAATTTTCCTATAATTGGCATGCAAGCCCGAGCTTTCTATAAAATTACAATTTCGGCCAAATGGACCACAATCGGCCTAGGACAAGTTCGGATTAAATTGAGCCCAATACAAAAGATGGTCTAAGCGGAAAATTACATGGAGGGCAATGGATGAGGTGTCCAAAAGATGTGAGGACAATTTACAAAAAGGCCCTCGACTACGGAAGTAAGGTTCAAACTCCCCCCAACTACCTATCCAAGACCCCAAACCCAATAGTTTTGAATTAAATTAGCCTTAGTCAGGCTTATTGAGTATAAAACAAGATTAATTAACAAAGATTAAGGTTAGTGGGATCCGGATCCTTACAATGTATTTCAATCTTGATAGAAATATCAATCATAGAATCACAACTAAGTAGAATACTGATCGTCAATAATGCATACTGATATAAGCTATCATGTTGAGGTCAAGATTGCTTTCAATATGATTGCAATTAGATTGAGAAGTTATCAAGGATGGTTACTAGCCAACCCTATGCTAGATAATCTAGGTTTCCAAGGTCATTCAATACGGTGTATTCATAAGACGTTCGGTGTCTTTGTGTTACCATTCGAGGTGTTACATTATATACGCAATGGACACTTCATCTTATGCCAACCCCCATGACGTGACATTGAAAACTAACTGAAGAATCAAGAGGGAAGGAGTAACAGCTCAACACTCTTCCTTCTCCATGTTTAGTTACCATTGGGCTGGTTGGTGTAACAAAGGATCCACTTCTATGGTCATAAATGGTCTTAAGTTAAACCTATAACCTATCGTAAGGGTGGGTGGATACCTTGGTCTCTTTCTAAGGTTCAAGGGAGTAACCCATCCTTAGGCTATTCCATAGACTATAGAAAGTTAATAGTCAAGCATGAATTCAGTTTTGGAACACATTTCTATAAGCTACAGGTTAGGCTTAACCGACCGATCGAGTATGGGTCCAACCAATCAGACCGTATTCCAAAAGGAAATTCAACCAGTCGAGCAGATTGGTCGACCGGTTAGACTACCTTGAGAGGCAATTTGACCGATCTGGTTTCAGGACCGACCGGTCAGCCTTGAAGCACTCTGGTACAGGCGTGTTCAGCTTCCAACTAGTTTTCTCTTCCAATCTACTAGTCCACCTGTAATTAAACCAACATAAAGGCTTCCATTTCACATTCTTAGGTTCCCTAAATGACCAGTATCATTTATTCATCCCAAAATCATTAAAAATCATGAATCAATTCCATGCATTATCTATTGAGCTGTAAAAAGGGTAAATCACAAAAATACATCAAGAGTCAAGAAACAAGCCATGCGTGTAAAGAAAATGTATCCTTATACTTGCCTTAGGCTTGGTGCTTCACTCAAATCAATTTGCCCCTTGTTAGAGAATGAAGAAGGCTTCACTAATGAAGAATCGAACACATGCAACATAGAGAATGAGAATGAGATGCATGCATGCTAATAGATTGGATCTCTTGACCCTCATTGAACTCAATAACTGAATTGGAGATGAGGTTCCTTACCTCAAGTCTTCTACAAGCAGTGGGGAAGGAGATGAGGCTTAGTCTTCAAAGAAGGTAGCAAGTAGGGTAATGAGGAAAAAGAAGAACCTCAAGCTTGATGCATGCAAACCTTCTACTACCCAAGAATAGAGGCAGGATGAAGAAAAGAGTGAGGAAGAAGAAAGTACCGGCTGCAACAAAATGAAAAAGAGGAAAAGAGGGCCATTGGTGGGTTGGAGTTTTTAAATGAATAGGTTTCTGGAAATTACAAACAAGCCCTATTAATTTCTTGGATTTTCAGGTTGAGTCAATTGGGCTTAAAATGGACCGAGGTGAATTCGAATGGATTTAGGCCAACCATAAAAGATGTCCCACAAGATGAAATTCACCCAATGCAACTATTATGATGTGTTAATGATACAAAACCATGAAATTGCTAAAATAAAAAAGGCCCTAGACTACCTAGTAAGATTCGAACCTGACCCAATTAACTATCCATGACCCAAACCTCTTAAGATTTGGGCTCAATTAGCCTAATAAAGACAAAACAAGATTAATTGGAGTAAATCGTGATTAACTAGGGTTTGGACCTTACAGAAGGTCTTGAGAATTTCAAGTTACTGTAAAACCGAGATCAAATCAGAGAGATCTCGCAGGTATGGTTCTTGAGTCATCATCGTCTAAAAATATTTTTGCAGTAATCTGTACACAATAGCTAGTCATCCTGGTGGCTGCCTCCTAATAGAATGCCGCCCTTCATACTGACGTGGAAGAATTGAAGGAGTGGAGGAGGGAAATGGAATATATCTTTGCATCCCACAGTAAAGGACAGATGAGATTTTCAACAAATCATGAGAGTTCATCTCCAGTACAAACCAATTTTACCTAAATAACAAATTCATAAAATGTAATTAAATATATATATCAATAATATACTCATTATTTCTAATGTATAATATATGTAGGTGAGGCAAAATTCTCTACATCAAGAGGCACAACTTGACCAAGAAAGCACTCAAGCTAATTTAACTTTTTACAAATTGGTGCATTTGATGAAGAATACATGTGTCGCATATTGGTACAAGATAAATGAGTTTGCTAAAAATTCGAGTTGGTGAAAGATCCTCTTAGATGAGATCGTTGATGGGAATGTTAACCTCATAAGTGAACAATGCAAGCTAAAAGTTCTTGCACCCAGTGATACCATAGATTGGCTTGAATTTAGGATCATATCCACTTAGCTTTTTTAATTGAATACTTTAATACACTAAATTTGACTATTGGTACAAATTGTTAATTACATGTTTTAGTTGATGGATGATTGGTTACTATATGGATTTGTGAATTGATATTTTATATCAAGTTATTATGAAACATTTTGGTTGGTTGAATTGGAATTATTGTTTAGTTTATTATTATTTTTTTATGTACATTGTTTGGTTTTTTATAATTGGTATCAAATAGGGGCCTCTTTTATTTTTAACTATTTGAAAAAAAAGGATGGAAAAAAACCTTGGCTATTGGCCTTTTTTTAAAATTTAAAATTAAAAACCACAGCTTTATATGTGGTTTTGGTTTTTTTTTTTAACCATGGTTTTTTTAAAATTTGCCACGGCCTTTAGCTTTGGTTTTTAAAATACTATGATGTTCCTTGCCATGGCAATTGTCACGGCTATATCTGAGGCAAATTTCAAAATACCATAGCCATTGGCTGTGGGTTTTTAGCAATTTTGATATAGTGAATTTAAACTTGTCAAAACCTTATACTCTTTGGAATTTTTATTCTATACTAGTTCAAAACATACATTAGCACTTGAGTAAGCAGAAAACCTAACTTATTCCTTTTCATCTTTTGAGCTTTTAATTGATGCAAGCCAAACCATGGGTCGAGCAACCAGTTGAGCCTCATCCATAGACCTAATTAGACATCTAGTTATTTAGTAGTATTAATTAAATAGTTTTAACAATCCTACTTAAAATAAAACTCCTAAAATATTTCTAAATAAATCAGACTACTTAATTAACACTACTAAATAACTAGCTGTCCAGTTAGGCGTATGGACTGGGCCCAATGGGTTCGTCAACCCATGGTCTAGCTTGCATCAATTTTCTCTGGCTTGGAAAAAACTCAACTTGACGAGTTGCTAACTTAATAAATGCTAGACTAGTTAGGCCTATGCGCTAGGCCCAATGGGTTGGTCAACCCATGGTCTTGCTTACATCAATTTTCTCTGGCTTGGAAGAAACTTGACTTGATGAGTTGCTAACTTAATAAATGCTAGACCAGTTAAGCTTATGGACTGGGCTCAATGGGTTGGTCAACCCGAGGTCTAGCCTGCATCAATTTTCTCTGGCTTGGAAGAAACTTGACTTGACAAGTTGCTAACTTAATAAATGCTAGAGAGAATTCGATCGCAAGTTTAGGCAAACGTTGTCCAAGGGTCGAAAATCAATTGCACAAACTTCTGCTTTATCTTTTGATATTCAGCGTTTATATATAGTTTTGAAACTTGCTGCATTTTTTTCCTCTGTAAAACTATGTTGGAAATGTCTTTCCGTCTGATGTATGAATTTAGCTCAAATGTGTATTAGACCTATAGATGCTTCAATAGCTGGTTTTCGAATATCCATGTTTGATTCCCAAAGATGTAGTCAATGTGTGGGACTTCAACAACTTAATCTTTTGTTGAGACCACTGGAACAATTGATTTGAGTTCCGATGACACAACTGGATTTGCTGAAAATAGAGTTACAATCAAATTTTACGGATGTTCAATATTTTTGTTAACCTGTGTAAAGTCTTCAATATCTGCTTGGTCTTATTCTTCCTCAACCATTTGTAGCTCTTGTTTAACATTGCCTTGATCAATATTGTGTGCACTACGAAATCAGTCTTGCCATAAACTTGCTGTTCGATGTCATCCTTGATGTCTTCTATTTGCAATTTTGGTGCCATCATATCTTTTATGTCTTCTTTTTTGCTTTTGCTATGGTTCTTCAGTTGAAGGTGGTGATGTAGATGAAGACATGGCTGTTGATGGCAATGGAATGAGCCTAATCCATTTTCCTTCCCAGTCAAAGGTATATGTGTTCATCACATTATCATTATGAACTTTCTGCTTAAAAAACCACGGTCGTCCAAAAAGAATATGAGCAATATTCATATGGATCATATCACACCAAATTTTATCTTCATAATGGTCAATCTTGAATGATACCAAATATTTATAGGCCACAGGGATGACATAACCATTAGACCTAGGGACGGAGGGAGGGAGGGCGAGTGGGGGCAATTGCCCCCACTCAACTTTTTGAAAACTTGAGCCTTGAGTGCTATAGTGTGTGTTTTCAAATTTCTTTGGTGATTTTGTATTCTTATTCACCTTTTGCCCTTCCTCAATTTCGAAGACTAACAAAGAGTAGAACAACCAAAAAACCTAACGATAATGATGTCTTTTCCTCTCATATAAAAAGAAGCAATCAAAAGTGGACAACTCATAGTTTCTTTTCACACGGCAAGTCATTTTCAACTTTTTTACATCTTCTTATCTCAAAGTCTTTTTACCAAAAGCAATTGTTTTCTTTCTAGGAACTTTTTTACATCTTCTTATCTCGAAGTCTTTTTACCAAAAGCAATTGTTTTCTTTCTCCACTCCAAGCAATATTTAATCTTTTTACTTCTTCTCATCTCAAAGCCTTTTACATTTCTAATGAGGAAGAGCAACTCTCTCCAACCCATTTGCATCAGGTACCTCATACTCTTAAAATTTTCTTTCTTTTTTTGTGTCACATTTTACAGAAATATCATCTTATATTTTGATGTATAATGTTTCCTAAAACGTGGGCCTCAATAATTGATAATTACAATAATTAATCTTGAATTATTTGAGGTGGAAGAAGATGTTTTATATCACATAGATATGGATATGGCATCTTGGTTAACATGAATCTACTATTGGAGGCATATCCCCAAATTATGTTAGATTACTTTAAATCACTATTAAATTTGCTATCAGAAGGTCTTATATGAGCTTAAAATGAAATTTGGGCTTGGGCTTGGTGTTTAGCTTACCTAATCTTTCGTTTATAATATTATATAGTCTCGGACTTGGGTCATGTTTAAGCTTACTTACTTTCAATTTGAGGCGACCTTTATTGATTTAATAACCTACTCAAAAACTATATGTTAGACTCCTAATGCTATAAGTATACTAGAAGTACCAAATTAGCTAAGCCATGACTGGCCAAGTCAATTCAAGCACCTGATCTACCATTAGGATCATATCTAGCCCTCCGAGGTGTTAATGTTGAGCCCGCCTGTTTTTTCAATTTAAATTGAACCCAGCCAAGGGGATTGGGACCCATAGTAAAGAAATCATTTTTTATGCAATGGAATTAAATTGTTTTTTTGATGTAAACCTATTATGTCTATACAATTATATATATATTATTTTGTTTTGCGAATTGTAATGATTACTCTTTACCCCCCCACTGAGAGAAATTCTTGGCTCTGCCATTGATTAGATCATGTGACTTTGTAAAGCTTAAGGAGCTTCTTAGTTGGCAAATGAAACTTGGCAATAACCTCTTGCGCAACAGAATTTATTTTACTACCGTTGTTAATAATCAAATTAACGAACTTATCTTTTTCTCTTACCCACATAAGGAATTTCGTAGTCTGTCGCCATTCTTCCTTTTTCTTCTCATTTGTATTGAGAAGTTGGCGAATGACAATTGTGTGATAATCTTTTTTAGCAAAAAATTTCTCCACAACATGGGCCTTTGGAAATTGTAGAGATGCATATTGTCGCAAGCAAATGCTCAACAGGAATGATTCTAAATATTCCTTTTCACCGTTTTTCGAAAATTTACATTCTTCAAGATGTCTGGTCTCAAGCCTCTGATATAACGAGCCAAATCATTTGTTTTGTTCTTTTCTAGTTCTCATATGTCTTTCAACTTTCGAAATTGTTGGATACATTCATCAATCGTCAATTATTTTTCCTTCAAATTAAGAAATTGATTAAAGTAGAAATCATTCTCAAAGTATAAATGTCCATATAATGTATTGATACAAATGTTTATTAATTTTAATCGAGTGTCCAAAAATTCTGATAATAACTTGAGGTGAAGCATAACATAATAATAATAATCAATGATTGAGATCAATCAAGCACAAAATCTGCACTTTGCCTGGGCCAGTGCCTGGTCCCTGTTGACTGGTCGGGCTCGACACTTGGGATCTCTTCTGTCTGGTCTGGCGCATTGTGCACCAGGGCAAGGAACCGAGAGGAAGGGGTTATGAGAAATTTCGAACCGCCTCCTGTTGTGCTCCTGCTGCTTGGTTGAACTGCAACGAAGAGGAGAGCTCTGAATGGAATAAGTGCACGTGCTTCTGTTGCATGGAAAAGGTACGCTCTTCTTCGTCCCTTTCTCTCTACTTTTCTTCTTCTTCTTCTTCTTCTTCTTCTTCTTCTTCTATTTTGTTTTTTTCTTCCCTTTCTGCTGGGTGTGGGGATGCCGAATCAGAGATCCGGGCGTCGATATCGGTTTAGGGTGGCATGGTTGAGGGTCGAGTGAAGACGGGTTTGTGTTTCAACAACAAGATAGAAGGAAGAGTTAGTGCTTTTATATGAATGAACAAGGACTAATTCAATTCAATCTAATGAGGGTTTTTCTTTCTTCTTTTTACTCTTTCCTTGAGGGTAGATTTGATTGCTTACATGAAACTCTCAAACCATTTGTCTCATCCTCTTCTTGATTGATTCAGGTGCGTGGCCCCAGAAATCATGCAATGACAATGTTGGAATTGGACGAGAGCAAGTTCGATGTAAAGCTTGAGTTGTGGGCTCTCCGTGTTCCTCGTGAGCTCTGCAAGCGCGTTGGTAGCATACTCCATGGGTAATGTTCTCTTCTTTTCTTGCATTTCTGCCGTGTATTATTACATATAAAAATGGGGGATTTACCAAGAAAAAAAGCCCACTAATCAGGATAACTACAGTTGAGATCCCCAATTTCTTGTATTATCGATGGAGGACCTCCCGCACAAATTTTATATTTTTAAACCGAAACTGCCTTTGTTACGTTGACGCCAACAAAACCTAGAGAACAAATGAACGAACGGAAAGAATGTGTAGTCTCTGTATCCATTTATGTTGACAGTACCATATTATTTGTTAATGTCAACATATTATTTGTTGATTGCAATGGAAACGTTTTAGTTATTTAGCTTATATCCATTTATGCAGTGTTGTTGTTTTTTGTCCAATTGTCTTTGGAGGCATCATCACTATTAAACCAAACCACCAAAATCATTTCCTTTTTGACATCAACACCACATATAAATCAAACATCATACATTATACTTGAAGGTACCATTACATCAACTAATCAACATCATATATAACTCAAACCACATACATTGGCAAGATGGAGGCCCTCCAACTTGAACCTTAGAGCATCAATGCTTTGGTTCTTCGGATTTCAGCTTCTTAACTTTTGCTTATGTGTTCACAATCTCTTCCAACAATGCTTTTAAAATTTGAACTCCCTCCACCTTTTCATCTTCAAATCCTTGGATTTGTTGTGCCCTTAAAGTGTCAATGCTCTTTCGTTGCATGTGTAGTTCGACAAATAATGGTGTAGTCAGTCGATGATTAGAGCACGAAACATGGAGAAACATGAATAAAGTAATATGAATTTCATGTTAGTCATCAAGTTAAACAGGTGCAATAAACTAGAAATGATCCACACCAAGGATGCAAATATCGGCCGATACGAAGCGTATCGGCCGATAAATCGGGCGTAGCGCTCATAAGCGCTACGCTTTTTTCAAAATATCGGCCCTCACATGTGTATCGGCCCGTATCGGCCGATACGCATGCGTATCGGCCGATACGCATGCGTATCGGCCAATACGGCCGATACGTATCGGCCTGGGGGGTTTAAAACCCCCCAGCCGATTTTTTGGCTTACTTTCCCTTTCAAGTTCTCCTCTTTTCTCCCCTCTTCACAGCTCCAACTCCTCCAAGCCCCTTTTTTTGCCTCCATTTTTCAAATCATCTCAAAAAAACATCAAAATCATCAACAAAAACATCAAAACATCCAAAGATTAAGGTGACAACATTTAAGATTCAACTCATTCAAGCATCAAGTTCAAAAAAGGTGAGTTTTGAAGCTTTTTTTTTTTTTTCTACTTTGTGCTTATTTCTCTCTTTTCTTCTATGAATCACTTGAAAATGAGTTGTTGTTGTTAGATCCATGTTCCTCTTGAATGAATCTTGATGAAATTTGTTTATAACATTTTTTATTTAAGCCTTAAGTTACTGTTTAAGTTGACATAACTAAACAACATGATTCCATATGAAAAACATTGATTATTCATATTCTTTTCTATTAATACAGCGATACAGGATCTAATGCAATGAGGGGACCGCTACATACTCATATACTAGTTGCTTTTGCAAAACAAACACATATTCCATCATTTTCCAATATTCTGGATTTTCTGGAATTTTTTCGGATTTTTTTGAAGACTTTTTTAATTCACACCGCTACGCCGCTACGTATCGCCGATATGCTACGTATCGCCCGCTACGTATCGTTTTGGCGACAGGCCGCTACGCCCGCCGCAACCGCTATTTGCATCCTTGATCCACACAAAGAGAGAGTCAAACTAGAACGAAAAATCATAGACAAAGAGAGACCCACACAAATCTGGGTGTAACTTCTTTCTACTACTATTAATTGGAAATCAGGGAATATTAAAGCTTAGAGGCCTCTTACCAACATCCAATCTTGTATAGTACCTACTGTCAATGCTCTGGAGAAGGAGGACTCAACTTGTGCTTGCCCTTTGAATTGGCCTAGAAAAGTGGAGAGTTTCTTTCACATCAATGGTACAGAGATAGCAAAACATGGACATCAAGTAGGGTATCCATACCCATTGAAGCCAAAAACCAAAAATATAAAATGAAATTTTAACAGTATAGATTCTTCCAATTTTTTTGTAAGATTTGGAACCTTTTTTAATTCACGTCCATCATATGAAACTGTATAAAATTCAGTGATTTTCATAGGCAATCAGTTGTTGAGATAGGTGGCTCACAATCAAGGGTGGAATCAGAATATACATGCCCATCTTGAACAATATTAAACTTGTTTTTAATGTAACAGTCTACCAAAACCAATACATGTTCAAGATCTAGGTCACCATCGGAGGTCACAGCTTGCCACAGTTCAGTTCTATGTTTTCTCCAAGATAGTTCATCGTTCAATTTATGACACTTCACTACTACTTCTCTAGATAAAGCCTGCTCGTCTTTAACCTTCAACTCTAAAGAATCCGCCCTTGCATGCAGAGTTTGAACCTCCACACTCATTGTTTTAAGTTGTGACTTGACATTCTTTCACATTGGAAGGAAGCGGTTGGCCTATGATAGGCGTTGTTATGTCTTTTTTCATTTTGTTGCCTGTCAATATTGCTCTCTTGTATTGCTTGTTTTAATGAAAGTTATCATTCAAAAGAAAAAAAAACATGGAGAAGTATGCCAAATTCACAATTAGATTTGTTTATACAATATTCAACTGTGAGGAGAATAAAGACATTTACAAGATCCAAGTTGAGGCAATGAGAGTCATTCAATTACATGAACTAAAATTTGAGAACTCAAGGAACTGAATATGGGATGGCAAAGCTATGAAGCACGGACACTTGTATAGGGTCCCCGTGTCTGTGTCGGACACATGTCGGACGCAGACACGGCTTGGACACGGTTGGACACGTGTCCGACACGCGAAAAACGTGTCTTGTCTTTTTTTAAAATTTTTTAAGATGCGGACACGGCTCGGACATGGGATGGACACAGCTCGGACACAGCTCAGACACGGGATGGACACGGGTCAGACACGGGCTGGACACGTCGGGACACAGGGTGGACACGTCAGGACACATTTCAGACACGGCGGGGAAGAAGAAGAAACTTCTACTATTTTTTTTTTTTTTGCTGCTATTTTTTTCTTTTTTTCAGAATTGTTGCCATATGTTTTTTTTTTCTTTTGCTGCTGTTGTTTTTTTGTAGTCTTTTCAAAATTTTTGCTGCTGTTTTTTTTTTTTTTTGTTTTTGCGGCTGTTGTTTTTTCTAATTTGCTGTTGCTGTTTTTGTGTAGTCTTTTCAGAATTGCTGCTGCTGTTTTTTTTTTTTTTTTCTAGAATATTGTTGTACTGTTGTTGATTATGTTTTTTCTCTTCTTTCTTTTTTGAACTGCCACTGCTGCTTTTTTTTTTTCAGAACTACTGTTGTTGCTCCAATTGTTTCCCCAAAAATGCTGTATTTTTTTTTTCATAGTTTATTTTTCAATTGATGCACCAAAATTAGAGGCTGTCCTATTTACTGATGATGGGAGTGTTGGTGGGGATGATGATGCCATTGAAGTTGTGTCAAATGATGAATCATGAATGAAGCAAGGATTTTTTTTAAATTTTATTTATGGAGCGGGGTTATGGAGGAGGGATCTTTTTTGTTGTTTTGATTATGATGTAATTGTGACTTGTAATGTTGATGATGTACTATGGCCTACTATTGTATTACATTATGCAGTATGGATTTTATTTTTGACTTTTCTAGTATTACTTATGTTCCTTCTTTATTAATTGTGACATTATGCTTCTTAATTTGGCTAAAAATATAGCTATTCTTTAATTTTATGATTATATATAAATATATATATTTATTATTTGCCGTGTCCTAGCCGTGTCTGTATCCTAATTTTTTAGGATTTGCTGTATCGCCGTATCTGTGTCGTGTTGTATCCGTATCCCGTGTCTGTGTCTGTGCTTTTTAGTGGCAAAGAACATGATTAATTACGAAAATATGTATAATTTATAAAGAGTAAGATTAGCGTGATCTTTATAACTTAAAATCATTGGCACATTTCAATAGGCATTTAGTGTGTAGACGTAACGGCCTGAGTAGCCCACTTGCCTAATAACTTGGTAAGCCTGTTATGTGGCCCAAAATGCTTAAGCTAAAGTTATTAGTAGTAATCTATATAGTTCATTATATACAAGGTTCATATTTCATTCATAAGCGATGTGGGATGGGGTGTTACAATCTACCCTCCTTAAGGTGACACGTCCCCGTGTAGATCCATCTAACTTCACTAGGCGATGTAAAACCGAAGTATGCCACAGTCGTGTCCCTTACGGATTCCCCTATTTTGACTCACAGGCTCCCACACCCGGGCTCTGTCCTGATCTTGCCTCAAGAGCTTTCCCAGCGGGATTGGGAGTCCTACATTTTTGGCTGGTGATAGACTCTGATACCATTTGTAACGACCCGAGTAGCTCGCTAGCCCAATAGCTTGGTAAGCCTGTCACGTGGCCCAAAATGCTTAAGCCCAAGTTATTAGCAGTAACCTACAATATTCATTATATACCAGATTCATATTTCATTTATAAGCGATGTGGGATGGGGTGTTACAGCAGAAAAGTTCCCATATAGAATGACACATGAATAGCATTAGGACAGATTTAGACCACCCTACACATGCTAATAAATCACAAAATGATAAAAAAAAGTAGTAGAGATGGTGTTGGGGAAGATAAAAGTAGTAGGATAAACCACATAAACAGACTTCAAATGCATGAAATGAAATGCAAGATAACATAAACAGAAAATAAAAATGAAATAGAAATACAAACCTTTTTGTGAATGAGAGGAACGAGATGAAGATGGAGCTTTGTCTCCTTTTGATGTCTTTTTCTTCTATTCTCCCTCAAACAAATGGACTTGAAGGAAGCAACCACATGGCTTTGGTTGAAGGGAAGAGGAGATAGAGCATCAGATGGTGGAGATGAGAAGAAGAAGAAGAGGAACTTAATTTCGCACAAACCTGCATTGAAAGTGGTGAAGGGGAGAACAATCGCAGAGGGAGACGATCGCAATAAGCTTCATGTTTTTTTCGCTGGGATGAGACTACTCACGTTTTTTTTTCCTCTTCTGCATTCGATGGTTCCTTTGTCTAGGGTTATGTTGACTTAAAGATAACAGAGGCAAAATGGGAATAGAAAAAATGGAATTTAGGCAGAGGTCCTCTATATATAATATAAGAATTTGGGGTCCTCAGTTGTGGTTACCCTAATTAATGGGATTTTTTTGGTAAATCCCCCTATAAAAATAAGAGGAAACTGTTAAGTTACCTGTAAGTGACAGTTGCTTTGTTCTTTGCCAAAACCAATTCTAGGCTAATAGAACTATAAGGAATTAGACTTGCTGGTAAGCTGAGTGCAGGGCAACCGAGCTCCAATGATTCGAACAGGGCCCTTGAGAAGTCATTTGAAAAGATTGAATTTGCTTTTAAGCACTTGTGTTACATTGTGTAGGTTTTCACCCTTGCCTCTCACCATTTATGGCATGGGCAGAAATTAAATGCAGTTCTATATTGGTGATATTTGGATTGTGAGATCATGTCAGAATAATTTTTCGCTTATGGCAATGAGAGGATTTGGTTGATCAATAATAAACCAAGTGTGTTTAATTCTGCAAAAGCATTTGTGTATGTTATGCGGTGGATAACACTATCATCTGCAATTGGACTCTGATTTTGGTTTTGTTTTTGAGGTTTTTTTTTCCATTTTTTGTTTGTAAACTCTTTTATGTGGATCTTTCGGAGCGTTTAGTTCTTATTTTTCATTGTTTTCATGCCTTTTCTATTTTGCAGATACTTGCTTGATAAGGCCCGTGTCAAACCCATTACTGAAGATCCATCATGTGAAAAGAATCGATATATGATATTATCTGAAAGGATTGAAAATCCTGGTAAGAGGGACATACTTTCACTTTTTCTGTACACAGTGGTAAGCAGCCAATAAGGAGTGAGATCAGGATGGTGGTCAGAACCTTTAAAAAATGCCAAACACTTTGAGAAAAACGTCTTCCAACTATGACCTATAGTCATGTTTCTACATTCATCCATTGACAGATCAAACTATGTTGTTTTTGTCGTTTGAATTGAGAGTTTTTCGGTTCATCAGGTAAAACATAGCGTTAAAAAGATTATGGCATAGAATTAGAGTAAAATCTTATACGTATATATATATACATGTTTTGGAAACTTTTCTAGAAAGAAATTCCTTTGTTTGCTTCTTTTTTTGTGCCGTTCTTTATAAGTTGCAAGAACTGACTAGAGTATTTAAGAAGCTAATTGAAGTGTCAAGAAACTCTCTCGTCTGTTGAGCAGTCAAGGATCTTTTCATGCTTGCTCTTGCATTTGAAACTAGATTCCTAGTAACTTTTCTTGCCATTCTAGTTCATCCAGACAAGACCAGTTATTTAAATTTGGATGCACCAGATATGTCCATTGATTAGGCATATTTATTGTGTTTTTGTCTTCTGGACACTTCACTTTTGCTTTTGAGCTATGACACTTTTGTATTATTATTATTATTATTATTATTGCTATTATTGTTATTGTTTTGAACTGAAACTTTTGTTTGGTTCAGTTTCTTTTCTTTTTTTTTTTCTCTTGTTGGGATTGGTGTCACTTTTGTATTGTTGAGTTATCGCTTTATCCGGCACACAACTTTGAGTCCTACTGATGTTAAAAATGAATCTAAAATTTGAATCCCATCCCTTTCTGTTTGTTAGTTTACTAATGAACTTTACTGGATCTGAAACAGACTTAACTGAGATTCCAGAGCAAAAACTTGATGCTTTGAAGAAATTATGCGAGCTTGAAGTGGTTCCTTACTCGCTTACTCTTGGATATTCCTATTGGGGTGCAGGTTAGTTAGAATTCTTGAAAAAAGCATATACATATGCTTGCGTTCCCTCAGCCAGTTGGTTCTTTTTTGATATCTAGGATGTGGTGGTAGATCTGTAGAGGATTAAGCAGTTTACCATGCATAAGTACATCTACATTTTCACTTTTTATGCATGGTTGCGTTCCCTCAGCCAGTTGGTTCTTTTTTGATATCTTGGATGTGGTGGGAGATCTGTAGAGGATTAAGCAGTTTACCATGCATAACTACATCTACAGCTTCACTTTTTATGCATGGTCTGAAAACTTTGGTTCAGCTTGAATTTGATGAGTGCCCAAGTGACTTGCCTGGATCCCCGTGAGTTTCATGGGTGTCAATCCACTGATATTTCCTTGGTGAGGCATCTTCCTCTCCACAAAAATAACTAGGAATCTATCTCTGGTTTTAGGTCTGTTGGCTAGGGACTTGGGTGGTGTGTTCATGTGTGAGAGAGTATTTACCAGCTTTGTCGTTAACCATGTGCAATTCAAATGAAATCTTGTTAGATGCTTATGTACTACTAGTTTTCTTGTCTTGAAGTTGCCATTACCTCTCTCTCTATTTGTGTGTGTAGACAGATAGATAAATTCCTTTTTTTAAAATATAAAGCCTATGACTTGGTCAAGTTATACTGTTTATGATCATGGACATGGTTTAAAGTTGCAACATTGGTTGTAGTATTGGGTGACCTCAAAAGCTGATACCATTGAGGTATCGGTTGTGGTTTGCAGTCCATTATGGTATTTTCGGCATGAAATTTTTTTTATCCCAAAACAATTTGAAAAAAAATATCTAAAAAAAAAACCAGAATATTGGAAAATGCTAGAAAACAATGTCTTTTTTCATTTGTGCATACTATAAAACAAAATGTTGGTCCCCCTAATTTATAACTTCTTGTATCGCTGCTTAAATCTTTAGTTGTTAAAGATATAAACTTCTAATATGTAAAGAAGCACGGACACAGACATGGGATATAGATACGACACGACACGGATACGCTGATACGGCGTTTCTAAAAAAAGTAGGACACGAATACGTCAGGAGACACATTAATAATATATATTTATTTATATATAGTCATATACAAAAAAATAATATCATTTTAACTTTTTAATCAATTTAGCAATCAAAAAATAAAAATTCAAGTACCAACTAACAAACAAATCAAATTATCAAACATCAATACAACATTAAAATATAATTCATAATCATTAAACATAAAATATCCATAGTTTCATAAAATCCATACAGAGAGAAAGGAGGATCATCTTTTTCTTCTCCATCATCATCATCATCATCATCATCAAAGCCTTATCCCAACCATGTTGGGGTCGGCTACATGAATTCTATTTCTTCATTCCGTTCTATTTTGAGCTAAATCTTTCGATAAGTGCAACTTCTTCAAATCTAAATTAATTACTTCCATCCATGTTTTCTTCGGCGTAGCTTTACCTCTTGATGGACCCTCCACCTGTATATCCAAACTTTTTCTCACCGGTGCTATTACTGGCCTACGCTCAACATGCCCAAACCATCTTAAACGAGTTTCTCTAATCTTATCTCCTATTGGTGCTACCCCTAAATGTTCTCGAAAGCGCTCATTTCTAATTTTATCTTTCCTAGTTTTACCACACATCCACCTAAGCATTCTCATTTCCGCTACATCCATCTTATGAATATGTGTCTTCTTAATTGATCAACATTCTGCTCCATATGTCATAGCTGGTCTAATCACTGTCCTGTAAAATTTTTCCTTCAATTTTGTTGGCATTTGTCTATCACAAAGTACTCTTGAAGCTAGTCTCCACTTCAGCCATCCAGCTCTTATCCTATGCTCTACATCTTCATCAATCTCCCCATCCTTACTAATCATCGAGCCTAGGTACCGAAAAGAATCTTTATGTGGTATCTCATGGGTTTCAATTTTGACAGTGGTTTCAACACTTTGTATATGTCAACTGAAATTGCAATCCATATATTCTGTCTTTGTACGACTTATTTTAAAGTCTCTAGATTCTAATGCCCTCCGCCATCTCTCAAGCTTTGCATTTACACCCTCTCTTGATTCATCCACCAATGCTATATCATCTGCGAACAACATACACCATGGTACTTCTTCTTGAATATGCACAGTTAACTCATCCATAATTAATGCAAAGAGATAAGGGCTTAAGTATGATCCCTGATATAAGCCTATAGTTACGGGAAATCCACCCGTTTCTCCACATGTGGTTTTCACATTTGTTATTGCACCTTCGTACATATCCTTTAAAATTTCAATGTAACCTCTTGGGACATTCCTTTTCTTTAGGAACCACCAAATTAAATTCCTCGGTACCCTATCATAGGCTTTTTCCAAATCGATAAAGACCATATGTAGATTTTTCCTCTTTGCTCGGTATTTTTCCATTAATTGCCTAAGTGAAAAGATAGCTTCCATAGTTGATCTCTCTGGCATAAAACCAAATTGATTTTCTGAAATCTTAGTCTTTTTTCTCAGTCTTTGCTCTATTATTCTCTCCCATAACTTCATAGTGTGACTCATAAGTTTAATCCCTCGATAGTTGGTACAATTTTGTATATCTCCTTTATTCTTATATACAAGTACTACAATGCTTCTTCTCCATTCATTCGGCATTTTCTTTGTCACAAATATCTTATTGAATAGTCTACATAACCAACTTACTCCAACCTCTCCTAAGCATTTTCATACCTCTATCGGAATACCATCTAGGCCTATTGCCTTTCCTGTCTTCATTCGCTTCAATGCTTCCTTCACTTCCACCCCTCTAATTCTACGGAGAAAAGTATACTCTTGTAATGAAGTATCCTCCTCCACTCTTGTATCGCCCAAATATTCTTCATTTAAAAGTTTACTAAAATATTCTTTCCACCTTTCTATAATATCGTTGTCCTTCATGCTTGGGTTGTGATAAGGTTTTACGCTGGCTGTCACCTACCTAACGTAACCCTCCTCCTTTACCCGGGCTTGGGACCGGCAGCAAAACTGGCGGAGTTCATCTTTTTCTTCTCCCTAAAAAAAAAAAAATAGAAAAAAAAGAAGCCAATCTCAAGGCCTATTCTTTCATAAAAGATTTATTTATTTTTTTGCTTGTGATATGATTAATATTAACAATTATATATTTTTCCATGGTATAAAATTGTCATATATCAAGTTTATAAGTTTTAGTAACGACAAGTTAACAAGTGTCCAAGAAATACTGGCCACATGTTTAATTTTTAGTCATGGACACGGGCTAGAAATTGTGGGATACGTCGCAAAAAGAGTATCGGACAACTGTCCAAAATTAAGATTTTTAGTTCTTAATTATGGACACTGCTAAAATAATATTGGACACGTGTCTGAAAGTGTCCGAGTGTCCGTGTCCGACACGGATACGTCACTTTTTTAGAAGTATCTGTGCTTCTTAGCTAATATGTAATCTCTCAGCCCCATCCTTACAGTTTATAGATTCATCAATGTAGAACATCTAAATTACTAACAATAACCATCACCCCTATATTAGCTTTGTGAAAAGGAACCAATGGGACTTAGGTCCATTGTTAGATTCACTACTGTAGAACATTTGTTTTTTTCTTTCTTTTTGGGGTTAAAAGCTACTATTAGAGCGAGCAAGTTTTTTTTTATTTTAATATAAGTAATTAATTTGACATTAGACTCAACTTTTTTTTTATTAAAATTTGTTGAGGGACTATATAATAGGGTTCATTTGTGTTAAGTGGTTTAGATTTTTCATAGGTAGGCCCAAAAAATGAAAGAAAAGAAGTTCTAATATTTGAGAAATATTGTAGGCTCCAGTGGGGCTCATTTATAAAAAATGTTACTTGCTAAAAATAAATGCCGCATTTTTTAGGGCTCTTAGCTAAATTTTGCTCTAATAGAAATGAGTTCACTATTTACATTGATCACCTAAAACCTAAAATGCTCATAAAGAAAAAGAAAAATAAATTCACTAGGCCTTGCCAAATTTTACTCTGATTAAAGGTCATTAAAGGTTGTGGGCCTTCTTCTATGAAATTTAAATTTGACCTTGATTGAAACAAAATTGGCATCAAAGGGTTTGAAGAGGTGGGCCACAGTAGAGCCATGACTTGCAAGACTCACAAGTGTGTGAGTTCGACGAGCAAAAAAAAACCCTTTAAAAGGGTTTTGACTTTCCCTGTTTTGCTTGACAGAATTAGAAATGGAGTGGAAGGAAGAGAGAGAGAGAGAGAGAGAAGATGGCTGGCGGCAGCGGCGGCCTCTAACTGCATATTAGATCTATTTCTTTTTTCCTGCAAAATGATCCAAGCTCACTGCACCTACCTTTCTTTCTCTTCCTCTTCTTTCTATTTTTTTTTCCTAAAGATTCATCTTATTGGCGATTATGACCGATATTGTGAAAATATCAACCACGATGACCGATATTTCATCAATATTTTGGCAATATGGACGGAGGCAATACCGATACTGATATCCCAGTAAATTATCATCATGGTTCAGGCCGATACTAGTATGTATCAGCCAATATCGGTACCCCATGATTATGGATCTGTCAAGTTGCATGCAATTTGGGTGAGTCTTCATGCAACTTGGGTGAGTTGTACTTGTACCGGCGGTGACTGAGTCGCATGCAAGCACCAGGATTTGATATGATGATGTGCATAACTTTGTATCACTGTTCTTTTACAATTCAAGTCAGACATTAATGCATTAGTAGTGCTAGGTTTAGGTTATGAATTTTGTGAAGCTACTCTTTATTGTTTATCAGTTATAATAAAAGAAGGGCATAAACTCGCATACATAGAGGGAGTGCACCCCATCTTGCATTAGTGAAAACAATGTACAAATTTGGGACCTGCTGTCAGCCTAGTGTTGAAATTTTTTCTGGGCTTGATTAATAATGTGGAGCATATGCTAAATGACACAGTTACATGTTTGTAAGTACTTAAGAATTAAGATTCTGTTAAAAAGGTTGCCCATGAGGTAAGTGACACTACTAGCAAAAAAGGAAAAAAAAAGGGATAAAAGTTCTGAAGTTGATGAATTCTACCTAATTGAGCTGATGAATGCAAAGTCTCTACCATGCTTATGGGGTTATATTTGTTTTGGAAAATGGTTTGCGTAATGCTATCATTTATTTATTTATAATAATAGCTATACCTTTTTAATGAGAGAGTTATTTAATCACTGGCCCTTTGTTTTATCTTCAGACTATATTTTGAAGCAGATACTACCCCCGGGAGTGGAAGTACCTTCTTCCTTTGAAACAATAGTTAAGCAGCCATATTCTTTCTCTTTATTTATTTATTTTCTTCATTATCCTTTCCTGTTTGTTTTGTATTGCAAGTTGTTACCATCTTGATATGGTCTATAACTTGGCCAGTCTACATTGATCAACACATACTTGTTGCCATTTAAGTGGGTCCTGGTCTCACTTTCTCTTCTTTTCGATGATGGTTTTCAGCAAACAACCTCATCGCCGCGGCATGGTGTGAAGAACTTTTGAATCAATCTATGGGTCTAAAATGACTCCACTTGCTAGGCTGAAACATTATCCAACCAACTCTAGCCATTTTCCTATTTACTTTGGATATCTACTTTGTGTTGCAGCATCACCTTGTTTGCTTGCAACAATGTTTTGATTTTATGTTATTTTTATTGTTTGGGCTTCTGTATTAACAATGATCATATTTATTCACAGGTCATATTGCTCATCTAAATATAACTGGCGAACTACTTCCCTACAAGGATGTTATTGCAAGGGTTATCTATGATGTATGTTTACAGTTATTTCAATCTTTCATTCTTTCCTACCTTGATTTGTTGGACTACTTAATAAAATTGGAAATGAGTGGAATGCCTCTGCACTGAAAAGTTTGCAATGATATAGCCTATCTGTTTGATCTGTAGAAATTTCATCGCCTTCAACTTTTGTCATTTTATCATTCCCTTTCAGTAACTATATGCAATTCTTTTAGGGACCCTGCTATGTACAATTAAAAGCATCACAGTGTTCACTGCTTCGTTGTTTAATTTGGTACAATAACTAAAATGTTGAAGTTCATAAAGCTGGAGCTTGGCTATACTGCTGAGAGAACAATGAGTTTTCATGCTTGCTGTAGAATGGTAGGAGTACTCCTTACAGTTGGCCGTGGGTTGTGTCAGGCGATGGCCCATGTGAACTGCTCTGCTTCTTTGGAGTTTGGGCTATTTCATAGTTCATTGATTGGGTTCAGGACTGTATTTGAGCTATTGATCAAACTGGGTGATCTTCAGCTGCCCAAACTGTTCCTCTGATTATAAATGATGGTGGTCATTTTACTTGTGGTTCTCTTTCCATGATAATATTGAAAAGAGAACAATCTGTTACAGGTCAGGTCAGGTCAGGCTTGGGCCTAACATTCTGTACATGGGCATAGTACATTCTTTTAGATCATGGATCAGGAACAGGTTTTATTTCAAGCTACCACATAGAAAAAAAGGGTTTTACTTCAAGGCCTGTTTAATAAACAGACTTGGGCTGAACCTAACCTGACCTGACCCCGACACATTGGTGTCCCTACTACTAGTTCTGTTGATGGTCATGTCTGATCCCATTTACTCAGGTACCACGTTTAGAAAAAGTTTTGAAGTATCACGTTGTACGTTTGGACCAGTTTTGAACCCTTGAAAGAATGCAGCCTTGGCAGTAGATTAGACCTTCGAGATATGCGGTCAAGCATTATCCATTCAATGTCGACACCTGCTGGGTTGCTCTAGTGTTTAAAATCAAGCTGTCCTATCCATCACTCATATAATATTTAATGTGTGATCAACTGATTTTCTTTAATTCATCATTATAATTTTTTAAACAGAAAAACCAGCCAAGGATCCAAACTGTGGTGAATAAAGTTGGGACCATTACAAATGAGTTCAGAGTGCCAAAGTTTGAAATCCTTGCGGGAAAAAATGATATGGTTACTGAAGTGAAGCAGTATGGAGCTACTTTCAAGCTTGATTATGGCTTGGTTTATTGGAACTCAAGACTTGAACATGAACACATGCGGCTGGTTTCTCAGTTTCATGAAGGAGACACAATTTGTGATATGTTTGCTGGCATTGGTCCTTTTGCGATCCCTGCAGCACAGAAAGGGTGCATTGTTCATGCGAATGATTTGAATCCAAACAGCATTAATTATCTAATAGTCAATGCAAAGATTAACAAAGTGGAGGATCGTGTTTTTGTGTATAATATGGATGCAAAAGCGTTCATTTGCCGGTTAATGAATACGCCGAGTTGTGAGGATACACCGGAATCGGCGCTTGCTGTCTCCAGTGCTTGCACCATACACAAATTGCCATCTAATGGAACTACGGATTTGGAAGTTGAAAGGCCAACAGGTAACTATCATTCTCAAATCAATAAAAATGTTCATTCAAGAACAATAATTATATATATATATATTGCTGAACTGTATGTTGACATTATTATGCCACGCAGTGGAAGCAAAAAATGTGCTTGTTAGTGGTTCAAATGATCAAGAGCTTCTACAAGGATCATGTCTTAATTCAGATGCTGCTGCAAAAAGGCGCTCAGAATATTTTGCTGATGGTATGCTTTGCTAGAATGATGATCCCTCTTGTGATGATGAACTTTTCCATTTCTGATTTGCACACAAATGTTTAATACCAATATGAATAGTTCAATGGTTCCTAGGTTCTGAAAGCATTAGGCTATGATTTTTTCTCCAATTCTTGTTACTTTTCTTTTCTCACATTTACTTTTGTAGAGGATAGATTTGAGAATGGTGATGCTGTAACTGCAACGGGTGGGAGAAAGGGAGGTGCAAACAAGAGAATGAGAGGCTCTATGAAATCCATTAGCAATCCCTGGGAGCATGTTGATCATGTCATTATGAATCTACCTGCTTCTGCTTTGGAATTTCTTGGTACGCATTTTATTTATTTTGGTGACTGATAAAGTTGTTGGCCATCCTGCATATGATTTCTTAGGAAGTTGGGTTTTCCTTTTTTTTTTTTAAATCTGTTTCTCTAAGAGGGTCTGGCTTCCTGGATCTACTTTTTCCCTGTTTCTTCAGTCGTATTAGGAATGTCAATGGACCTTCAGTTGCCCACACTCTCAAGTTTCAACCCAAAAAGTCTAGTACGATCCTTTTTGAACCCGATCAGTAATCAGGTCTATGGCCGGGTTCAGTGGGGTCCACACTCGAAATTCTGATTGTCTGAGTGATGTGCATAAATACTTTATACGTACATACATGGATGCATGCATATATACATATATATATATATGAGGATTTTATGGTAAAAAACCCCTTAGATGACCCATGCACAAAAAATGACCTCATAGTTTCTATTGCACAAAGAGGCCCTACTGCCAATTTTTACCTCTTTTATCTTGTAGACTAAGTGACAAATTGTCGCTCGTTTTACTTGAGCAACAATATTGTTCGTCGCTCGTGTCTTCTTCATCTTCTTTCTTGCTCTTCTCCCTCCTTTCCCATCTACCCCACTCTATTTCTCGCCCAACCCACCACACACAACACCTTCATCTTCCTCGACACCTCATTCCTATTTTTACCTTCTCACACCATCCATCTTGATCTTAACCTTGCATAGAACATATCCAAACCAAAGGGGCTAAACTTGACGCCAAAGATGAAAAACCACAAACAAACACACACAGGATTTCTAGTGCTCCTTTTGAGTGATACTTGGCTCTTATGGTATTTTCAAAGTTTCATGATTTAACATGTTTGCATGGTTTGCTTAACACTAGTGATAATTTCTTGACAAATTATTCCAACAGATGTTTTTAAAGGACTTCTCCAAAGAAAATACTGGAAGGGGCCTTTACCCTGGATTCATTGTTATTGCTTCATGCGATCAATTCAAACAAAAGAATCAATAATTACTGTAAGTTTCATTTTGTGATCTGTTTTTATTTCCTTTATTTTGTGCAATTTGTTTCATTTATTTATTAAACTTGATTGTTATTCTTAACCTGCTATCCTATGAAGAGCTGCAATTTTTTGGGGGGGTTATCTATTTCCCAAGTCAGACCAAAGCGTCTTTTATGATGATTCCCTTTTTATTTGCTTTCACCATTGTGCCATTGCCTCCAAAATCAGATTAGTATAAAATTTGTCATGTTCATCTATTACAATATTACTCGAGATGGTAAATTTGTTTCCTATGAGCTATGACAGATTTACAGAAAAGACAATAGTACAGACTACAGACCTGACCACATTATCTGGAAACAAATGGATGGAAGCAACAACTTGTGACCAGACCAGGCATTTGGGCTGTTCAGTGATGAAACGCATGCTAACCAGCATATCTCCATTCTTGATGAAGTGTGCCAAATTGAAACTCACTCAAATGTTGATCATTGTTGGGTTTTGGCCAAACAGGGAAAAAGATAGTAACCTTTTCCTGAGGGTTGCAAATTATTGAACTCTGGGGCCCATAAACTGACACCTATACCTGTACAAAACTAGATTGTACTTTTGTCCTTTAATCTGTGGATGCCTATCCTCATGGCTAATATAGCCATGCGGCTTGTATGTTGTCTTTTTTTTTTTATTAATAAAATTAAACTATCCCTAATTCTCATATTTCAACTAGCATCGTAGCCCATGCTGAGCAGTCATGTTTTTTTGCACTGTCATTTAAAAATTATATATTAAAATAATGAAGTCCATAATTTATAATTAACACATTCAATTAAGAAATAGAAGAAAACTTTAGTTAACTATAGTTGCAAACTAAGCAATTATCTAATAATGCATAAATGAAATACTTAAAATGCATGTAAACAATAATAATAAAATGATATCATTTAGAATTTGTAATGTTCTAAATTTTTATATTGAAGATTTATTGTACTACTTGAGCAGAAGGAATTAATGATAGTAGACATTTGATTCAGTGGCATAGTACTTGGCCCGATCCACCTAAAAATGGTAAAGGCCGAGTTTGGGTAGAGAATGTTTATATAAAACAAAAAGGCATCCACTGTTAGCGCTAAGCAGTAACTTAGCTAGTTGGGACATGTATGTGTATGGGAAAGTACATCTGTTTGTGTTTTAAGCCCATTAATAAAGATTTTTTTTAAATTAAATTGTGTCTAATTGGGGTTGGGTTGGGCTTCGGACTCTCTGTCATTGAGTCCAAGACCGGCCTGTATCTTAAACCTACATAGATTTTAGGTCCAAGTTTGGCCTGTGTACCAAAACCTAGGGCTAAAGCCCCACCCATAGCAGGTTGGTCTTGGTTGGGCTCTAGCCGACCTAATCCATCAGTAGTCCTATTTGGATCAATCAATATGCCCATTCTTAGCACGGTCAATAGAATCCATACAAAAAATATCATTTAGCTTTTATAATAAAAGTAAAAAATTGATTTGATTTCATGTGTGTAGACTATTCGAGCTTTAGCACAGTTGGTTTTTTTTTTAATTTACACATTGAATTAATGAAGACCATAAATTATAGATTAAACATTCATTCAGTTAAGGAATAGAGGAATACTTTGGTTAATCACACTGGCAAATTAAGCATCCATCTAGTAAAACATAAGAAAATGCTCAAAATGTATACCAAAATAATAAATAATAAAATGATATCAGATGGAATCTGTAATGTTGTAATGATATCAGATGGAATCTGTAATGTTGTAAAGTTTTATATTGAAGATTTATTTTACTATTTGAGCATAAGGAATCACTGATAGTAGACACTGATTCAGCGACGTAGTCAATTTAGCTAATCCTTGTGACCATATATGGTGGTTCACTGATTCAGCGACATAGTCAATTTAGCTAATCCTTGTGACTATATATGGTGGTTCAATGGATCCCTCCTCAACTTGCACACTTATAGTCAATTTAGCTAATCCTTGTGACTATATATGATGGTTCAATGGATCCCTCCTCAACTTGCACACTTATTAATTTGTAATGGGTTAATGTATCACCAGGACTGGATGTGTACTATTGTAGTCTCTATTACTTTGCATTGCAACATCATTGTGCACATCTACAAGATTATCTATATTCCCCTCAATATTAGTCACAATACATTGATATGGAAAGTGACAATATAGTTATTGTGCTTGACAGTTATATGGGAAAAAAATTTTATATGGTTTACACAAGATCAGGCTCACTTCTCTCATTCTGCACACTGGTGACCAGCCATGGCTCAAGTTGTCACTTTCCACAATTCCTCATTTTATACCCTATTAAGAAAGGATAATTATAATTTTAAGACAAATGAAATTAGATATAAGGAAGTGGATTCCTAAGATTAGAAATCCACACGTTCTGACAAAGTTTCTTTCAGTTTATTTTATTTTGGAGAGTTGTATGTAGAATCATAATGCAAATGTGAAACTGCAAAGTATAGATAAAAAAACAATGCATAGTAAAAATAAAAGCATGCATATACTAAGTAAAAAAATCAATATAAGGTGCATATAGCAAATTACTAAATCATTTCATTATGAAGAAATAATCAAATAATAATATTTTTTAAATGAAGAACTCTAGAAAAAAAAGAAAAAACTTGGAGGTGGAATCTGTGGAGATCATGTTTTGAGAGCTTGTTATCATATTCATAAACAATTCTTATATAAAAATAGGTAAAAAAATATCCAAATGTTCAAATGAAATAAATGAAATTTACACAAATAAAATTAATATTTATCATGTGAAATTCTGCAGAAATTTTTTTTTTTTTTGGGTAGAGTTAAGTATATCTATTACAAAGGACTGCATAGTGTACAAAAGGATTTTGGGAGAGCCCAACATTTTGACGAACTCAAATAAGAAAGCCAGACAAAGGGGAGTCGACCCTCAAAAGGTACAAAGCCCAAAGAAAGCTCACATATTGGGCAAAAAAGCAGAGGCCTATGGACAGGCAACAAATAACCATATAGAACAGCAGCCATAATCATAAAATTAGACGTAGTTTTAATAAATAATTAATTGAATAGTCGTCTGTCAATTTTATAAAAGGCAAGGTTTAGAGGATGCTAGGGGCCGGTAGGGCCCATCATTACAAGTTAAATTGGAATTTAGAATATGTTATTATCAAATATTAATATATATATAATTTATTTCATATATTCACATGAAAATATCTAATATTCTTTAAATGATTCTATTTCAATAAAAAAAATAATCTTACTGAAAAAAGAAGTATTATTTTTGAAAATTTTTAAAAAAATATAAATTCTTACCTTATATAAAAAACATTTATTATCTCCTTTCTATTTTCTTTCACAAAGATTTGTGCATCATCTTTTAGTACTTTCATACAAGTCAATTTTCATAAATCAAATCATTTATAGATTTTGCTGCACATGATCATCATTTAATTTAAGAAATAAAAAGTATGTTTAATATTTTCCCAAATTTAGAAAAAAAAATGAGTTGCTAAAATATAGTTAAATAAATAAATATAAAGCTTTAGAGTAAAAATGCAAGTATCCAAATTCAATATTGACAAAAGTACATAAAAATATCATTTATGAAAATAATGCTAGAATGATATAGTTAAAAATATTTAAGAAATAATAGAAGAAGAACCCCTATATTGAAAAAGATCACAGCAAGACCTACCAACACAATGCGAGTCAAGTTTGACCTTTTAATCAGATATGCAAGTTGTGATTGTGAACCAAGTTAATAAATATGTTAGGTTCATGTTGTATGCATGTTACAGTCAGTTTGCAATCCAGTCGGGACCCATTCTTACCAACTCATTGCCCCCCTTACTATTGATCCTGGAAGGATTTTGCATGTCCAATATCAGGCCTGAATGTAGAGCTTAATATTAGTCATAATTATAATAAACGAAGCCCAAATCTGATTCTAGAATACAGAGGAAAGAACTATTTTACCAAGCAGGATACCACAATGGTCACACATTGTAGTAAATGTGTTATTATAATGTTGGATTCCATTTAGAAAAAAAAATAAAGTTTATTTGAATTACGCTAGGAATGGTTTAAAAGAGATTGAGATGGAAAGTTTACAAAAACTTGTTAACAGGGATTTAAAGGGATTTGTAATCGGATAATGTGGATTTGAATTAAAAAACTCCAATAAATATAATGTTTATGTTATAAATCATGTTATAATGTTGATGCTCACATGAGATAAAGAGTCCCACATGGAATAAGAGTCCTACTATAATATATTACTTAGAGAGGAAGTTATCTTATTTTATTCTATAAATAAGTACTACTCTCATAATATAAACACATCTCTAATCAATAAAAATCTCTCCCTACTCCTTTCTCTTGTTGCATTATCTTGAAATTATTGGGTTTGATTATATATAACACATTATCAGAACGAAGAGGTTCTTCACAAAATAAAAGGTTCTTTGAAAAAGAAAAAAAAAAAAAAACACTATACAGATCGGCTTTGTCGAGCCGACCTTATTTGTTAGCTCTAGCCTCACCAGAGCCACAGACCAATGGCCTGACAACGACAGGGCTATCCCTTGCCTCGGCCCGCATGTGACGAAAAGCAAGAGTTCACCACCTCCCGCTCCCTTCCTTTTTTGTGTGCAAAAAGGTTGGATCAGGTGGACCCAAACCCAACATGGCTTGATCTAGCCCGATTCCACAGTGCTATTACAGCACTAACGCAAGTGCTGACGTTAGCATTGACGGGGGCAGAAGTGTGGAGTGAACGTCAAACTTCAGATCGTGATATCTTGGCCATTTGGAGTCAGATCGACGATCCATTTAAGGCTACGGAAGCCTCGCGAGCAAATCTACACATTGGCAGCAAAAGGGAACAATTCAATGGTTAAGTAATTTTTCCTTATTTTATGATCTTTTATTATTTTGATAATTATATACCAGTTTTTATCTTTACTCTTTTTGAGATCTACAAGTGTTTAGAATTTCACTTTAATCTGTGTGATGAGTTTTTATTCATTACTTCTCACAGAGAAGGGTGATCAAGGTAGAATTACAAATCATGGATCATGAAAAATAAATATAACTAG
The DNA here is from genome assembly GCA_037013555.1 of Sextonia rubra. NCBI lineage: Eukaryota > Viridiplantae > Streptophyta > Magnoliopsida > Laurales > Lauraceae > Sextonia > Sextonia rubra. The sequence goes on along the minus strand of JASUAD010000014.1, from coordinate 13,034,740 downwards.
AAGTTCTATATCAAATAAACAATCCAGACCCAAAGCTTGTGCATTATTTTAATCTAGGACCAATAGTTCTAAGATTTGTAATTTCATATAGTTTATATGAACCCAGAGACTCATATTCATAATCAAACCTGAAGTTTTGATTCTTTAAGATCCAAAGCAATATAGATCAATACAAAGGCCATAACATCAAGCTTGAAGCCTTGACAGAACTGGGAATTTTGATCCATGAATTAAGAACCTGAAGTTCTGACTTTAATTGGCTAATTCCTCTTCACATTCTTATTATTTTAAATTGGAGGTTAAGAACGTAAAGTTCTAACGTTTATTTTTGTCATTGTAAAATTGATCCTTTGTATACTTTTAATTTTTTTATTACAATTATTGAAAAGATGTCAAACCTTGCTAAGCTAGACTTTAAGGCTCTTGTGATTAATGGAGAAAACTATTTATCATGGCAATTGGATGCTAAGATCCATTTAGAATCGAGAAAACTTGGTGATGACATCAAAGAAGGAAATAAGATGTCTTCGGAGGACAAAGCATCAGCTCTAATTTTTCTACGCCATCATATCCATGATGATCTAAAGAATGAGTATCTCACTAAGGAAGACCCCTTAGAACTTTGGAAATCCCTAAAGGATAGGTGTGATTATCAGAAGATCATCATACCACCCAATGCTTAAAGTGAATGGTTGAACTTGAGGTTCCAAGATTATAAGACAATTTCCGAATATAACTCTACTTCATTCAAAATTGTTTCCCATATGCAATTATGTAGAAAAAAGGTTACTGAAGAGCAGATGCTATAAAAAAACTTTCTACGTTCCACACCTCAAATTTATTCCTGTAACAATAGTATTGAGAGACAATTTACTAAATATTTTGAACTTATAACTTGTCTCCTCGTTGCAGAACAAAATAGCAAAGTTTTTATTAAGAACCGTAACTCTAGACCAACCGGATCTATGGCAATTCCTAAAGCAAATGCCAATTTTAGTCAAAACAAAGGTAGAGGTAGTGGTGCAGACGACATAATTTTTGCAGAAGAGGTGGACACAACAATTCTTCTAGTAGAGGTGATTATAGAGGCCCCCTAAAATTCAAGAACTAGTAGAAGTGGTTTGTTCCTCATAATAGGAGCCAGAATAAGAATCCACCTAAAGATTCTACTCACTATCCAGAAGATACTTGCCACAGATGTGGAAAGTGTGGGTATTGGTCACGTATTTGTCGTGCACCAAAACATGTGGTAGAACAATACAAAGCTTCTGTTAATTCTGTGGAAACAAATGAGTTGAAAGAGTTTGATGAAAAGCTACTGGGGTGTGAAATTGATAATACACACTTGGAGTGGCAAGATTTCTTTGAAGATATTGATGGCCAACCTCTTAGTAATGAAACATTCGAAGCTATATTAGGAGAGCCACCAAGCATGGTCTAGAAGACCTTAAACATCTAATAGACAATTTAATTACTTTTATTTTTATTGTAGCTATTTAGTTGAACACTCCTCCATGTTTTTTGGGGAATATTCTTTTATCTCCTGTATTATATGTTTGGATATTATCTTTGCTTTGAATGAATTAGTTGGTTTTCAATTTAATTTTTGTTATGTGATTGAGTAATTGAATTCTTTTATTATATTTCAAGGTATGGATCATGGAATGCATGAACTGAGGACAATCTATATCTGGTAGATAGTACCACAACATATACTATACTGAAAAATTAGAAGTTTTTCTTAGAGTTGGTGTTTAATTCACACAAAATATCTACCATAGTTGGCCTTCTACTCCGGAAAAGCTAAATAATATTACCAAATGGTGCCTACATATTCATTCAAGATGCATTATTTTCAAGCAGTTCCCGAAGAAACTTACTTAGATTCGAAGACATCAAAATGAATAGGTACTACATGGAAACTATTAGTGAAGGTAACAAAGAATATTTGTGCATCATTATCAGTGAACTTAAGTGCATTATCCTCAGGACTATACTTTACAACAATCAAAAAATGTTGAATCACAATTTGTTTTGAGTAGTACGATTAAACCAAGCCCCAAGCTTAGTGATCCAAAGACCTTAACTCTTTGGCATGATAGATTAGGACATCTTGGGACAACTATGTTGAGGAAAATAATAGATAACTCTTGTGGGTACTCCTTAGAAAACCATCAGTTGACTATGCCTAGTGGGTACTAATGTTCCCTGTGTTTACAAGGTAAATTTATCACCAGAGATACCTTCCTAAAAGTTGTATATGAATCCTCATCCTTCCTTCAGAAGATACAAGGTGATATTTGTGGCCCATAAATCCCTATAGTGGATCTTTTAGGTATTTCATGGTCTTAATTGATGGTTCCACTCGTTGGTTTGATGTTTACCTACTTTCCAATAGAAATACAACTTTTACCTCATTAAACTGAGGGCACAATTCCCTGAATACATTAAGTCTATAAGGCTTAATAATGCAGGTGAATTTACATTTCAAGTCTTTGATGATTATTGTTCCTCAATAGGAGTTGACGTTGAACATCTCGTTCTCCATGTTTGCACCCATAATAGCTTAGCTGAATCCTTGATCAAGCATCTTCAACTTATCTCACAGTCTTTACTGATGTAGTCCAAATTACTAGTTAGAGCATGGCGACATGCTGTATTGCATGCATCAATGCTAGTAAGACTTCAACCCACAACCTATCATAAATACTCGTCTGCACAACTTGTAACAAGTAATCAACCATTATATCATATTTACGCTAATTTGGTTGTGCAGTTCTAGTCCCCATTCCACCTCCTCAACGCACTAAGATGGGCACACAACGTAGGTTGGAAATTTATGTTGGTTATGACTTACCCTCAATTACTCGATATCTAAAACCAATGCCATGAGATATGTTTATTGCCCGTTCTGCGGATTGTCACTTTGATGAGATAGTATTCCCATCATCTATGTTACATGGACTCAGCATTAGTGTTGAATGCGGGTTCATTTCAAGAAAGTATGTCAAATACCTTAGAAATGAAGTATTGGCATGAGTATTGGGTGTGGGTGCGTCTGTGTAGGGTGTGGGTACGTCATGGTTTTAGGCGAGTCCATGTATCATAGCCTACTGGGAGGGGGAGAGAAGAGAGTTCCCAAAGAATATCTTGTTCCTATAAAGCAACCCATTCCTAAAGAACGGTGAGAATTAATATGGAATACTTCCACTATATCTCATTTTGATCCACATACTTCACAATGTGAGAATGAAGTAGGGAGAATAGTGCACTTACAAGAAATTGCAAACAAATTATCTGATGTATTTGATGATGCAGCAGAACTGACTAAGGCCTTATTTGACAAATCTTATCCACATGAAATAGATCTGTTTCAAATAGCCCTGACTGAAATAGATGCTACAGAATTAGTATGTTTGGTAGCACAGAAAACTTGATTGAAATAGACATTTTTGAATGAATTGTTTATTGATATTTGCATTATTGATATTTTGCAAATATCCCAAGATCCGCAAGGAATTAGGGGCTGAAATTCAACCCCATGTCCATGTTTAGCACTCCAAAGAGTATCAACGGTTTGGATCTTGATATAGGGGCCCATAGAATTTAAAAATTAACATCAAATAATTCAAATTTTTCTACAAATATCTAGAGTTTGGTAAAGGATCAACAGCTGAAATTTTAAGCATTAGCTGCTCTTAGTGTTCTTAAGAGCTTTCATGGTTCAGATTTTAAATTAGGGCATCACAATTGGAGAAAAATGAGAAAAAAGCAGATTGTATGAATGACATGTCCAAAATACGTACGTCTTGTAAGCATAGCAACTGTGAACGGCCAATGCATAGCAATTGAACGGCCAATATTCTTTTGCAAATATTTGGAGATCCACATGGAATCATGTAACAAGTTTTGGGGTTATAGCTGTTTTTGTCCTTCCAAACAGGGTTAATGGTTCAAATCTTAAGGTTGGGGCCCACAAAAGTAAAAAACGGTGATCTAACCATCTGAGATTTGTTACAAATATCTCAAAATATAAGAATATCCAACAGCTAAAATTTTAACCAATAGCCATTTTTAGCCTTAAGAATTTATCCGATGGTTTGGATCGTGATATAGGGGCCCATAATTTAAAAGGAAAGTGAAAAATGAGGACCACTCCGTGCAAAATGTCAAATCACTGCAGCTGCGTAAACTCTGTTTGCTTCAGACCTCAAAGTCTATTTCAAATCAGCCTATTTTCCATTCTTTCTGAAACAAATCTTGTAGGTCTATTCTCCAATTCAAACAGACAGATAAAAATGACAACCAAATAGTCTAAAAACTGTTTGAAACAATTTTCAGCCAATAAGAGGTAAAAAGTAGATTTGCTAAACACTACTTAAGTCACGTGTGCAAGCTATGAATGCATCTGCAAGAATTAATGTCCCTATAGGACAAAATCCAATTATGACAAATTAATCTGTAACACGCCAAAAGCGTGGCAGACGTTAGTTTCAAAGGACTCAGCTCTCTGAAAAAGGAGAAATGAACATGTCCCAATTACACTCCTGAAGAGGTACACCATTTCACTCAAGAAGAGGTTATGGGAAAATCCACTCTCTAAAATTCCTGAACAAATTGTTGTCTTGGAAAAGATACTAGTCCCTAATGAGGCTTTGGAAGCCCCTGAAGAGGCAAAGGTACCTAATAATGAAGAAATCTCTATACTTTACACTGATTCAAGAGAGAGATGGGATAGAAAAAAAGTCATCGATGACATATTTGCATATGCGGTAGCTACACAAATATCAAAGGAAATTTTTGGAACACATAACCACGTACCATAAATGAATGTCTACAAAAGATAAATTGGTCAAAATGGAAAGATGCCATCATGGTAAAATTAGAGTCTCTCAATAAATGTAGTGTATTTAAACCTATAGTACAGACCCCAAAAGGAGTTAATCCTGTAAGTTGCAAATGGGTGTTTGTAAGAAAAAGAAATAAAATGAATGAAATTTCTAGATATTAGGCACAACTTGTGGCACAAGGTTTCCTACGCAAAGTTGGGATTGATTAGAAGAAAACATGCTCCCCCATCATGGACACAGCTACATTCAGATACTTGATAAGCTTAGCAGTTATTGAAAATTAAGATATGAGACTCATGACTGTTGTAATTGCTTACTTGTAAGGGGAGTTAGACATAGACATCTACGTGAAAATCCCAAAAAGATTTGCTTTGCCTGAAGCAAAGTTAAAGAGTATGTACTCAATCCAATTAAGATGTTCATTGTATGGCCTAAAGCAATCCGAAAGAATGGTACAATCGTCTTAGCGAATACTTGTCTAAGGATATGAAAATAATGCAATTTGCCCATGTCTATTCATAAAGAAATACTTAAAAGGATTTGCAATAGTAGCAGTTTATGTAGATGACATAAATTTAATTGGGACTCCAGAAGAGCTCGAGAAAATTGTTGATTATTTGAAATGAAAGACCTTGGGAAAATAAATTGTCTCAGCTACAGATCGAGAAAAGTTTTAGTGGAATATTAGTCCATCTGTCTAATTATACCGAAAAGGTTTTAAAACGTTTTGGTATAGACAAGGCACATCCACTAAGTACCCCCATGGTTATCCGGTCTTTAGATATAAAGAAAGATTCATACTGTCCTAAAGAGAAAAATGAAAAAGTATTGGGTCCTAAAGTACTATACTTAAGTTCTATTGGTGCACTAATGTACTTGGCACAATGCACTAGACCGGATATTTCATTCTCAGTGAATCTGCTTGCCAAATATAGCTTTGTACCAATTTAAAGGCACTGGACTAGCATCAAACATATCTTACTCTATTTATGTGGAACAACTGACTTAGGTCTGTTTTATTCTTATGATTATAAAGATTCAAAGTTTGTAGGTTATGCAGATTCAGGATCCCTCTCCAATCCTCATAAAGGTCGATCTCAAATAGGTTATGTATTTCTCAATAGTAATGCAGCCATTTCTTGGCGTTCTATTAAACAAACTTTAGTAGCTACTTCCTCTAACCATTCTGAAATTTTAGCTCTTCATGAAGCTAGTCGTGAATGTGTACGGCTGAGATATTTAATTTAGCATATTCATAGTTATTGTCAATTACCTTCTATTACAGATATCTCGAGCATTATCTATGAAGACAATGAAACTTGTATAAGACATATTCAAGAAGGCTACATCAAAGGGGACAAGATAAGCACATTTCACCACAATTATTTTTTACACACGGGCTTCAGAAGAACAAAGAGGTTGAAGTCAAGCAAGTTTGTTTCACCAAGTCATTGCCAAAATAAATATTTCAAAAACTTGTATATGAGATTTGCATGCGTAAAGTTTATTATCAAACTATGTAAAGGGTTGCTATTAGTAGGGGGAATAACTGATCAAGGGGAGGCATCATGAAGCATGCTACCCAGGACATACTACGCTGTACTCTTTTTCCTTTTCTAGGTTTTATCCTATTGGATTTTACTAGTCAAGGTTTTAACGAGGAAGCATTATGCACGTCCAATGTCTGATTCAATGATCCTGAAGAATGTTGTACTCTTTTGCCTTCGCTTTGGTTTTTTCTCATTGGATTTTTCCGTAGCAAGGTTTAAATGAGGAAACTATCATTAAATGGTGGTCATCCAAAGGAGAGTGTTATAAACTATGTTACAATGTAGATGCCCACATGAGATAAGAGTCCCACATGGAATAAGATTCCTACTATAATATGTCACTTGGAGAAGAAGTTGTCTTATTCTATAAATAAGTACTCCCATTATGTATACACATCTTTAATCAATATGAATCTCTCCCTATTTCTCTCCTTGTTCCTTTTTCTTCTTGTATTCTCTTGAAATCCTTGCGTTTGATTTTATATAATAGGTTCAAATATAGTTAGATGACCATATAATGTTAAATTACTAAATTGCAGAATTAGAAAACTAACGATTAAATCAATCATCTCCATCACCAAATTGACTTAGAATGATTGACACACGTCACATTTTTTATTAGGAAAATTACATTCATACCCCCTATATTTTACCCTAATTACTAGACACCCCCTCTCTTTTTTGAAATTATACTACACCTACTTCTAATTCATATGTGGGTTACATCCGTACCCCCTGCGTGATTGATGTTACCAACAGCTCAAAAAGGTGATGATGTCAGCAAAAAATTCAAGTATAATACCCATTTTACCGCCAACCCCTCTCTATCACTCTCTCTTCCCCCTCAACGAAATCCTGCCCAATTCCAAACATGGAGAGCAGCACCCTCCATGGCGGCAGCGCCTGGTCTTTGGCAGCTGCCACTGCCAGAAAAATGCTTGAATTTCTCTCTCCGGTCACAGTGAAGGAGCACCGTCGACGTACAATAGCAACCAGCGAGGGATTCTTTAGTAACGGCAACGACAGTAGTGGCGGTTTCTAGCGAGACTTTAGAAAATCACCCAGGCAACCGTTTTCTTCTCTGTCTTCTTCCTTGCAGGCTACAACTGACAAGCTCTGCGTGCAGCATCTAGGTGTTCTTCTTCGGCAAGAATAGGTTCTCACCCCTAAATCACCTTAATTTTGAACCCCACCATCACATCCCACTTGTCTAAAACTTGATATGCTGCTAAACCCAGCTGTCTTGAAAAAAGGCTCTACTGGTTCTAGTTGTAGAGAAAAACAGAGAATACAATCTCTGTTTCAGATAGCAGACTCTCCTCGTCACAGGGGAGGACCACAGCCAGCCCCCACCATTGTGATAGCCGCTGCTCCCCACCACTGGTGAAGTCGCTGTCTCCGCTGGCTGCCATTCTCGCTGTTCACTGCTGACAAGAGAAAAGTGTTTGAGGGGCTTCAGTTCTATGTTGCAGAGATATCGAAAGAGGAAGACAAAATTTGCCTGGGCGTCCAACCAAAGTTGGTTTTGGGTTAGGTTGGTTCAATCCTGACCTGCTTGTAGCAGCCCAATTTTTTGGTTCTTCTTCTCTGCTCTCCTCTTTCCCTTTTCTCTTTTCTCTTCTGCTTCTTGCTTCATTGTCTTCCACAGGCACCACCTTCCCTATTACCCTTCATGTCTTCTCCCCCTCCTACTCTTCACTCTCTTTCTCGACCATGCTCAGACAAAAACTAGAACCACGTGCATATTTCTTCTTCCTCTTGTATCTTCTACTTCCTTCTCTTCCATCTCCTCTTCTTGATCAAATTGAACCATACTCAAAATTGAACCCGAATGAGGCCCAATTCTTTCTTCTTCTCCCTTTCTCTGTGAAAGAGGAAGAAGCAATGAAAGAAAGAAGAAAGAAAGAAGCAATGAAAGAAAGAAGAAAGGGAATGCTCCTTTCTTCCTCTGTCCCAAACAAATACATGATGCTCCACTGGCTTCCATATTTCTCCTGCATCCGCCCCTTTTTTCATCTTCTCCCTTCCCCATTTCAACTCCGAATCCTCCATCTTTCTCAGTCCCTTTGGGAAGCCATTCAACTCTATGTTGGCTTTCTCTTTCTTATGCTCCTAGTCCCATTTCGACTCTAGATCCTTCAATTTTCCCAATCAGTTATCAAAGAGTTGGGGACAGTGGATGCCATTCCAGATGCTCAGCCATCCTCCCCACTAGCACAACCCAACATCAACTTGTAGACGGTGAGCTCGAGCTTGACCATGATGGTAATACAAATATTATTGCTTCTACCACTTTGGCCCTATCATCCTCACAAGCACAATTGAACATGCAGGGGTTTCAACGTACACCACACCCTTTAGAAGATATGAACTCCCTCTTTTATCTCAGAAATAGAGCATTTCTATGTCTTTCCTCAAGGATGCAAATAGCGGTTGCGGCGGGCGTAGCGGCCCGTCGCCAAAACGATACGTAGCGGGCGATACGTAGCGTATCGGCGATACGTAGCGGCGTAGCGGTGTGAATTAAAAAAGTCTTCAAAAAAATCCGAAAAAATTCCAGAAAATCCAGAATATTGGAAAATGATGGAATATGTGTTTGTTTTGCAAAAGCAACTAGTATATGAGTATGTAGCGGTCCCCTCATTGCATTAGATCCTGTATCGCTGTATTAATAGAAAAGAATAAGCACAAAGTAGAAAAAAAAAAAGCTTCAAAACTCACCTTTTTTGAACTTGATGCTTGAATGAGTTGAATCTTAAATGTTGTTACCTTAATCTTTGGATGTTTTGATGTTTTTGTTGATGATTTTGATGTTTTTTTGAGATGATTTGAAAAATGGAGGCAAAAAAAGGGGCTTGGAGGAGTTGGAGCTGTGAAGAGGGGAGAAAAGAGGAGAACTTGAAAGGGAAAGTAAGCCAAAAAATCGGCTGGGGGGTTTTAAACCCCCCAGGCCGATACGTATCGGCCGATATGGGCCGATACGTTTGTGAGCCCCGCTTTTTTCAAAAAAGCGTAGCGCTTATGAGCGCTACGCCCGATTTATCGGCCGATACGCTTCGTATCGGCCGATATTTGCATCCTTGTCTTTCCTTTTAGATTCATGCGCTAGCCATGGGCAGATCAGAATCTGTTTGATCATGATTGGATCTGTGTGTGGGTGCACAATCTGAAATCATGATAGGCTAGGGTTCCTTGCTGCCACTCCTTTCTTGTCCATCAATTTCGCCCAATTGCCCTAGCAATTTGAAATCAGGATCGTTGCAGCGATCCAGAACGATCATCTGGTGGGGGCCACCATGTGGAATGAAAACCATCTAGGGATTTGTTGGATGGATGGTTTGGCCTAAGTGCAGGACCCATTTTGGACTGAATTGTGGAGGGTCTTGATTGTTCATATGGTGGGGTCCACCATTGATGTGAAATGCAACTAAAATCTTGTTTGGAGCTCGCTGCGTTGGTGGGATTCAATATAGAAAATAAAATTTTTAATCAAAAAATGACATTTGGTCAAGGTTAAAAGGGTGAAATAGCTTGTTTTGTCATCTCGGCCAGGGGACAATATCTGATCAGGGGTGCGTTGGTGGAATTCAATATGGGAAATGAAACTTTTAATTAAAAAGTGACATTTCGTCAAGGTTAAAAGGGTAAAATAGCCTTTTTTGTCATCTCGGTCAGGGGACAATATCTGACAAGGGGTGTCAGTATAAATTCAGAGCATAAAGGGGGTGTCTTGTATTTTCAAACTAAAATACAAGGGGTGTTGATGTAAATTTCCCTATTTTATTTTATTTTTTAATTCAAAGAATGGTTCTTTTATACTTGACATGTAGAAAAATGACATTTCCATCATGTGCTCAATCGAATGGTGAGATCCACATTTATTGACTTGAAATTTAATATGCTATTGAAGGGTTGACATTCATTTTGAATTGTTTAGATTATTAATATATGGGGCCCATGTGAGATTCCCGAAGACCTATAAGTTCACATATAATAGCATCAATTAGAGAACAGGAATTGTCTTCATTGCTACCTAATCACAATTCCATCATGCATCATATAATAGCTGCAGACGTAAAATGTGACTTGTATTCATCACCACCTAATCACAATTCCATCATGTGCTCAATCAAATGGTGGGACCCACATCTATTTAAATGAAATTTTAGTATTTGTCATTGGAGGGGTTGACATTCATTTTGAACAGTCCAAATTGTCATTATATGGGGACCATGATAGATTCTTGGAGACTCATAAATTGACATATAATAGCTGTAAATAGAGAACCAAACTGATATTCATCACCAACTAATCACAATTCCGTCATGCTCATGCGCTCAATCGAATGGTGGGATCTACATTTATTGAAATTAAATTTTAGTATATGTCATTGGAGAAGCTTATAGTCTGATGCAATATTGACCTCCATGACCACTTGTGTAGGGCTCAATTAGATTTTGGATTTTTATTTAGTAATTATATGTCATTAGATTGCTAATTTTATTTAATGAGTTGTAATTAGGATTTAGTTTCCTATATTATTTAGTTTCCTAGTTTAATTAGGTTTCTTAGGTTCTAAGCTATCTTTTCTTATTTATATGGCATTGTTAGTGAAGAATTATTTAGAAAGTTGATTAATAGAATTTGGATTTTCCTATTGAGGTGCATCCTCATTTATTGTCTCTTGGAGATGTTTGAAGTATCTTCGGATACCCGATTGTGTTTCGATACTTCAAGAAAGCCCTAATCCTAGGCCTGCATCACATTCATTTTGAATGGTTTGGATTATCATTATGTGGGGGCACATATAGATTTCCCTAAGACCTATAAGTTGACATATAATAGCTGCAAATAGAGAACGGGACTCGTCTTCATCACCACCTAATAACCTTTCCGTCATGTGCTCCATTGAATGGTGGGATCCATTTCTATTCAAATGAAATTTTAGTATGTCATTGGAGGGGTTTATATTCATTTTGAATGGCTTGGGTTATCATTATGTGGGCTGTAAGAATTAGAGTGTGGATGTGGCATAGACAAGGGTCGGGTTTTGTTTGGTTGGAAGGGTAGAGATGTAGAGATGCTGATGTAGAGATGCGAGCAATGAGTTATCATTGCATTGAGACTAATCTTGTTATCTGGATGAGACTATTATCATTTGAAAAGATCAGTAAAAATCAAAATTCAAAACCAAAATTGAAAGTGAAATTGCTTCAAATTGAGCCTCGATTTCCAAATCAAATTGCCTGAGCTTCATATATTATAATTGGTGCTGTATATCATAGAAGTATATCTATTACAAAATTGGATCTTTTCGTACTGCAGCAAGAATAATTGTCTTTTACTGATTACACAACGCCCACCAGAGAAAAACTTATCTTCTGAATTCACATGGTTGGCTGATAAGAACACCCACCATGTTTTCAACCTGGTTTAGTTGTGGCCATTGATCTGTCTCCGTCTTTGTAATTTTCAACCAGCTTCAACTTTTACAACATATTCTGCTATGAATCAATCTGTACCATCTCACATGTTCTTATATTAAAATGTTTTTTTCCTATGCAACTTTTCAGGATGTTAACATCTTTTCCCATTTCAATGCAGAAGGTGGAGCTTACTTTAAATGCTAAAATTCATGATCCGATTTTTCACAGGGTAAGAGATGTTGCTCCAAACAAGGTACGAACGAAATCAGAATTGCTTTTCATTTCACATTTAGTCAACTGATTACTCTTTTTATTAAAAAAAAAATGCTGTACCAGTAGTTGTATATGTAGCAGACATGGAGATGCAACTTGAGTTCAAAAAATAAAAAGAAACTGATCTATAAATTTTTTTGCAATTATGTTATCATTGTAAAATGCATTCTTGTTGCAGGTGATGTTTTGTTTAAGCTTCCGCTTGCCAGATGAAACTTGTTTCAAAGAGGAAAACACAACTGATACAAAGGATACTGTGGTTTAAGAACTTGTTGCTCTGTTTTTGACAGGAGAAAAGGTTGTGTTCCGGAGTTTGAATACCAAGTCTATATATAACTCATTTTTCTTGAGGGCCTGAAATTGGCGAGTTAATCTAGACCTTGTGAATGTAATAATTTAGAAGATTCAGTTTGGTTGATTTGTTGTATGTAGGTTGGTGAATACTGACCATCTGGTTTGATGAATTGATGAGCTCATGTTTTGGGTAATTATAGATTGTAGTAATCATTTTATCCACTCCTTTTAGGACCATTCTTTTCTGCAAGAAAATTTTTTTACTTCCCAAGTTAGTCTAATTGAGTACTCAATCAAACTAGAACTCGATCAAACTTGGCCAAGTTATTTCTAAAAATGGTAAGAAGGGGAAAACCCTTAACAAGATAACAAGACAGTTATAGATGAGTCTACCAGGTGCATCTGTCCAAAGTGGAAATGTGGCATGTACTCAAAACAAATTAGATTGGGCATTGCAGTCCATCAGATTGGCAGTAACCGTCTTTTGACAAACTACTCCATTACTTTGGGTCAGATGGCAAAGGATGATCCATGGAGCTGGGTTTTTTTTTTTTTTCTTTTTCCTCATTTGGAGGCTTGAAATCCCAAACCTCCCTTAATCTAGAGGGCGCATGCGGGCATCTATTGGTGTTAGACAAGCAGTATGCCTGGCTAGTCGGACCATAAAATAGGCCTTGCCATCAAAATTTTCGGTCCCACCTGAGTGGATCCTGTTTCTGTGCAAAGATGGTTCTATTTTCAAAACTATCCGCCTATGCCTGCCGGTAAGGTTTATGGTAAGTGGAAAATCCGTAACTCTCCCATCAGTGGCTCGGAAATGTGTAGTCAATAGGAGTATGAAGAGAGGCCAAAGATGTAATCTCATTCAGGCTGGGATGCAGTAGACTGGGTAGGTGAACCAGGGGCAGTGCTTGTACACGATGGATGCAATTGTTTCCTGTTTTCTTTTCTAGGTTTGGCTAGGAGTAATGCTTCCAACTTGAGGGCGATATGTGTGAAACTAAGGTGCCAATACCACTCAACCATGAGTGTATTGGCATAGGTGCAATCTTTTGGGTATAAAAGAGGAAGGTACAAAATGATAAGAGTCCCAACAAAGAAGAAACAAGCAGAACATTCAGTAACCTGATTGATTCAAGCTTCCAAGGTCTGAAATCAGAACCAGAAGCAGCAAGAGAGGCTTCGAATCCCGCAGCAAGATGCTGTTGTTCGTGGACCATCATGAGAAAATCTGTTGAGAGGTCCTACAATTCCTGTCAAAGTCTATAAAGGAACCACTGAACTTTTCTCTTCATCTGAAGAATGATAATGAATGCAAGAAAACCAGCAGCTGAATCTGATGCTGGATGCATATGCAAAGACCAGCAATCTTGATGACTGTCTCGGGCCAGATCTGAAGCTTTATTGGAATGATGAACCCGGGATGAGATTAGTTTTTAACCCTTCTAGTTGGCGGGAGGGACGGAAGGAGAGAGGCAGAGCCATGAAAGAAATCTCAATCTGTTTACAAGTTCCAACACTCTCTTTGTACTTGACATTGATTGTGTGTGTTCCTCAATCTACACAACGATTGAAGATTCATATCGCTTCAGACAAGTTGAAAAGGAATGTGAAGACAAGCATATACCTATTGATGCAAGATAGGAAATAATGTACACTTACTCTTTAATGTGGCATACGTTGTTCTTTGAATGGATTGAAGACACTGAGCTCTTCAGTTAATTATGAAAACAAACACCCATGGGCTTTTCCTAACTCATTGCAGCTGGTTTACCACTGTTTTCTCAACTAGTTGAGTTTTTCAGTTGCTGAATTTGACAACTTATCATTATCATCAAAGCCTTATCCCAATTATATTGAGTCAAACTCTTCAACTTTTATAACTACAATTGAAGGGAAAGGGTAAAATTGGGTTCTAAAAAGCCTGAGTTTTTTTTTTCCTAGCTATAGGGAATTGGGACCTTGGAGAGGTGGCTGAGCCCTCAGACCAAGGAAGTGGATAGACCTAGGGCAAGGTGACAATGCCCTCTGGTGAGGGAAAGGTGATTGCCTTGAGGTAAGAGGCCATTCTCAAGCCTGAAGGTGCTGTTTAGGCCTGTTGGAAAGACTAACCTTGAAGCTAGAGAAATGTTTCTGGAAGGTGAATGCTCATTTAATGAGCAACACTCATTGACTTTGTTTTCACAAAAGAATTTTAATGAAAAGAGAGTTTTAAAGTGAGGGAATGAGTGTAAATTATCAGTCAGTCAGAGACCGTCAAAATTTCAGAAGAGTTTGAACTCAGTACTAAGTTCATATGCTCAAAGCAGACTAACCCGACATCAATGTCATCCTAGAATTTTCTGTCATGATCATTCCTTCTCAGAGAGAAAAGGAGTTAATGTGCTAAACTTCTCATTACTTCATCTGATCAGGTGGTCTTGTTCTTCACTAGGGAAACTTCTTGGACAACGGCCAGGACATCTGATCTTTCTAACTCATTAATTTTCAATAGTGTCCATTTGCAAAATGCAACACTTAATTGTCTGATAATAATGCAGAAAGTGTAAACCCTAAGTCAGCTCTGCTCAAGAAAATAATAAATCAAGGGCCAAAGCAGTGAGGCTTGAGCAAAGTGAGTGGAAACAATGCCCCTTCAACCATGTCACATAGAATTTCTCCAGTAGACTCTTATCTTTCTAGGTCCCTTGTTTAAGATTCCCTAAACTAAAACTCCAAGAGAAAGCATACGAGTTGATAAATTAACTAGCTTAATTCTATTTCACGTATTGATATGTAGGGAAGGGAAGATGATATCAATTTTGCTTACTGACTGAGATCAGCAATCAAATTGCAGATCCTTAGAAACATATTACCATTCAGCAAGCCCTTAATAAGAAGCGGATCAACACCTTGAAAATATTGTTTTCTCATTCTCTGCAGAGATGAACAATTCTACGTGCATTTCACCTCTTTCAGTGGTACTGAGTACTAAACTTGTCAAGGGGAAGGAAAAAGCCTATTCCAACTGATTGATGCCATCTTCGAGGGTTCATTCATATTTTGTTTCCTATCCATCTCAAAAAACCCTGGAGCCTCTTGACACTTCGTGGTGAATTGGACCACGAAGATTCTCAACGATCTTTGCACTTAAAAACTAGGTTTGTTCACCAGAAGCACCGTAAAATTATCCAGGTCAAATCTCTCTTGAGTCATCAATATTGCATGATTGTCATCATAGGTTGGCCGGCCTACTTCTCTGACAATGATGGACGTCTGGACATCATCTACTCCAAATGCATTCAGTGTTACTCCATCAGAAGTTGACCAGGAGCAACAAAATGGAATGCAAAGATAACAAACAAGATTTAACCAAGAAGTAAGTCACAACATTTGAGTAAGGAACTCAAGGAAAAAGGAGGTATATTTTATAAGGATCTCATCAGCCAGATTGGCAAGAATTTAAGATGAGCATCTTTGAGAGACTGGGCAATTTTTGATTAAAAGTGAAACTTCAAGATGAGAAAATTAATCTGTTCACAACGAAAACCAACATGTAAGGAGTGCAGCAGTTGTAAATGTATTATGACCAGATCTTACTGGCTGTACTTCAGCTTGCAGAACTTTTGCGGGAGTACCATTTATGCTTGCACATTCTCCGATTAGTGATTTATCTCTCTGGAACATAGGACTTCTGTCACTGCACCTGTGTTCATGTGGATGCTCCATGTGCTGTAACATGTTTTATCAGGTGGAAACCACCAAGTTGGTGAGTGTCTCTCTGTTCACTCGTTGTGATGTAAATCCAGCACTCACCTCTGTAGTGTGACAGACACAGGTAAATTATCTCAGTTTCCTAGCCACTGTCATATAGTAAAGGAATGGTATGGCCAAAGTACTTAGTGAGATGTCTGCAGGCAAGTTAATTATGTCGTGTTCATGTCCCAATTCAAGGAGCAGACAAGTCCATTGTGAATTTAGGTTCGACAGTTATCATGGCCTTTGATTATAATCTGCAACCTTTAAGCATAAAATCTATCTATAGTTTAGCATGACCTTGGATTACAATCTGGAACCTTTAAGCATAAAATCTATCTATAGTTTATCATGACCTTTGATTATAATCTGGAACCTTTAAGCATAAAATCTATCCATAGTTTATCCTGACCTCTGATGATAATCTGGAACCTTTAAACATAAAATCCATCTAGTTGAACTCAATTTTGCTCAACAGTCCATACAGGCTATAGTTTGTGTTGTTCTCTGCATTGAAAATCTGACTTGCTACTTTCTAGTGAAGAATATCCATTAAAGAAACTGATAAATCAAGCCCAACCTCATGCAAAGCCAATAAACTACCTAGTGATGCACATGGCATATAGAGCACCCAAGTCTAAAGTTTAAATAGCTAATTAAAATAGACTCGGTTAAAAAGTTGATTAAAAATGATATGCTTTTGTTAGTAACAAAGATACATTACAGACCGGCAGCTCAGTTTTGCTTTATACACGTCTAATTCACTTATATTTTCAACAAATGTAGTAAAAAACAAAAGGAAAAAAAAGGCCAATTTTAATTTACTGACTAATAAGTGCTTAGAAGGAAGTCAAATTAACTAAAAATCTCAATAATAAAAACCAAGTAAAAGAAGATGATTAGCTTAAAGATAATGTCTTCTTGAATGCTTTCCAGACCTCAGGCCCCTTTGGGTGACGATTTACATACTGAAGAGCAAAAGCCTTTTCTGAACATACAAGGATAGTGCTCAAAGCCAATGTAGGGCTCACCTTTTCCTGATCCTTGAGCCACTCGTACATTAAAAATCTCAGCTTCACTCTTTCACTGGTATATGACAAATACCTAGGAAATTCCAGTAGTGACTCCAAGGGAAAACCAAGGCTATTTACAAAAAAATCAACCTTCTTTTGCAGCATCTCTCTGGATTGACTTAGAACCTGTGGAGCGGCTTTGATCATGTTAGAGACATCAGTTGGTTTCAGACCTGCTCTCACAAGACAATCAAATCGCTCCTGCAATTCAACACTATTGCCCCTAAATGACTTCAGAGCGTTTTTCATTTCATCTGAGCCCTCAGTAAAACCCAAAGTCACCAAGAATGCTGTCTTCTGCATCAACCTTACATCTGTACTGGGCTTCGGCAGACGGCTAATCTTTGATCCGAAAACCCAGTTCTTTAACTGATTAGGATCCTCCTTTATGATACCGCACAACCTCTTCTTCCCAACATTCAGTTTTGTAAGCACACTGCTAGGTTTCTTCAAAGAACATGCACCCAAAACTTGCAGGTGAGACTGCACAATCTTCATAATCTGTTCGCTCTCCATTTCAATCTCACCAAGAAAGGCCATACCCTGCCTCATGTTCACAATGAAATCCCCAATCATGACTTCAGGGAACTGTAGAAACAAGGTAATGATCTCATTCTTCGCAAAGCCTAATTTCAATAACAGTGCAATTAATGAAACAACTGTGTCCCCTGAACCATCTAACAACAATTCCGGATGCCTTATGAATAGTCCCCCTAATTCTTCTTTACTGTACCCCATCTCTCCCAAGAAATGCAGCACTCCAAGAATTTTACTCCAGTCATATGTATTATTTTCAGACAACTGCCGAGTAATCCAATCACTCTCAATTCCCAAATTCTTCAATCCCTCTAATACCTTGACAAACTCCCCTTTGACATCCTCAGTCAAAAGAGAAGGACTAGTGGCAACAAGCTTGACAACACTGGCCTTACTAAGACCTACATCTTCATAAGCCAGAAGCTTTGAACCCAAAACCCCAATCTCATATCCGAAAATCTCTCTTTCTTCCATATACATTTTACCAACATAACTACGTGGAATTCCATAATTGCAGAGTGTGCGGACGTTCTCAACTAACAATGGATTGTCACAGAGAAACATCAAGTTATGAGGCAGAAGCTGAGAGACCTGAGACTGCTTCAGTCCCAGGCTCTCAAAGAAAGGCTCAAACTCATTAATGGGGTGGTACTGAAGGAACTTGACCATGGATTGCCTAACTTCCTGCTCATTCTCGACATGTTTGAGAAGCTTTCTGAGGAAAGTTGGTGAATTCATGCTCATCTGCTCAGCATCAATGAAATACAAGCATCTGGTGCAGTGGAGATAATCCAAGAGAGCAGCTTGCGCTTGGATTCGCGCGCTAGGGGAGTTCTGATGCATGGTTTGAGAAGCCGGTGTAGAGCTCCCATACAAAAGAGAGGGTTTTGTAGATAGGCAAGCTCTACCACTGTGCCAAAATGGCAACTTTACAGGGCAGAAAGCTTCGCTAGAGTGAAAAAGATGGGATTTTGATGATCTCGGAGGCTTTTCTGCGGAAACTGCGAAAACCCATTTGAGAACAGATGATGCTTTGAGTTTCTGGAGATGGGTCATGGCGATTTTCGTGTGATTTGCACATAGAAGGATGGAAATGAATTCTAGGAATGAAATAGAGCCGTTTGGGGTAGGTTCTTGTTACCTTGGAGTTTGAAATTTGAATCCTCCGAAATCAAGAAAGCCTTGAATGGTCTGAATATTCGACATTCTTAAGGGGCGTTTCACTTTCACCTCGAGAAACAACCATTGGAGGAGCTTGTTGCAGTTACAGAACGTTTGTAACAGTTAGCACTGATCCGCACAACTGTGAAAGACGAGCCTCTTCATAGGTATCTGTCGAGAGGATGGTTACAGATTCCTTTGATTGATGGGTGCCTGTTCTTCATGTGCATAAATTTTCAATCGAAAGAAATTGAGGATTGTATAGAAAAGAGCAGGGTGAAAAGAAGAGGGGCAGAAATCAGTACCTTAAATTAGAAGAAGGGGGATAGAACTTAGAAGGGTGAGTTTGGTTGCGAAGATTCTTGATGCGGGTTTTAAAATATCCCACGCAGTTAGCTTATATGCTTTATACTAGAAACACAGGCCGTGATTAGCCTGGCCTCCATAAAAAAATTTAAATAATTTATTAAAAAATTTATAAAAATATTAAATTTCAGATATTTATAAAAGTTGGCATACTAAATGAATAAAATAAAAATTAAAAAATATTTGAAAATATAAGTAGCCTACTCAATGATTCCCATGGTTAAAATAAAAGAAAAAAAATTCAAAAATCTATTAGTTTTATAAACATATGAACTTTTATTATTTTTATAAACTTTGTAATAAACTATTTAAATTTTTTATATAGGTCTGGGCTAAGCATATGCCTGCATTGCTAGTCCTTACTTAAGATAAATATTTTAAAGGTATATGCTGCATAAAAATAATACATCAAATATTATTGTATTCTTCAAAATATTATTGATAAATATAAATAAAAATAGATAAATATATTATCTATCAAGCTAATTTATTTATTAGAATTAGATTGAAATACTAATATTATTTGCTTTAAAATTGATAAAAAAAGAATTACAAAAATGGAAACGATGATGATGAAGTTTGAGTTTACTTAAATCCTAAAAATTTTTATTAAAAAAGCTCACTTCCTGCTCAGAAAAAAAAAGGAGGAAAAATAAAGGATATTATACAAAAATTATTCTACCAAGTTAAATGTCCAAGGAAAAAAACAAAAAATCCTCATCTTTAGAATCAATTAGAAATAAGCTAATAACAGAATACCAAATTTATTTGAGAAGCTTTATTTTCATAATCTGAAAAAATGCAATATCAACCTTCTTTCTTGGAGTTACTTGAATAAAGTTGATTTAACTTGGAAACCATTCAAAAAAAAAAAATAGATAAAACAACATTTCATATCAAATTGGAAAAGTAAGTGTTATGGGCTTAGATTTATCCAAACCAAAGTTCAAATGAGCATAAGTTAAGCGCATTATAACTATAAAAAAAACTTGATATTTTCATAATTTAATGGTGGCCCAAAGACATATCCTCTGGAAATGATTTTGGTGAAACCCACTCCCAGATTTTGAAAGTATTACAAAGCTTTTATAATTTAATAGTCCTATAAGAAATGGAGCCATTTATTTTGATTGGTGTCAAATCTTTATAAATAGTTTCCCCCCCCCTACCCCAAGAAAAATTAGCATTAAAATTTGATCATGAGCCTAACTCCTAAAAGAAATGGAGCCATCTATTTTGATTGGTGCCAAATCTTTATAAAGAGGCCCCACAAGAATAATTATCATGCTACCATTTAAGCAACAAATAGGATTAGGCAACAAAAAAAGGTGTAAAAAAGGTGGATGAGTGAGAGATTTTAGTGATGTAGTAGATGGACAAATTTTAGGAGAATTTGTGATTTCTTGGTGCCATGTATAATTTTTCAGAATGCTGATTAGCGCTCTAAAAAAAAAGAAAAATAAGAGGTGCCGACGTGGCACCCTCCAAAGGCCTCCATTCTTAGAGCTTTAATATATATAATGGATTTTTTTTTCCGGAAGCTAAGAATATTATATATATATGGGAAAATAGTTATGTGAGAATTAGTTCTCACCATTTTTTTGTGAGAACTCTAACTGGGGCACATCTATCATCCAATCCAAACCTTGCAATACATAGGGACCACCGATAGTCACTTGCCCATATGTATATGAAAAATTCTCATGAATACCTCATTTAAAAAGCGGCGTTTCTTTCCTCTTTCTATCCTCCAATGAGGGACAAGTCATATGGTAACTTTTTCTTCATTTTAAGCTTAACATTAATTGCTTCTCAACATTCCAAATCTCCTATTCATTGAAAAAAGGGCATTTTCACTTTTAAAAATGCTCGGGCACACTCTCTCTATATATATATATACTAAAGCAATAGAGATGTGAAAGAGGGCCTCTCAAGGGTGCCACCTCAATTGACTGTTTTTCTGGCATGACAAAATGGATCTCCTAAAATATCACCCTCTGCCCACTGATTCGTTATCACAAAATAATTCTCCTAAATTTCTCCCTCTACCCAATTGACGTTGCGACTATTGTCTCATTAAAAAAATTCACAAACAATCATAGATTCACAGCTAGGACATTGCATGGGGAGTAGTATTGCTCCTGGATGGTCAAAATGAATGAAATTTATAAAGGAGGGTTGTGTGTGTGTGTCAAATGTGCATCAGTCAAAGTTTCAAGGTGGTTGAGCTCCATTTACACTCAAATTTAGTAGTTACCAATAACCAAGTGGTCATTGAGCCAATATCCAATGGTCATTGTACAAAGTTGTACTTTCAAAAGACAAAACCAATTGAAATTCATATGGAAAGCTCAAACCATGCTCAAGAATGATTGCTCAAAGTTTCAAGTCAATTGAATTTCATTGGAGCCCTGACCAAAGGGGATGTCAACACCAGTGGTCACTGAACAACGCTCCTTGTGGTTACTAAGCCAGGCCATACTTTTAGAAGACCAAATCAGATGAAAATTACATAACATTAGAACATATTCAAGGTCAATTCCCCAAAGTTTCAAGTCAATTGGACTTCAATCCAGGAGACACTAACTTCCAGTGGTCACTAAACCAATTTCCTTGTGGTCACTGAGCAAAGTCACATTTCCTAAAGACCAAATTTGGTGCAACTTACATGAAGATTCCAAGGCATGCTCAAAGCTAATTCCCCTAACTTTTAGCTCAAATCCATAGGTTACCAATAGCTTTGTGGTCACTGAATCAACACCTTGTGGTCATTGACAAAATCTTACTTTTAGAAAACCAAATCAGATGACATGTAAATGGAGGCTTCAAAATATACTCAAAATCAAGTCCTCAAAGCTTCAAAACAAATAGATTCTGTTTGGACTCCGGCCCAAGAGTTGCCAACAACCCATGTGGTCACTGGACAAAGTTACATTACTGGAAGGCCAAATGAAATGAAATTCATATCGGGACTTCAAAAAATGTTCAAATTCAGCTCTCCAAAGTTTTAGAGCCATTGAAAACCATTTGGGTTTAAATCTGCCAAGACAATAGTTCACACCCTATTTACACTATGCATGAAGACAAAGGACCTGAGTTGGCCAAGCTATGGAAGGCAAAACATGATGAAACTCTTACATCAACCTCAAAACAATGTTAGAAGACATCCCTCCAAGTCTGATGAAGTTTGGAGCTAATTTACAGTGCAGGTGCAGTTTGCATTGACCACATACATTCAGTCACTACAATCTCTAATGCAGTTATGGGTAGTTTTCGCTTTAATTTGAGTTGGAGCTTCTTGGCACTACTCCAACTGCTCATAAAAAAGTCATTCCCACCTATTTGGAAAGGCATTTAGCAGCATCCAATATTGGATTTAAAGTTCGAGTTTCAAAGTAAACAAAAGTATATTTAATTACAAAGCCTACTAAAACTCAGGCTACAAAATAATGATGACAAAATGAAGCCACATCACTTGGGCTCGTCAACAAGCTCAAGCACTTCACTCGCCTCGTCCTCCTCGAGGAAGAAGGGCTCGGTACCTATGCACCAAGCACAGCATCATCAAACTACGAGAGTTGCTAAGAAGATAGACATAATACATAATAGATATAGGACAATAATAATAGACAATGATATAAATAAAGGAAACCCTCAATCATTACACAAGTGAGCAAACACATTGGTCAAGCGTTAGGTAAAAAGCCCATCATTGTTTGTAGAGAAATGTGCGAAGATGAGATAGATTTAACCTCACAATATCCAACACACAGAAAATAAGAACAAACTTATAATTTTCATTCATTCCCTTCTAGATTTACATAAGTTTACGACTCTAACCTTGGGGATGCAGGCTATGTATAGAGTTACAAATTTATAGCTCCTCCTTCTGGTCTCAGATGTGGTCAAGATTGAATTAAATAACAAAAGTTACACGAAGTTACAAAAACTACAAAAAAAAAAAAAAAAAGGAAACACAAGCCCATTGATCAAATGGATTTGGTCACTGCAAGCATGTAACCTGTTTTGCATCCTCTTGTCTTCTTTCTTCTCCAAATGATTCCTAGAGTTGCTCTAGTCTCTACCTCTAACATTTTGACATTTGTTACCATGATTTGAGAGCCAAAAAATGAATTTAAAATCACTATAGTCTTTGATAATCACCACTTTTCATTGCAGATTGCATTTGTGTAAGTTCCAATAGGGTGGTTGATGCTTATATTAGCAAATGGCCAACGTTATGTCATTCTAATTCAATGTATTTTAGGATCAGAATGCCGCCAAAAAAGGTCCATTCACAACCTTTGAATTGTTGGAAATTTATACTAAAAGCACACTTTTATGTATTTGTCCTTGACTGATTTACTTATTAGTAAAGTTTGTTTTTTCCATCTTAATGAGAATTTGTATGGGCAAATGATTGCATTATTATTTGTAGTGCATAAGTGTGTCTTTCATTTAATAAAGTATACAAGTTGGTCTGTAGAGTTCAGCTTATGCACGAAAGACTTATTTGTCGGTTCTTATAGAATATAAGTTATTGTTGTTCATAATCTAGATGGAACTGGACTCACCATCGGTACGATTGTAGCATAATGTTTTAGTAGGCTTGTCTTTGCTGCGGGAAACGGTATAGTTTCGACTCGTTATGCTAGTACACTTTGCGTGTATTGAACAGAACCGCTTTTGGGTTATTGTATTTATACTAACTATATAAGATTATTAACATTCAAATGATTATTATTAGTGCTTGTACTCTTAATTCCGATATAAATAATAGACACATGCATTTAGCATTTGGCAGTTTTATTTACAAAGGAGTGAGACCTTTTGTGGGTCAACAATCTCAGTAAATTAGAAATTACACTACGTGTATGGTGCATATTAGTTTATTGACGGAATCCACGTCTCGTAATAGAGATAGATGATATCCCCTTGAGGAAGCTTATAAGTTTTGATTATGTCAAACCCTGCAGGTGGACTTTATGTCCAACATATCAAATAAGTTAAGTGTAAGGTCTCAAGGAATTATAAAGATATCGATTAAATATATGTGTCAGTAATTATTTAATCGATGGATATCTGAAATCTTAACGTGAGGAGATTAATAAGCATTTAATAACAAGAAGTTTGAAATATTATTATGAGAATAAAGACAGGAGTGCAATTATAATTCTTTAATAGACTGAATTATAATTTATGGAACTAAGATTTTAATTTGAGTCGAATTAGGATTTCCTGTTTCCATAAGAAGATTATTCCTTATTTCCTTCTTAAGGTCCTTATTGTAGCCTATAAATATGCGCTATTGCTCTTTAAGAAAAACACACAAGAGAAATCTTGTTTTTGAGAGCAAGGAGAATTTGCAAAATAGGCCCATACCCCAATGCAAGTTCAAGTATAGAGGAATACAGTAAAAGGTCTTGAGATTTTTGAGCTATTATAAGACCGAGTCAAATCAAGGAGATCTCGCAGGTATGGTTCTTGAATCATCATCGTCTAAACTTATCTCCGCAATGATCTGTGTGCAATATCTAGAGATCCTAGTGGCTGCCTCTCAACATGAATGGCCTTTTACACCCCTTAGTATGAAAATCAAAGAGAACCATAGTTTTATCTTTGCTTCTCTTTGAATGTGATGGCTCAAAGGATAAGTCTCCATGAGACTAAAGAGGACTAAAGAGGGCTCTTCCATCTCTAGATCACTATCTCACCTTGTGTTGGTGAGAATAGAAGAAGAACCTGTTCTTTTTGGTGCCGATGCCTATATTTTATATCCCCCACAACTACCAATTTTTGCTTGTATTTCTTCCTTGTCACACTCCTAAGCCAATTCTTTGAAACCTATTATTATGGCTTTCCAAAATGCTGCAAACTCTGATTATTACAATCGTAGCCAATTGCTAGATAATGCTTCTATAGGTAGTGGTAATTGTGGAATATGGAAATTTACAGCTGACCTATGATCCTATGTGGGACCATGATTAGGAGCCACGTGTTACATTAAACACGAAAAGTTTAAAATGGATCCTAATCTCAAGTTATTACCCTATTTCCAAAACGGGGACGTGACAGTTAACCAAAGCACCCAACAACTGTTAGTTTTTGTGGACTCAATCCATCAGTTGATGTAATAAATTGATTAATTTCTTTATTTATCAATAAAATCATGCTTTACTTTCATGAGATGAATGTTATTTTACTACTTCATGCACATGACCAATACGTATGACATAATGGTTCATGAGTTGAACCGGGTCCCATTAGTATATTAGATGTGATATATGTGCATGGATGAGATCCACACGCGGGAGATATATGTCACAAATCTTATACTTAAATAGCTTCACAACCAGTAATGAGACTGGGCATCTCATTTGATAAGGTTGCAGCACTTTGATCACTATGAGATATTGTGATTTGTCTCGATCATCAGAATGTAAGATTCTGGATCAATAGTGCCGGTACATTGGATGTATTGAAGGACCATGAGATGCACCTTATGGTATTCCGTCTCAATAATAAGGTATGCTCTTATAATTCCCTAGCAATAGGCTCTCAATCTTGAGACATTGACGAACTCAAGTTTCTATCTATTCATTTGCTTTGAGTCACCGATGAGTGAGGCCGACTATAGGTTAACACCTTGGTGTCTTGGGTATATGGTAGTAGAACTGTGGGAACGTTGAATGATCAAGATGGAATCTATCTCTATTATCCCCTTGTGCCAATTAATGGATTTGTCATTAGTAAGTGCGCACCCATCTCAATTAAGAGTTAATTGGATGGTACTGATGATTACTGTGATTAATTGGGGCTCAAGGATAATAAGATGTAGAACTTAGATTGGAAGAGACGGATTTATTCCAATTGATCCACGGATATTGATAGAGGGGCCTACTTGTGGTAATTGGGAAGTTTAGGGTCTTCATTGTAATTTATTCCTAAGACTGGAGTGCAATTGCATTTATATAGTGGTGTTATTTGCAATTAACTGTGGGCCCGGATTGCACATGAGATGTGGGGTCGCGGTGTTCCAGTTGGAGCCAGCTTTCTAAGGAATCCCTAGTGGTCCCCACGCTAGCCTAAGATATTGGAAAACACTAATCCGACTTGGACTCTAGAAATAAGAGTTTGGAAAGGAGAAAGTTGCTAATTGCTTTGGAAGTAAGACTTCTATTTCAATTAGACAAGGGAGAGATTTGGAAGTCTATCAAATATCCTTGGACGTCCAAGAGAGTCCCCCTCACGCCCAAAACCCTTTCGTGCAAGAGTTGCGCGAGTTACTCTCCTCTCTTTTCTTCTAGTTCCTTGGAGTCTCGAGTTGGGATTTTCTCCTGAAGATTCCACCGTTCTTCTTGAGAAAAGAAATCCAATTCGGGGGTCATAGTGTGGAAGGCTAAGAGGTCTTGAAGAAGTCCATTAGAGCACTGCGGGTCTCCAAAGGTATGATCTACTTCTTGCATGTCGTAGGTTATTTTGGATGTTTAGTGCTGGTATAATTTTTACTGTACATGGTCACGAGATTGAGGGTAACACATCCTGGATTGGGTTTTGGTCTTATGGATAGTTGATCCCTGTGTCAAGTGGGTCAAAAGTTTTGAAAATCTATCCACGAGACCCACCTACTTCCAACAATTGGTATCAGAGCCATACCTCATCTCTAATCATGTTAGATCAGTAATCTTGTTCTAATCTTTGCATGAGATGCGAAGAGGATAGAGCAAGGGCTATGATAGGATCAGTGTTTATTGGGTTTGCTTGCTCACGTAGTAGATACATGTTTGGAAAGTCACAAAAGGTTTTAATCATAATAGGAGGATGAGAAGATGCCATTAAAACATACTGAGATCATTAGAGGTGATTGGGTACAGCAGGAGCCGAATCAGAAAAGAACCCAAATTTTCTGGGTTCGTCAGGTCGGTTAGTCAAAGTGACCACTATGGCTATAGAGGTCTGTTGGCTAACCGTAGGGACCAGATCGGCTAGCCGAACCTAGGCAGAATCATCTTGTTCTTGGTCTTATATCGTGGTGGCAAAATATTTGGCATCTTGTTTTTCTATTGTGGTTTGGCAACCTGGTTTTGTGAGATGCATTGTTGTATGAGATACTAACTTGCAGGTGATAATGTCCTCTCCATATGACCCACATGTTTTTCTTTCCTTTTAATTATTGGTTTATTCGTGGCTAAGTGTAAAGGGCATCATGGTCTCCTTGGTTTCCCGTGAAAGGGCAAGGCATGGTGAATTTCCCTATGGCCCTTTTATTTCCATGTTTAGACTACCATGTAAGTCTCATTATAGAGACATAAGAATTTATGTATTTTTAAAATTTGTAAATTCTGGAGATGTCCGAAACTAAGAAGGAAAGAGAAGTTGGACTCCTAATCAAAGAGTTTGAAGATTACCAAAAGGTGTTTTGGAGATGCCCAAAGAGTTTGAGGAATCCCAAAGTTTTGGAAAGTCTAGAAGTCCAAGAAGTCTTTTCCGCCTGGGTCATGTGGAGGAGAGGACTAGTCTTTTGTTATAGCACTTTCTATTTATGGATGAATGCTTATTTTAGAGTATTTCCATATCTGATCCAAACATAGCAAATTCCAAAATTGGTCAAATCAAATTAATTTTTGGAAAGAATTCTAATTAGAGTTGGTGGGCCCATGAGATGGATCTATTGGTAACAGTAATTTTAGAAACTGAACTTTCCTTAAAATAACTTGACTTGGAACCAATCATTGGTCTTATCATGAGATGAATATATACCTATATTTGATGGACCCATACACCTATAAGGAAATCCTCAACTCTAAAATATTAAGTGGGAGCGGGGCATTTCTATATATATAAAAATCCCCATGGTTTTCCACCATAGGTCCATTGTAAGGAAAGTATTAGCCTTGCGCTATTTTGAGAATGGCCATTCCCCACGGAGGGCTTGTATTTATCTGGATACTAGATATGGATCTCCTATGGATAGTGTTGATGAGACGGGGTGGGAGCCCACTCCCCAAGGAGGAGCTACCCACAACGGTTGTCATGCAATGCTAGTTGGTGGGTCACACTTAACTAAAATAATAATGTAGTATCCCTAAGGATTTGCCTCATGTATTTTAGAAACCAAAGCTAATCGGGAGTCATACTGTAACACTCCGATCCCCTTTGAGCCGGATTAGTGGCTCATTAGTGTGTGTTTTGTTTTGTTTATTTCTTTTGGACTTGTTTTGGGTCATGGATAGGTAGTTGAGTGACCTTTGACCTGGAATAGGTAGTTCTAAGCCCTTTTTCGTAATTTTGCTTTTGTTTTGCTCATATCATCTTTGCATCATCTTGGTGTCAGCACGCGTATTTCGTTGAGCTCGACAATTTCCGTAACTGTCTCAGAACCGTTTGGAGTCAATTGGGGAAGATGGACCTTCGTGTGACTTGAACTGTAATTAGTCTTAACTCTCCGGACTTTGACTTAACTTTCAAAACCCATATATAAGTGAGTCATCTTACAGATGTCTCTCCCTTGCTCATTTCTCTCTTCAACGTGCATGCAATTCCAGAGGAGACTCCAGGAGAAGCTCTCCACGTTTTCTTTCTCTCTCTTCTTTCCTTCTCTTGCTCGATTGTGGGTTGGATCCCTTGTTGGATTTGGGTTGGCTACTCTTCTTTGGATTGGGTTTTGTTTCTTTTCTCTCATCTGTGTTGTGGCTTGGTAAGTGGGTTCTTTCCCAACTTCTTCTTCTCCAATTGCTTCTCCCATTCTCTGATTTCTTTGTCTTCATCTCATGCATGTGTGATTGCTTTGATTTGTTTTGATTTTAGTTGCTTGGAGCTTGATTTCAGAGGATTTGTCAGATTTGAGGCAAGTATAAGTACAGGCTTTGATAACACATATGGGTGTTTGTTTGATGGCTTTGATTCACTCTTATTCTTTGTCTAGCATGTTTTACAGCCACAATTTGTGAATTTGGAACCTCTGTAACTCATTTTATTCAGTTTCTGTATCAAAATTTCGTTTCTGTAATCTTCCCGAATTCGCGTCTGTATTGTACGGCTAAGCCGTAACCCTGTACGGCTTAGATTCCAGAGAGTGACAAATTCGAGTTTGTTCTACGGCTAGGCTACGGCTAAGCCGTAATTTGTCCTACGGCTGAGCCGTAAGCTAACCGTGACCCAACCGTGACCTAAGCCGTGAATTTAATCTCTGATCAGTCGAAACTTTTCTGATATCAGTGTTCTTACGGGGAAGCTACGGCTAAGCCGTGATGGTCTACGGCTAAGCCGTGGACTCCACCGTAGCTCAGCCGTGAGATGTATCAGATCAGAGGGGGAAAGGATGACAGTTTAGCCGTGTTCTGAAGGGAACCACGGCTAAGCCGTAGTGCATAATACGGCTACGCCGTAGGATGCCACGGCTAAGCCGTAGGTCACCCATGGCTAAACCGTAAGACCTGTAAAATAACACTTAAACGTAGGATAATGGTGTGACCTTGTAGGGCTCAAACACAGGTTAACCATACCCGTAAATCGGCCCAATGGATTCTTTGGATCGCATGAATAGTCTGTTAGGCTGTGACTTATTCATGTGAGCGTTGATCACTGTTAAGCACCTCCCCATGGGTGTTGGTTTAAGGGACTTCGATGCACATAAGGATTATATTGCAACACTAGGATGGCAACGGTGCATCGAATAACTTAAAACTACATCAACATGCACGGTTAGTGACAGTGATGCAACTAGATTAGACTTGGCTTGTAATGAACCTTGAATCCGTATTAATCTGAGATGCATTGCATATTGTTTATGGTTTTGCCCTCTGTTCTGTTAATCTATGTTATGCATTCCTCAGTCATTTTGCTTTCGTTCTGTATATCTGTATTATTCTTCGCTCTGTACTATGTTTTAATCTATGCTATGCTTTGTATATTCTCTGGCTTTGTATATCTCTGATTTTTGGGTATTCCCTGGTGGCTCTGCCCAGAGGTTAATACGTGAGGATAAGATCCGGTCCTTGTCATCGGTGAGTCCAAAGCGGATAATCTCCTTTCTTTAGCTTTGATTTGATTGGTATTAGTCTGGCTCTACTCAGCCTCAGCCCTAGGATACCCGACGGGGTTACCTCTGGCGTAGATCTCTGTATCTCTGTATAACTGCAGTGTTGCTTTGTCTTGGGACCCCGGAACCCAGGAAACCGAGACCCGCTTGTACCTTTGGCCTGGACAGCGGTGTTCTCCTCTGCTTTGCTCTGCTCTGCTCTCTATTGGAGAGAACATGGTTAACGTAGTAGCCAACTAGTTCAGTATTCTATGTTTTGATTCACATATCATGTTTTACTTCTATGCACGATTTGCTTAGCATACTAAGATGGACTCCGTATTTAATCTTCTGTCCCTATTTCATTCGCTTTGATACTATGCGTGTTTCTTTCCTGTTACTTGTATTTGCTGGATCGTTGTATTCATTGGTGTTGTCTGTGGTGTTGCAGGCGCAGTTACCTTGCCCAGCTCCCCGGCGGTCGAGGAGGCTGCAGGGGCGAGTGTAGAGGCACCCTCCGGTCTGGCAGAGTGGGCCTGATCACTTCTGCCAAGTGCGTGCATGCATACCAGTGGCTTTTATTTTGAGTTTTGGTTTCAGGGGATATGTGTATTCAGACCTTGGATCTTTGGATCTTTGGACTTGGGACTTGTATTCTGTATATTTTGTATATATTGATTTTGGTGTGTATTCGGTTTTATCTCAGTGTATTTGTCTTTGTCTTTTCCGTTTCGTATTTGCTTTGGCTTCCGCTATCTTATTTTCCTTTGTTGCTTGCTATGATATGTACAGCTTCCGCGTACGCTTAGTTCGCACGTGTTAGATCCCTTGTGTGCGTGCATCTGGACTGGGTTTGGGTGCACGTGCACGGGAGTACGTGTGTCACCGGTTTAGCTTTTCGCTAACCCCCGAATTCTGGGCTCGGGTCGTGACATACGTATTGTATGGTATCAGAGCATGCTAGTTATAAGCATGTAGGCATCTAAGATCGTGGTGAGATGACGATATCAACTATTTGACTCGAGGTCTCATATGTTGATTTGGGGTTTGACTAACTCAGGGCCTTTTATATTGTGTGTTGTGTTTCTTTTCCTTTTTGCCGGATGGCATCAGGATCAGGATCTCGAGATGAGAATCAACAGGGCCATAACGGTGATAGTGGATCAGTACCCCCACACATCAGTAGTGAGGAGCGGATGATGATGATGATGCAGTCTATGCAATCATTACAGGCGCAGATGGCATCCATGGTAGATAGACAGAGTCAGGCTGCCGCAGTAGCATCACCTCGTATAGATCAGCAAGTGATTTTCCAGCCCAAGGAATCAGATCCTAATGCTCTTTTCGACAAGTTCCGTAAGCGAGGGGCGACCGAGTTTCATGGGATAGAAGATGCATTGCAGGCTGAGCAATGGTTGGAGCAGACTGAAGAGCTTTTTGATACGATCGTGTGCAGTAACAAGCAGAAGGTAGTTCTCACAGCCTCTATGCTTCGGAGTGTAGCCAAGACATGGTGGAGGAGTGTTAAGACCTCATTTCAGACTATGCCCAGTGCCACAGTTTGGGAGACCTTCAAGCAGCAATTCCGTCGTAAGTTCATGCCTCTCCATATTCAGCGAGCCAAGGAAGTGGAATTCTTCAACCTTCAGCAGAGACAGATGTCAGTTGCAGATTATGTACACAGGTTTACAGAGTTGTCTCATTTCGCAGAGGACATGGTGAACACAGAGCATAAGAAAGTGACTCGCTTCGTCAACGGCCTGAATCCGAGACATAAGCGCCACGTGGTTGCTTGTATGTGGCCGGCTACCTTGGATGACGCTATTGACAGGGCTTATGATGCAGAGGCCATCTTTGAGGAGGAGCGAACAGAGGCTAAGAGGGCAGCAGGTTTCAGTGGCAGAAGTCAGTTCCAGAAGAAGTTCAAGGGTAAACAGGGCAGTTCGAGCAGTTCTCAGATAGTTTGCGGTCACTGTGGGAAGGATCACCCCACAGACAGATGTTGGAGGAAGAGTGGGGCTTGTTTCGGGTGTGGCTCTACGGACCACAGGCGGGCCCAATGCCCGAAGTTTCAGTCCCCTCCACAGACGAGACAGACAGGACCTACCTCACAGGGCAGATCCCAGCCAGCTCGCCCAGGCCAGAAGCAGAACCGCCAGACAGCCCGAGCCTATGCTGCTACGCATGAGGGCGCGGAGGAGGCCACGGTAGTGGAAGGTAAAATTTTAATTTCCGATGCAGAAGCTTTAGCTTTATTTGACTCAGGGTCTACGCGTTCGTACGTAGCACCCCATTTTGCTGTGCAGCTTCGACAGCGACCTACACCACTTCCCTACTTGTTGTTAGTATCCACTCCGGTTGGTAAGCGGGTGGAGTGCAGTGTGTTTTACCCTCAGTGTGATGTGCGGATAGCTGGTCATCAGCTCCCAGTAGACCTCGTGTTGCTCACGACACTGGATTTTGATGTGATCCTTGGTATGGACTGGCTTGCGAGATATCATGCGTGTATCAATTGCTACAGTAAGGCTATCTACTTTGATTTGGGCAGCGGATTCCGATTTGAGGGCAGCCAGACGAAGTGCCCCGGACGTGTGATCTCTGCTTGTAAAGCAGACAGGATGCTTCGTAGGGGATGTGAAGGATTTCTTGCATTCATTTCAGAGAAGAAAGATCAGCGACAGCTCAGCGAGATTCCAGTAGTCAGCGAGTTCCCGGATGTCTTTCCGGAGGATGTGCCAGGGTTACCACCAGCTCGAGAGATAGAGTTTGCGATTGATTTGATGCCAGGTACAGCACCCATCAGTAGAGCTCCATATCGTATGGCACCTGCAGAGTTGTTGGAATTGAAGAAACAATTGCAGGATTTGTTAGATAAAGGGTTCATACGCCCAAGTGTTTCACCTTGGGGAGCTCCTGTACTATTTGTCAAGAAGAAGGATGGCAGTTTCCGGATGTGCATTGACTACAGGCAGTTGAACAAAGTGACCATCAAGAACAAATACCCATTGCCTAGGATTGATGAGTTGTTCGATCAGCTTCAGGGTGCAGCTTATTTCTCTAAGATTGACTTGAGGTCAGGGTATCACCAGCTCAGGGTGAAGGATGAAGATATTCCGAAGACAGCTTTCAGGACTCGGTATGGACACTACGAGTTCCTTGTCATGCCATTTGGTTTGACGAACGCACCCGCAGCTTTTATGGCGTTGATGAACAGGGTGTTTACTTCATTCTTGGACCAGTTCGTTGTGGTTTTCATAGATGACATATTGGTCTACTCGAAGACAGCTGAGGAACATACAGACCATCTAAGGAAAGCATTGCAGCTGCTTAGAGATCACAAGTTGTATGCCAAGTTGTCCAAATGTGATTTCTGGCTAGAGCAAGTTGCATTTTTGGGACATGTGATTTCTAGAGATGGATTGATGGTGGATCCAGCTAAGATTGAGGCAGTAGTCCATTGGCCCCGTCCTAGATCAGTGACAGAGATTCGGAGTTTTCTGGGTTTGGCGGGATATTACCGCAGGTTTGTGCAGGATTTCTCGAAGATCTCAGCCCCGCTGACTCAGTTGACTCGGAAGAAGGTCCCGTATGAGTGGACAGAGAAGTGTGAGCGTAGTTTTCAGATGTTGAAAGAAAAGCTCACTACGGCGCCAGTGTTGACTCTCCCGGATGGTAGTGAGGGATTCGTGATTTATTCCGATGCCTCTAGAGTTGGACTAGGCTGTGTACTGATGCAGAATCAGAAGGTGGTTGCCTATGGATCCAGACAGTTGAAAGAACATGAGAAGAACTATGCCACACATGACTTGGAGTTAGCAGCCATTGTATTTGCATTGAAGTTGTGGCGACATTACCTGTACGGTGTGAAGTTTGAGGTCCATTCCGATCATCACAGTCTGCAGTACTTGTTTGATCAGCATGAATTGAATATGAGGCAGCGAAGATGGTTGGAGTTCATCAAAGACTACGACTTTCCGATCAAGTACCACCCAGGCAAGGGCAATGTAGTTGCAGATGCACTCAGCAGGAGGACAGACAGTCTTCAGGTGTTAGCAGGATTCTATATGCTTGTGCATGATCAGCCTGTAGAGGTTCAGATGGTAGGAGACTCGGTGACATTAGCTACTACCGTCGTGTTTCAGCCTGAGGTGATTCAGCAGATCAAGGATCGCCAGTTTGAGGACCCCCTCCTGGTGAAGTTCAGAGATCGGATTGCAGATCGACCGGATTTCAGCTTGGTGGATGGAGTTTTGTACTTCAGGAACAGATTGTGTGTTCCCGCTGTGGATGAGTTGAGAGAGAAATTGATGACAGATGCGCACGATGCCCGATATGCGATGCATCCCGGGAGTACGAAGATGTACCGGAACTTGAAGGATAGATTTTGGTGGAACAATATGAAGCGGGAGATCGCAGGGTTCGTAGCTCGATGTTTGACCTGTCAGAGGGTAAAAGCTGATCATCAGCGACCTCCAGGATCATTGCATCCATTGCACACCCCGCAGTGGAAGTGGGAGCACATTACTATGGATTTCGTCTCCGGTTTTCCGCCGACCAGTAGAAAGAATAATGCTATCTGGGTCATAGTGGACAGATTGACTAAGTCAGCACATTTCCTTCCGTTCAAGAAAGGGATGACATTCACAGAGATGGCCAGGAAGTTTGTTGACGAGATAGTCAGATTGCATGGTACCCCAGTATCGATTGTGTCAGATCGCGATAGTCGTTTTGTATCTTCATTCTGGAGAGCATTTCAGGAAGCTATGGGCACGAAGCTGAGTTTTAGTACGGCATACCACCCCCAGACTGATGGACAGTCGGAGCGTACCATTCAGACGTTGGAGGATATGCTCCGAGCTAGCGTGCTGAACTTTGAGAAGGAATGGGATACGCATCTAGCATTGTGTGAGTTTGCTTACAACAACAGCTTCCATGAGAGTATTGGTATGGCACCTTATGAGGCTCTATACGGACGCAAGTGCAGGACCCCAGTGTGCTGGGAAAAAGTTGGAACTAGAAGTTTTCATGGTCCGACGATCATAGCTGAGACGACAGAGAAAGTGCAGAAAGTGATAGAGAATCTGAAGATTGCTCGGTCCAGGCAGAAGAGCTATGCTGATACTCGGAGGAGACCTTTGGCATTCCAAGTCGGAGATTGGGTATTTCTTAAAGTTTCTCCGATGAAGGGCACAGTTCGATTTGGTCAGAAGGGCAAGTTAGCCCCGAGATATGTAGGACCGTTTGAAGTCAAGAGCCGAGTTGGAGATTTAGCCTATCGGTTGACGCTTCCAGTCGAGTTCTCCGGTGTTCACGATGTGTTCCATGTGTCGATGCTCCGTAAGTATGTGCCAGATCCGAGCCATGTGATTCGCTACGATGACATTCAGATTCAGCCTAATGCGACTTACGTTGAGCGTCCGCTTCGTATCGTTGGGACACGAGAGCAGATTCTCCGTACCAGGACTATCAGATGGGTTAAAGTGTTGTGGGAGCATCATGGTCCAGATGAGGCTACTTGGGAGCTAGAGGAGCAGCTAGCGCGCCAGTACCCACATCTCTTTGCGCAGGTAGGTAGTCATTCCGAGGACGGAATGATTCCTAGTGGGGGAGGATGTAACACTCCGATCCCCTTTGAGCCGGATTAGTGGCTCATTAGTGTGTGTTTTGTTTTGTTTATTTCTTTTGGACTTGTTTTGGGTCATGGATAGGTAGTTGAGTGACCTTTGACCTGGAATAGGTAGTTCTAAGCCCTTTTTCGTAATTTTGCTTTTGTTTTGCTCATATCATCTTTGCATCATCTTGGTGTCAGCACGCGTATTTCGTTGAGCTCGACAATTTCCGTAACTGTCTCAGAACCGTTTGGAGTCAATTGGGGAAGATGGACCTTCGTGTGACTTGAACTGTAATTAGTCTTAACTCTCCGGACTTTGACTTAACTTTCAAAACCCATATATAAGTGAGTCATCTTACAGATGTCTCTCCCTTGCTCATTTCTCTCTTCAACGTGCATGCAATTCCAGAGGAGACTCCAGGAGAAGCTCTCCACGTTTTCTTTCTCTCTCTTCTTTCCTTCTCTTGCTCGATTGTGGGTTGGATCCCTTGTTGGATTTGGGTTGGCTACTCTTCTTTGGATTGGGTTTTGTTTCTTTTCTCTCATCTGTGTTGTGGCTTGGTAAGTGGGTTCTTTCCCAACTTCTTCTTCTCCAATTGCTTCTCCCATTCTCTGATTTCTTTGTCTTCATCTCATGCATGTGTGATTGCTTTGATTTGTTTTGATTTTAGTTGCTTGGAGCTTGATT
The DNA here is from genome assembly GCA_037013555.1 of Sextonia rubra. Lineage (NCBI taxonomy): Eukaryota > Viridiplantae > Streptophyta > Magnoliopsida > Laurales > Lauraceae > Sextonia > Sextonia rubra. Next base: position 12,998,156 of record JASUAD010000014.1, on the reverse strand, counting down.
TCAGAGGATTTGTCAGATTTGAGGCAAGTATAAGTACAGGCTTTGATAACACATATGGGTGTTTGTTTGATGGCTTTGATTCACTCTTATTCTTTATCTAGCATGTTTTACAGCCACAATTTGTGAATTTGGAACCTCTGTAACTCATTTTATTCAGTTTCTGTATCAAAATTTCGTTTCTGTAATCTTCCCGAATTCGCGTCTGTATTGTACGGCTAAGCCGTAACCCTGTACGGCTTAGATTCCAGAGAGTGACAAATTCGAGTTTGTTCTACGGCTAGGCTACGGCTAAGCCGTAATTTGTCCTACGGCTGAGCCGTAAGCTAACCGTGACCCAACCGTGACCTAAGCCGTGAATTTAATCTCTGATCAGTCGAAACTTTTCTGATATCAGTGTTCTTACGGGGAAGCTACGGCTAAGCCGTGATGGTCTACGGCTAAGCCGTGGACTCCACCGTAGCTCAGCCGTGAGATGTATCAGATCAGAGGGGGAAAGGATGACAGTTTAGCCGTGTTCTGAAGGGAACCACGGCTAAGCCGTAGTGCATAATACGGCTACGCCGTAGGATGCCACGGCTAAGCCGTAGGTCACCCATGGCTAAACCGTAAGACCTGTAAAATAACACTTAAACGTAGGATAATGGTGTGACCTTGTAGGGCTCAAACACAGGTTAACCATACCCGTAAATCGGCCCAATGGATTCTTTGGATCGCATGAATAGTCTGTTAGGCTGTGACTTATTCATGTGAGCGTTGATCACTGTTAAGCACCTCCCCATGGGTGTTGGTTTAAGGGACTTCGATGCACATAAGGATTATATTGCAACACTAGGATGGCAACGGTGCATCGAATAACTTAAAACTACATCAACATGCACGGTTAGTGACAGTGATGCAACTAGATTAGACTTGGCTTGTAATGAACCTTGAATCCGTATTAATCTGAGATGCATTGCATATTGTTTATGGTTTTGCCCTCTGTTCTGTTAATCTATGTTATGCATTCCTCAGTCATTTTGCTTTCGTTCTGTATATCTGTATTATTCTTCGCTCTGTACTATGTTTTAATCTATGCTATGCTTTGTATATTCTCTGGCTTTGTATATCTCTGATTTTTGGGTATTCCCTGGTGGCTCTGCCCAGAGGTTAATACGTGAGGATAAGATCCGGTCCTTGTCATCGGTGAGTCCAAAGCGGATAATCTCCTTTCTTTAGCTTTGATTTGATTGGTATTAGTCTGGCTCTACTCAGCCTCAGCCCTAGGATACCCGACGGGGTTACCTCTGGCGTAGATCTCTGTATCTCTGTATAACTGCAGTGTTGCTTTGTCTTGGGACCCCGGAACCCAGGAAACCGAGACCCGCTTGTACCTTTGGCCTGGACAGCGGTGTTCTCCTCTGCTTTGCTCTGCTCTGCTCTCTATTGGAGAGAACATGGTTAACGTAGTAGCCAACTAGTTCAGTATTCTATGTTTTGATTCACATATCATGTTTTACTTCTATGCACGATTTGCTTAGCATACTAAGATGGACTCCGTATTTAATCTTCTGTCCCTATTTCATTCGCTTTGATACTATGCGTGTTTCTTTCCTGTTACTTGTATTTGCTGGATCGTTGTATTCATTGGTGTTGTCTGTGGTGTTGCAGGCGCAGTTACCTTGCCCAGCTCCCCGGCGGTCGAGGAGGCTGCAGGGGCGAGTGTAGAGGCACCCTCCGGTCTGGCAGAGTGGGCCTGATCACTTCTGCCAAGTGCGTGCATGCATACCAGTGGCTTTTATTTTGAGTTTTGGTTTCAGGGGATATGTGTATTCAGACCTTGGATCTTTGGATCTTTGGACTTGGGACTTGTATTCTGTATATTTTGTATATATTGATTTTGGTGTGTATTCGGTTTTATCTCAGTGTATTTGTCTTTGTCTTTTCCGTTTCGTATTTGCTTTGGCTTCCGCTATCTTATTTTCCTTTGTTGCTTGCTATGATATGTACAGCTTCCGCGTACGCTTAGTTCGCACGTGTTAGATCCCTTGTGTGCGTGCATCTGGACTGGGTTTGGGTGCACGTGCACGGGAGTACGTGTGTCACCGGTTTAGCTTTTCGCTAACCCCCGAATTCTGGGCTCGGGTCGTGACACATACATTATTTGGTATGAGATACCTAGATTGTAATGAATGAAGGGGATCATGGATAGTTAGTCTTAATCCAAATTTTGACCAACTTTGATCCGCACCAGTCTAGGAGGTATTTGCACTCCCCAAGGAGGCATACCCCGCAGGATTGGGATTCCGATGTATTCTGAATTTTGTGGTTATGAGGATTCCCACATAAATTTGGTAGAATACTAAACCCTAATGTCATTTAAATTCATTAATTGAATGTATGGTTATGTGCTACAGTATTACAAGCATGAATTCGAATACTTTCAATCCACTTGCGACCATCCTCAACCAAAATAAGTTGGTGGGATCCAACTATGTAGACTGGAAACGGAATCTGGATATTGTCCTGACAGCTTCAGGATATAAATATGTCCTTACCAAAAACCCCCTTGAAGAGCCTGGCCCAGATGCATTAGAAGCAGAAAAGGACCTTTACACTAAATGGGGCAAAGACGATGAGATGACCCGATGTTACATTTTGGCATCCATGTCTAGTGTGCTGCAACATCAACATCAATCTTATAAAACTGCATATGATATGATATCGAACTTAAAGGAGATGTTTGCAGAACAAGGCAGACCTGCTAGGCAGGCAGCCATGAGGGTGCTCATTAGCACCAAGATGGCTGAAGGTACATCAGTACAGGAACACATGTTGAAAATGATGGACTCATTAAATGAGTTAGATGTACTGGGAGCTGCGATTGATGCAGAATCGCAGATTGACATAATCCTAGGCAGGCAGCCATGAGGGTGCTCATTAGCACCAAGATGGCTGAAGGTACATCAGTACAGGAACACATGTTGAAAATGATGGACTCATTAAATGAGTTAGATGTACTGGGAGCTGCGATTGATGCAGAATCGCAGATTGACATAATCCTTGAGTCACTACCAGAGTCATTCAACAATTTCAAGGTCAATTATAATATGAATAAAATGAATCTGACTCTAGCTGAACTATCTAGTCAGCTGGTAGCAACTGAAGGGATTATGAAGAAGAAACCAACTGCCTTAATGACAGAAAAGTCAGATGCCAAGTCCAAGCCAAAAGGCAAAGGGCGGAAAGGCAAAAAGAAATCAGTTCCAAAGGGTCCTAAGGTGGAGAATGGTCCAACTGGTGGCGTGGCTAAAGCTAAGGGTTCAGGGACAAAAGGAAAGTGTTTCCATTGTGGTAAGACAGGACATTGGAAGAGGAATTGTCCAGAATATCTGTCTAAGAAAAAGACCCCAGGTATGATTGAGTCACTTATATCTGAAGTTAGTTTTGCAACTGGTACTTCAGAATCCTGGTGTGTGGATTCCGGGGCAACTAATCACATATGTAATACGTTGCAGGGGTTCAGGGAAACCAGGAGGCTAAGTGATGGAGAAATCATTGTCAACCTAGGATCTGACGCTAAGGCGGAAGCTGTTTCAGTAGGAGTCATTACTTTATGTTTTTCAAATAAGAAATTGGTTTTGTCAGAAACATTATATGTACCGTCTTTAAGGCGGAATTTAATTTCAGTTTCTAGTTTGGTGAATAAAGGTTATTCTATTACTTTTGGTACTGAAGTTGTCATAAAGAGGAATGGTACTTTCATATGTTCTGGCAAGGTAACCAATGGACTTTATTTGTTAACTCCCACGATGTATGAGATACATGATACTGAAACAATTAGTAGATCATCATTAAAGAGAAAGTCACCTTCATCTAATCCAACAAAACTTTGGCACCTGAGGCTAGGTCATATAAACCTTAACAGGATTGAGAGGCTAGTGAAAGATGGTATCTTACCTTCATTGGTGGTAGAACCAATGCCTATCTGTGAGTCCTGTTTGGAAGGTAAAATGACTAAAAGACCCTTTTCAGCTAAGGGTAATAGGGCCAAAGATTTATTGGAATTAGTGCATACTGATGTTTGCGGACCCATTAATGTCAGGGCCAGAGGAGGATATGAGTACTTCATCACTTTCACAGATGATTACTCAAGATATGGTTACATATACCTTATGCACCGCAAGTCCGAAGCTTTTGAAAAGTTCAAAGAATTTCGAGCGGAAGCGGAAAAGCAATTAGGTAAGAGTATCAAGACTCTTCGATCAGATCGAGGAGGGGAATATCTCTCTGCTGATTTTATGGGTTACTTATCAGAAAATGGGATTCTATCCCAGTTGTCTGCTCCTGGTATGCCTCAACAGAATGGAGTAGCAGAAAGAAGGAACCGGACTCTTTTAGATATGATTAGGTCTATGCTGAGTTTCTCAAGATTACCTATATCCTTTTGGGGATATGCTTTGGATACTGCAATGTACATACTAAACCTCGTACCATCTAAGTCTATACCTAAGACTCCCCGGGAATTGTGGTCTGGGCGAAAGCCTAGTCTACAACATTTACACATTTGGGGTTGTCCAGCACACGTGCTCAAGGTTAAGACGGATAAGTTGGAAGCGAAGTCGGAAGTATGCACATTTGTAGGATATCCTAAAGGAACTAAAGGTTGGTTATTCTATAATCGCAGAGAGCAGAAAGTGCTGGTCAGCACCAATGCGGTTTTTCTGGAGGAAGATTATATGATGGACCAGAAATTTTTAGAAAAGGTGATCTTGGAAGAGATTCAGGAGAAATCAATTCCAAATCCAAGTATGACCGGACTTGAGGAAGAACCGCCCTTACCAGACCTAGTAGTTACACCAGTACCTCGTCGTAGTGGGAGGATTGTCAGACCCCCTGACAGGTTCTCATTCTTGGGAGAGTCTTATGAAGCAATCCCAGAAGAGCCAGAACAAGATCCCTCTAACTATGATGAAGCAATAAATGACTTAGACTCGGGACGCTGGCAAGATGCTATGAAAGCTAAGATGGAGTCTATGTACTCAAATCAGGTCTGGACACTTGTGGACTTGCCTGCCAATATTAAACCTATTGGGTGCAAGTGGGTCTACAAGAGAAAAAGAGGACCAGATGGAAGAGTGGAGACTTATAAGGCTAGGCTTGTTGGGAAAGGATATACTCAGAAAGAGGGGATCGATTATGAGGAAACCTTCTCGCCAGTAGCCATGCTCAAATCCATCCGGATACTCTTATCCATTGCGGCTCATCTCGATTACGAGATTTGGCAAATGGATGTCAAGACGGCTTTTCTCAACGGCCATCTTGAGGAAGACATCTATATGGTGCAGCCAGACGGTTTTGTAGCTAAAAACCAGGAGCGAAAAGTTTGCAAACTGCAGAAGTCTATTTATGGACTGAAGCAGGCATCCCGAAGCTGGAATATCCGTTTTGACCAGGCAATCAAGTCATTTGGTTTTTGTCAAAATCCGGATGAGTCATGTGTGTTTTGAAAAGTGAAGGTGACAGGGTAGTTTTTCTGGTTTTATATGTCGATGACATCCTTCTCCTCGGGAAAGACATAGGAATGTTGTCAACGGTAAAAGTTTGGTTAGCCAAGACTTTTGATATGAAGGACTTGGGAGAAGCTAGTTACATCCTAGGGATCAAACTCTATCGAGACCGGAAAAATAGGATGATTGGCTTATCCCAAGCTGCATACATAGATAAGGTGCTAGTACGATTTGCAATGCAAGACTCCAAGAAGGGTATCACACCTTTCAGGCATGGAGTGCACCTTTCCAAGGATCAGTGTCCAAAGACACCCGAGGAAAAGGAGCAAATGAGGTCGATACCATACGCTTCGGCTGTTGGTAGCCTCATGTATGCTATATTATGTACTAGACCAGATATCTGTTATGTAGTGGGCCTAGTCAGCAGATATCAATCTAATCCAGGACCTGAACATTGGACTGCTGTAAAATGTATTCTCAAATACTTGAGAAGGACTAGAGATTACATGTTGATTTATAGCAGTGATGAGTTGATTCCAGTCGGATACACAGATTCTGACTTTATGTCAGATAAGGATTCTAGGAAATCCACCTCTGGTTATGTATTTATGCTTGGAGGCGGAGCTATCAGCTGGAGGAGTATAAAACAAGAATGTACCGCTGATTCAACCTCGGAAGCTGAATATGTAGCAGCTTGTGAAGCAGCTAAGGAAGCAGTATGGCTTAAAAGATTCCTTTTGGAACTTGGGGTGGTACCTTTGGCACGACAGCCACTCACAGTTTACTGTGACAGCAGCGGGGCAGTCGCTCAGTCAAAGGAACCCAGAAGCCATAAAAGCCAAAAGCATGTACAGAGGAAGTATCACTTAGTCAGAGAGATTGTGCAGAGAGGTGATATTGCTATTACCAAGATAGCCTCTGCAGACAATTTGGCAGATCCCTTTACTAAGCCTTTGACTACCAAAGTCTTTGAGCAACACGTAGAAGGGATGGGCATGAGATGCAACCCTGACTGGCATTGAGCCCAAGTGGGAGATTGTTAGTTTTTGTGGACTCAATCCATCAGTTGATGTAATAAATTGATTAATTTCTTTATTTATCAATAAAATCATGCTTTACTTTCATGAGATGAATGTTATTTTACTACTTCATGCACATGACCAATACGTATGACATAATGGTTCATGAGTTGAACCGGGTCCCATTAGTATATTAGATGTGATATATGTGCATGGATGAGATCCACACGCGGGAGATATATGTCACAAATCTTATACTTAAATAGCTTCACAACCAGTAATGAGACTGGGCATCTCATTTGATAAGGTTGCAGCACTTTGATCACTATGAGATATTGTGATTTGTCTCGATCATCAGAATGTAAGATTCTGGATCAATAGTGCCGGTACATTGGATGTATTGAAGGACCATGAGATGCACCTTATGGTATTCCGTCTCAATAATAAGGTATGCTCTTATAATTCCCTAGCAATAGGCTCTCAATCTTGAGACATTGACGAACTCAAGTTTCTATCTATTCATTTGCTTTGAGTCACCGATGAGTGAGGCCGACTATAGGTTAACACCTCGGTGTCTTGGGTATATGGTAGTAGAACTGTGGGAACGTTGAATGATCAAGATGGAATCTATCTCTATTATCCCCTTGTGCCAATTAATGGATTTGTCATTAGTAAGTGTGCACCCATCTCAATTAAGAGTTAATTGGATGGTACTGATGATTACTGTGATTAATTGAGGCTCAAGGATAATAAGATGTAGAACTTAGATTGGAAGAGACGGATTTATTCCAATTGATCCACGGATATTGATAGAGGGGCCTACTTGTGGTAATTGGGAAGTTTAGGGTCTTCATTGTAATTTATTCCTAAGACTGGAGTGCAATTGCATTTATATAGTGGTGTTATTTGCAATTAACTGTGGGCCCGGATTGCACATGAGATGTGGGGTCGCGGTGTTCCAGTTGGAGCCAGCTTTCTAAGGAATCCCTAGTGGTCCCCACGCTAGCCCAAGATATTGGAAAACACTAATCCGACTTGGACTCTAGAAATAAGAGTTTGGAAAGGAGAAAGTTGCTAATTGCTTTGGAAGTAAGACTTCTATTTCAATTAGACAAGGGAGAGATTTGGAAGTCTATCAAATATCCTTGGACGTCCAAGAGAGTCCCCCTCACGCCCAAAACCCTTTCGTGCAAGAGTTGCGCGAGTTACTCTCCTCTCCTTTCTTCTAGTTCCTTGGAGTCTCGAGTTGGGATTTTCTCCTGAAGATTCCACCGTTCTTCTTGAGAAAAGAAATCCAATTCGGGGGTCATAGTGTGGAAGGCTAAGAGGTCTTGAAGAAGTCCATTAGAGCACTGCGGGTCTCCAAAGGTATGATCTACTTCTTGCATGTCGTAGGTTATTTTGGATGTTTAGTGCTGGTATAATTTTTATAGTCACGAGATTGAGGGTAACACATCCTGGATTGGGTTTTGGTCTTATGGATAGTTGATCCCTGTGTCAAGTGGGTCAAAAGTTTTGAAAATCTATCCACGAGACCCACCTACTTCCAACAACAACCACTTTTATAACCCACATCAGAAATCTAATTAGTGACCTAAAAATGATCACACAATATGTCACAACCTGAGCCCAGGCAATCGGGGATTAAGATTAAACCTAATCAGTAACACATGTACTCCCGTGCATATACACTTAGACCCTGTCTAAATGCACACGTACAAGAAAAATTCACACGTGCAAACATAGTGTATGCGAAAGCTGTAAGTATCATTGCATGAAGGACACGCTATACAAAACCATATGTACAAGATTACATGAAGTACACGATGTATAAAAAAATAAAGTGAGGAAACAGTGTTTATGTAAGGAAATACAAAATGTATATTGTAGACCAATCCCATGGTATAGATCCAAATGCAACCTAAGCAACAGAAAGAGACTTATGCAAATGCCGGTTCACTCTCCTGTGGAGTGATCACACCCACTCCTCTAGCCCTGGCGGGGCTTCTCTTGTCTCTCCTGGAGTCTTGCTGACCAATGAGGGGTCGGTAGCAAGATCTGAGCCTACAACGCCAAAACAACTAATGAATAAATGATTTAGCAAAGCATAAGCAAACAATAAGGTAACACGTGTTGTATCTACAAGAATAATTAAACAAGTAATAGTGCAATGAGTTTCACTTTCGTATACTAGGCAAATCGTGCATAAGAATAAATTATGCTATCAGAATCATAAATTAGATATACTTGCTAGGTGGCTACTGCATTTGTCATATTCTCCCTATTGAGAGCAGGTGGTGAGAACACCATCAACCTAGCTAGGGTACGAATAGGTCTCTAGTCCCGGGGTCCGGAAGTCCCAAGACAGGAGCACACCGCAGCTGCAACAAACAGGCTATGTCAAAGTCAACCATGTCGTGTATCCTGAGGCCGAGGCTTAGTAGAGCCAGACCGTGTCAGTCATGTCAGGTAATGCACGTCAATTCAAATCACATGCAAGCAGTCATATACAAGTCATACAGTACATGCATCAGTCAAATAACAATGTTAACTCTTTCAAGACAGATACAAGTATAAAAGAATGGAGGGCAATAACGGAAATCAATATGCAATGCAAGTCAAGTTATTCCAAGGAATCATGATTGTTTACTAACCAACCTTAAACTAGTTGTCTAGTGTTTCTAACCATGCATGATGATATAGTTTTAAGTTGTTCGATACACAATTGTCCATCTTGTGGGTGTTGCAATGTATCAAGAAATGTGTATCGAAGTTCCTTAAACCAACACCCATGTGGAGGTGCTTAACAAATGGAAAACAACATGAATGCGTCACAACCCTTAGGACCATTCATGCGATTTGTATATTCCATTGGGCAAGTTAAAGTTACCCACATCCTAGCTCAAAGGCCCTACAAGGTCTCTTTATTAAGCCTATCCTTTTTTTCCATTTCTCAGTGGTTGTACAGCTTAGCCGTGGGTGAACTTACAGCTTAGCCATAGACATCTTACGGCTTAGTTGCATTATGTACTGTGGCTCAACAGTGGTCCCCCCCTCCCTCAGACTGTTCATCCGCATTGACGGCGAGCCACAGTTGAACCGTGCATTCTTTTACGGCTGGACCGTGATTGCTCTACAACTCAGCCACTGTTGAGTATGGCTTAGTCCAAGCACACCATATGGCTTAGCCGTGGTTGGACCGTAGAGGTTTTTCTTAATTTACTACTCTCTGTATATCAAGCCATAGCTTGACCTATGGTTGGGTCACGGCTAGCCTACGGCTTAATTGTAGTGCATTCTACGGCTTAGCCATAGCCTGATCGTAGAGAAAAATCAAGTTCTGTAGCTCTCTGGAACCTGAGCCGTAAACATCTTATGGCTTGGTCGTAAGCTTTAGAGAGACATGTTCTGAACCTGTTACAGAACGAACTGAAGTTTGGATACAAGTGAAACAGAAGGAACAAACCTATAGAATCTGATCCAAAAAGGGCTGTAAACACCAAATCATGCAAGAGATATGAGAGTAAAAGCAATTATAACTTACTAACCGGTGTTCATCCATATCATGCTTATACTTGCTTCAAATGACCTGTGTCACGCAAATAGTTGTCCTTTGGCTCAAATTCGAAGTCTACACGCCGCTCTAGCAAGCATGCATGCACAGAGTAAGAAGAACAGGGTGCAGGCAGTGCATGATGAAAACTCAAGAACTCGAGACTCATATATGATAACATGACTCAAGAGCTTACCTTTGAACACACAAGTAGATCGATGAAAAGGAAGCAACGGATTCTTCCAGTTTCTTTGATTTGATCGTGAAGAATGAACAAAAGAAAGGAAGAAACAAAGAGCAGAGAAGAGGGAGTCAGTTACGGAAGTCAACAAGCTTGACGAGAGACACGTGTTGACACCAAGATGATGCATGAATGACGAAATCACACAAAATAAAAAATTACGAAGAAGGGCTCGTGTATACCTAATCCAGGTTAAACTCAACCCAACTACCTATCCATGACCCGAAACGAAACTTAAAAGGACAAAACAACAAACATAAAACTAATTCACTAGAAAATTACCCAAGAACACATTCATTATTCGCTAAACCGGATTAAGTTGGGTCGGAGTGTTGCATCTTCCCCCACTTAAGAATCATTCCGTCCTCGGAATGAACACATACCTGCTTAAAGAGATGGGGATACTATCGTGCCATCTGCTCCTCTAATTCCCAAGTGGCTTCATCACGTCCATGATGTTCCTAAAGTACTTTGACCCATCGTATGGTTCTTGTATGCAAGATCTGCTCTCTTGTTCCAATGATACGAAGCGAACGCTTGACATATGACGCATTTGGCTGGATTTGCACATCATCGTATCGAATGACGTGAGTAGGGTCTCAAACATATTTACGGAGCATTGACACATGGAATACATAATGTATTCCAGAGAACTCAACTGAAAGAGCCAACCTGTATGCCAAATCACTGATTCGACTTTTGATCTTGAACGGGCCAACATATCTCGAGCCAACTTGCCTTTCTGACCGAAACATATAGTACCTTTCATCGGCGAGACCTTTAGAAAAACCCAATCTCCAACCTGAAACTCTAAAGCTCTTTTATGAGTATCTGCATAATTCCTCTGTCTTGACTGAGCAACCTTCAAATTCTCTATTGCCTTTTGTAATTTCTCAGTCGTTTCAGCAATGGTAGTCGGTCCGTGAAAACTTTGGATTCCAACCTCTTTCCAACACATAGGACTTCGGCATTTATGTCCGTACAAGGCTTTATAGGGAGCCATGCCAATACTCTCATAGAAACTATTATTATAGGCGAATTCACATAATGAGAGATGTAGATCCCATTCATTCTCAAAGCTTAAGATACTGGCTCGTAACATGTCTTCTAATGTCTGAATCGTATGTTCTGACTGCCCATTGGTCTGCGGGTGATACGCCGTGCTGAAACTCAACTTGGTACCCATCGTTTCTTGGAAAGCTTTCTAGAATGACAAAACAAAATGACCATCACAATCGGACAAGATAGACACGGGCGTACCATGCAACTTGACGATCTCGTCTAGGAACTTTTTAACTATCTCTGAAAATGTCATGTCTTTCTTGAACAGAATAAAGTGGGCTGATTTCGCCAATCTGGCCACGATCAACCAAATGGCATTATGCTTATTACTTGTCAGGGGTAAGCCCGAAACAAAATCCATCGTAATGTGTTCCCATTTCTACTGAGGGATCTGTAACGGATGTAAAGAACCAGGAGGCTTCTGATGGTCAACTTTCACCTTCTGACAAGTCAGGCATTTAGCTACGAACCCTTTAATTTCTCTCTTCATGTTGTTCCACCAAAACCGGTCTTTTAAGGCTCAGTACATCTTCGTACTCCTTAGGTACATTGTATATCAAGCATAGTGTGCCTCAGTCATCAAGTGCTCCTTCAAGCCATCTATTGCTGGGACACATAATCGGTTTCAGAAATACAATACTCCATCCTCCAGTCGAAAGTCTGGTCGATCTCCGATATGGTCTCAGGTTCGCTTCAAGGTCGGCTCTTCAAATTGTCGGTCTTTAATTTGCTAAATCTCCTCAGGCTAGAAAACAAGCGTACTAGCTAATATTACGAAATCATCCACCAATCTCACTTCGACAGGCTGATCGTGTACAAGCAAATGGAAGTTTCCTAAAACATTAAGAGTCTCTGACTTTCTACTCAGTGCATCGGCCACCACATTTCCTTTCCCTGGATAATCTTGATAGGGAAGTCCTAGTCCTTAATAAACTCGAGCTCTCTGCATTGCCTCATATTTAACTCATCCTGCATGAACAAATATTGTAAGCTATGGTGATCCGAGTGTACCTCAAACTTCACACCATATAAGTAATGTCGCCATAGTTTTAAAGTGAACAAAATGGCTGCTAGTTCCAAATCATGTGTGGCATAGTTCTTTTCATACTCTTGGAGTTGTCTAGATCCATAGGCAATCACCTTACCATGTTGCATCAACACATGGCCCAAACTAACTCGAGAAGCATTCGAATAAATCACAAACCCTTCGTTTCCATCAGGTAGTGTCAGTACTGGTGTAGTCGTTAGCTTTTCTTTCAAAGTTTGAAAACTTGTTTCACACTCATCAGTCCAATTAAAAGGAACATTCTTCCGAGTCAACTTGGTCAAAGGAGCAGATATTTTGGCAAAGTCTAGGACAAATCTGCAGTAATAACCTAGAAGTCTAAGAAAACTCCTAATCTCTGTTACAGATTTCAAGCTCAGCCAATTCACAACTGCCTCAACTTTTTCTGGGTCAACTGCCAATCCCTCTCGTGAAATGATTTAACCAAGAAATGCTACCTGCTCAAGTTAAAACTCACATTTCGATAACTTAGCGAATAACCGATGCTCTCTCAACATTTGCAAGGCTTTTCTCAAATGTTCTATATGCTCCTCTACAGTCTTAGAGTACACCAAGATATCATCAATGAATACCACAACAAAATGGTTCGAGAAAAGAGCAAAGATTTGATTCATCAAAGCCATAAAAGCAACGGTGCAGTAGTTAAACCAAAAGGCATCACGAGGAATTCATAATGATCGTATCGTGTCCTGAAGGCAGTTTTTGGAATGTCATCTTCCATCACTCTCAATTGGTGATACCCAGACCTTAAGTCAATCTTAGAAAAATACGTTGCACCTTGCAGTTGATCAAACAATTCATCAATACGCGGCAGGGGATACTTATTCTTTATTATCACCTTATTCAACTGCCGGTAATCAATACACATCTGAAAAGTGACGTCTTTCTTCTTAACAAATAGCACCAGAGCTCTCCACGGTGACATGCTCAGACGTATGAAACCCTTATCCAAAAGATCCTGCAATTGCTTCTTCAATTCCCATAACTCCATAGGGCCATCCGATATGGAGCTTTACTAATCGGCGCAGTACCTGGCATAAGGTCTATAGTGAATTCCACTTCTTGCACAGGGGGTAACTCTGGAACTTCATCGGGAAAGACATCTGGGAAATCACGCACCACTGGAATCTCTCCAAGCTGCTTTGAATCCTGTTTCTTCGAAACAAAGGCAATGAATCCTTCACACCCTTTGCATATCAATCGATCCGCCTTACATGAGAAGATAACACGCCTGGGACATTTCTTCTGACTACCGTTGAAATGAAACCCATTCCTTAAATCAAAATAAATCATCCTACTGTAACAGTTCACACAAGCTCAATACCTCGCTAGCCAATCCATTCCAAGGATCACGTTGAAGTCCAACATCGACAGTAAGATTAAGTCAACTAGGAGTTGACGACCTTCTATTCGCACGTCACATTGGGGGTAGTATACACTACACTCTACTCTTTTGCCAATAAGAGTGGACACCACCAACACATACGGTAGCGACTTAGGCGGCTGCCGTAGCTGTTCAACAAACTGAGGTGCTATGTACGAACAGGTAGACCCCAAATCAAACAATGCAACAGCTTCTGCTTGTGCAATCAAAATAGTACTTTCCACAACATTCGCATCCTCCGCACTTTCATGGGTGGCGGCGTAAGCACGGGCAGTCTAGCGTTGCGGCTTCTAGCCTTGATGAGGGTGCTGTGGTTTGCCCTGAGCTGTGGAAGCAGTAAACTTGGACTGTTGAGAAAACTTAGACGTCGGACATTGAGCCACCATATGTTCCATGGAGCCACAACCTAAACAGGCTCCTGTTTTCCTCCAGCATAGCTTTGTCTCATGTCCTCAACCACAATGCTCACATCTAACTCCAGCTAAACTAGGAGTTCCTTGCCTTTTTTTCAGCTTCTTTTGCGCTTGCCCCTTTAACCCAAATGATGCATTTCTCTTAGGGTCCGCAGCTCTTTCTTCCTGCATATTGGCCTCGGCAGAATAGGCCCTGTCACAACATCATCAAATGTCACTGGCCGTTGAAATGCTGTTACATAGTTCTTATATTGGGGATTTAGGCCATTGATAAAACGGTTAACCTTCTTTTCTTTCGTATTCACCTTATCCTCTTCAAAATGAGAAAGCTGCATGAACTTGTGCACATACTCAGCTACCGTCATCTGTTGTTGCTGTTGTAAGGACAAGAACTCCACTTCCTATGCCCGTTGTATATGGGCCGGAATAAATTTTCTTCTAAACTATTTCTTCAAGGTCTCCCACACTGTCACATTGGACATGTCCTTATAGGAATCGCTCACACTCTTCCACCAAGTCCTTGCCACATCATGGAACATAGATGCTGTGAGTACGACCTTCTACATGTTAGTGTATACAATTCTATCGAAGAGATCCCTGGTGTGCTCCAACCATTGATCGGCTTTCAAAGCATCTTCATGCCATAGAACTCAGTGGCACCGTGTTTCTGGAATTTGTCATAGAGTGTATTGGGATCGTTCTCCTTAGGTTGGAAAACCACTTGTTGCTCCACATGAGGTGGAACTAATGCTTAACTTTGTCTGTCTACAATGGACGCGACTTGCGCCTGCAAAGAATGCACTATCTAAGCCTGAGCCTGCATTGCTTGGAGCAGCATGAGAAAACAATCATCCATGCTAAGTGGCTGTTGTGGCGCTATTGAGCCACTCTCATTATCTCCATGGTTATTATTATTGGTACTAAATCCGGATGCCATGTCCTGCAAAAGTGGAGGGTCGATACTCAAACACAAGTCGTCGCCATTACCTATCCCAAAGCCAAGCAGAAAGCAGACTATAAAGTCAAATAGTCGAACGTCCTCACCATGTTCCTAAATGCCTACATGCTTAGCACCTAAAACAAGCAATGCTCTGATACCATACAATAAGTATGTCACAACCTAAGCCCAAGAAATCAAGGATTACGATTCAACCTCATCAGTGACACACGTACTCCCGTGCATACACACTTAGACCTTGTCTAAATGTACACACACAAGGGAAATTCACACGTGCAAACATAGTGTACGCGGAAGTTGTAAGTATCAGTGCATGAAGGACACGCTATACAAAACCATATGTACAAGATTACATGAAGTACACGATGTATAAAAACAAAAGTGAGGAAACAGTGTCTATGTAAGGAAATACAAAATGTATATTCTAGACCAATCTCATGGTATAGATCCAAATGCAACCCAACCAATAGAAAGAGACTTTTGCAAATCCCAGAGAGCGATCACACCCACTCCTCTAGCCCTGATGGGGCTTCTATTGTATTTCCTGGAGTCTTGCTGACCGACGAGGAGTCAGCAGTGGGATCTGAGCCTACAACACCAGAACAACTAATGAATACGACGATTCAGCAAAGTATAAGCAAACAATAAGGTAACAAGTGTTGTATCTATAAGAAAAATTAAACAGGTAATATTGCAATGAGTTTCACTTTCGTATACTAGGCAAATCGTGCATAAGAATGAAATATGCTATCAGAATCATAGATCAGATAAACTGCTAGGTGGCTACTACATTTGCCATATTCTCCCTATTGAGAGCAAGCGGTGAGAATACTATCGACCAGGCCAGGGTACAAATGGGTCTCTGGTTCTTGGGGTCCATAAGTCCCAAGATAAGAGCACACTCCAGCGGCAACAAGCAGGCTGCGCCAAAGTCAACCTCGTCGGGTATCCTGAGGTTGAGGCTTAGTAGAGCTAGACCATGTCAATCATGTTAGGTAATGCACATCAATTCAAATCACATGCAAGCAGTCATATACAAGTCATATAGTACGTGCATCAGTCAAATAACAATGTTAACTCTTTTAAGACAGATACAAGTATAAAAGAATGGAGGACAATAATGAAAATCAATATGCAATGAAAGTCAAGTTATTCTAAGGAATCATGATTGTTTACTAGCCAACCCTAAACTAGTTGTCTAGTGTTTCTAACCATGCATGATGATGTAGTTTTAAGTTGTTCGATACACAGTTGTCCATCTTATGGGTGTTGGAATGTATCTAGAAACGTATATTGAAGTTCCTTAAACCAATACTCATGGGGAGGTGCTTAACAAATGGACAACACACATGAATACGTTATAAACCTTAGGACCATTCATGCGATTCTTATATTCCATTGGACAAGTTGAGGTTGCCTACATCCTAGCTCAAAGGCCCTACAAGGTCTCTTTATTAAACCTATCCTTTTTCTCCATTTCTTAGTGGTTGTACGGCTTAGCCGTGGGCGAACTTACGGCTTAGCCATGGACATCTTATGGCTTAGCTGTATTATGTACTGTGGCTCAGCCGTGGTCCCCCCTAGATTGTTCATCCGCATTTACTGTGAGCCACAGTTGAACCGTGCATTCTTTTACGGCTAGACCGTGATTGCTCTACGGCTCAGCCATGGTTGAGTACGACTTAGCCGTAGCACACCATATGGCTTAGCCGTGGCTAGACCATAGAGGTTTTTCTCAATTTACTGCTTTCTAGATATCCAGTTGTAGCTTGACCTACAGTTGGGTCACGGCTAGCCTACAGCTTAGCCATATCCTAACCATAGAGTAAAATTGGGTTTTGTAGCTCTCTGGAACCCGACCCGTAAACATCTTACGGCTTAGCCGTAAGCTTCAGAGAGACATGTTCTAAACTTGTTACAGAACGAATTGAAATTTGGATACAAGTGAAATAGAGGTAACAAACCTATAGAATCTGTTCCAAAAGGGGCTGTAAACACCAAATCATGCAAGAGATATGAGAGTAAAAGCAATCATAAGTTACCAACAGGTGTTCATTCATATAATGCTTATACTTCCCTCAAATGAGTTGTGTCACGCAAATAGTTGTCCTTTGTCTCAAATTCGACATCTACACGCCGCTCTAGCAAGCATGCATGCAAAGAGTAAGAAAAACAAGGTGCAGGCAGTGCATGACGAAAACTCAAGAACTCAAGACTCATATATGATGGCATGACTCAAGAGCTTACCTTTGAACACACAAGTAGATCGATGTAAAGGATACAACGGATTTTCCTAGTTTATTTGATTTGATTGTGAAGAAAAACAAAAGAAAAGAAGAAACGAAGAGCAGAGGAGAGGTAGAAAAGAAGACGTTGAGTTTGAGGAGAGGTCGGTGCATGCATCTTATATTAAGAATTTATGAGAAAGTCCAACAGGTTACCGTAATTACAGTTCACGTCAAATAACCGTCTAACGGAAGCAAACGAAATCGTTTGCATGCGAGTCAGTTAGGAAGTCTATGAGCTTGACGAGAGACACGTGTTAACACCAAGATGATGTATGAATGACGAAATCACGCAAAATAAAAAATTACGAAAAAGGGCTAATGTCTACCTAATCCAAGTTAAACTCAACCCAACTACTTATCCATGACCCAAAACGAAACTTAAAAGGACAAAACAACAAACATAAAACTAATTCACTAGAAAATTACCCAAGAACACATTCATTATTTAATAAACCAGATTAATTTGGGTCGGAGTGTTACACAATATCCTTATAACAATCTTTTTATGCCACTTTAATTTCTATTTTTTATTTTTAGAATTTTTTCTTATATTGCTTCTTGCCTTTTACTCCCCCTCTCATAAAAACAACAAGTGGCAAGCTTCTTCATTTTTAATCACTTATGGCATAAAATCTATGTATTCATTTTCCATATTTTCTGTGAAAAAAAGGGTTCCTCAAAGCATTTTTTACTCGGATAATTTAACTTGTGCTCTATGGTCCATTTGGAATGTACTATCATCAAGGTGGGATTAGATGAAATTCAAGGGGCTCCCACCTTAAGGAATGATCCTATGCATGCTCCTAAAAGAGTGTATGCTAAGAAAAAAAAAAAACTCCCCATTTTAAAGTAAAAGAAGAGTAGAAAAGAGGCAATGTGACTATTTTATTTCATTATTATTTTGTTTAAGAAAAGAAAGGAGCAAAAAAATTTCAATGTGACATAGTCACATAAAGCAAGCTTTTTATGTTAATTTTAATTTTATTTTTTATTTATATAATTTTGTTTTATAGGGCTCTTTATTTGACTCCTACTTGCCTTTTGTTCCCACTCAAATATAAATAACCAAGTTAGAGGTTACTCATTTTTAATCACTTATGGCAAAAACCTTATCTATTTAGTTGTCTATGCAAACAAATAGACCATAAGAAATAATTTAGAGGATTTTATAAGAAAGAAATCAGTAGATGATACCCATACGGAAAAGGACATATTCATTTGTGGCCTACCAGAAAGGGCTTTTAGGGGCTTTCTAGTGAAACTTTTTTAATATATATATATATTAAATTGAGTGATGCTAGCGTTGCTCATTAGGTGACACTAGCATTGTTCTCCTATTTTAAATGCATCACTTCTTAGCAACTTTTTAGGGTTAAAAACCATCATTCACTTCTTTAGTAAACATTTCAAGTGACAACCATCTGCTACTGCTCTATTCTCTTACCCACTTGTGGTCCCCCAGAGCTTTTTTGTAAAGAGATGTCCAACTTCTTTGGTATATTCTAATCCAACTCATCTATTTCTTCTTGGTTTGATGTACATGTGGAGGTATATAGCCAGATTATGATTTTTTTTTTGTTTTCTTCCTCTTTTACTTAGTTAATGAGTTTCACGTGTTGGAAATGGTGTTCTTTGGTCTTCTAATGTGTTTTAATATTGCATGTATTTTCAAGTGGAGGTTTATATGTTAGAGTATCTTTTCTTAGTGTTTTCGTCTACTTCTACTTCATTATTGAGTTGCAGGTGGTGGAAATGGCATTCTTTGGTCCTCTTAACGTGTTTCAATGTTGCATGTCACTTTGTAAAATTATTATGTTTAGTGTTCTACTGCACAAGGTTTGTTATCTTTCAACATGTCATAAGCATAGGGTTTGCATGCCATTAAACTACTCTCATAATATCGAATAGTCTATAGTATAATACAACATCTTCATTTCAGTATTGCATGCTTTTATAGAAGCTACACAAGTGAAATATGTTTTTAAATTATGGATATAAATTATATTAAGAAGATTTGTAAATGGTTTATTATTATATAAACTATCTGTCACGCCCCCAAAACTGGGCTAGATCCAAATCCGGTTCTAAGGGTGTGAGAATTAGGGCCAATTAATTTTTTTTATATAAACAATATGGGCCTAGATTCCAAGTAGATCGAAGTCCTTCGGTGATCAAGCAACCATAATCACACGCAAAACCATAATCCATAACCTGCGTAGCTTAATATCACATACAACCCATATAATAAATCCCAGTAATAATTAAATCAAGGTAAGTGCTTTGAAGCATAATAGTTAAAATTGAAATTCCAAGACAAATTAATTTAATAAATAAATAAATGGCCCAAATGTGGCCTTATTACATAATCTAATGTTTCGATCTTAGCACCAATATTAGGACACCTCAGGCAATGTCAGCGGCGCTCCATTCAACAACTCCAACATCTAGCGGAATTTCTTGCGTCGCCTGACCCACCGGTTTAACACCGGTAACGGAACCTACACACAAAAAGTAGTGGGTCAGATTGACGTAATCTGGTAAGAGGGTAAACTGCAACCAATGATGTTAATCAATTGAATTAAAGCATATTTTACATTCTGCCTCAAAACACACCAAATGCAAACCCAATGGCATGAATGCACAAAAACTGGTATTCTCGCAAATACAATATACCAAAAATGAGTATTCCTGCAAATATAATATACAAAACAGGTATTCTCGAGGATATAGTATACAAAAATGAGTATTCCCGCTAGATATAACAAATGGCTCCGCTATGTACTATATCCCATAGTACATGCTTCCCGATGGCGTATGACCACCTCCAACTACGGTCGGTCAAATATATGTATATAAATACATACTATATATGAATGCATAATGAATTATGCCATGAAACCCTTAATTCATAATATCCAAACCATTATTAATTTAAGTGCTTAGATTGCGTAATTCAAAAGCATATTATGATTATGTGTCATTTCAATTTCTCTAAGAGTAAGTACTAATCTACCTAATAGTCATAGTTAATTAAATATATACATGGAGACCAACCTTCCTTCAAAATGGTAATGAGGGTCCACGATGTTAATATCCTATTTTCAATGTCTATCATGTGGTGCATCCCAGATTTCACATTTCCATTTTGAATCCGGTCCAACCATCATGTGACATTCAACCAGCTTTTGCCAAAAACCAAACCCATTTAATCCAATTATGTTAAGTTAATGTGTTTTGCGAGTCAAGCAAAAGGTATTCAAATTTCAAATCTAAACTAAATCAAATTATGTTCAAAGGAGAGAGAACAATTAGGTTCCTAATTTTCATTGATGTGTATAAAAAACACCTAATTATTTTATATAAAACAAAATATCTAAATCCCGGATTCAAATTCGGAATTTAAAGTCAAATTAAAATCCAAATTAGAATTTCAAATACAGTCTAATTAAGATTCTAATCATTCCTAATTACATCTTAATTAAATTCCAATTGAACTAATTAAAATACTAATCATACATAATTGAATATTAATTAAGATTCTAATCAAGTCATAATTAAACCCAAATCAATATTCTAATCAATTGTAATTTAATGTTTTAATTACACCCACCCACTATGGAAACCCAAAATAAAATCCAAAATAAAAAAAAGTAAAAATCCAGTGAATATTCTAAATTCTAATCACCTTGGCCCATTGAATCCACTAACCACCTACCAAAAACCTAGCCCAGCCCAACGGGCCCAGCTCAATCTCGACCAGGGCCCAGCAGGCCTAACCCAACCACAACTAGGCCCAGCAGCAGCCCGGCCAGGGCTCTACCAGGCCCAGTAGCAACTAGGCCCAGCATGGGCCAGGCAGCGCTACTGCCTGGGCAGCGTAGGCAATAGCTGCCCCTTTTTATTTTTTAATATTATTTCTTTTATATGCAAATTGTTTCTTTCAATTAAATCAAATCTTTATTATTAATCCATAATCAAGACATTAAACTAATCGAATAAATCATATGTAAAGCATGTCACTTAACAAAACAACAAAAAAGATATCATTTACAATTATCCGCTTGCATGGATTTCGATGCTAAAAGCAAATCTGAATATTAAACCCTGGTTCCCTTGGAGAACTGTTAGGGCTTGGTTACAGAGGAAAGGAATAAGATGAAAGAATTGGGCTTACAAAAAAAAACGATCAAAAGCGTTTAGTGTTAGATTTTATAAAGGTTTTTCTAAATTACAAGGAAGGGCTCCTTGCCTTTTAGTGAGTTTTACAAAATTTCAGCAAAGGGCTTTTGGCTTAAAAGGGTCAAATAACTCAGGCCCCAGTCTCAAGAATGTTTAATCAACTCATCTCCAATGGGCCCTACACAAAACTACCATGCATACATGGATCCAAATCTCTAAAATAGCCTATTAATCACCTATCTAACCCCTCTCAACCTGACTCAAACCCGACAAACCTATTCGATCCAAATTAAAAATCGGGGGCTTGACATTTCATCCCTTTTAAGGACATTTGGTCCTCCAAATGACTAACATACCTCAGGAAGAAGGTGCGAATACTGTCTCTTCACTTCGTCTCTGAGCTATCATGTTGCATCCTTTGGGCGATGATGACTCCATTGAACCTTCACCCAATGGATGACGTGGTTTCTTAACACCTGCTCTTTGGTGTCAACAATCTCCACTGGCTGCTCATAGGTCATATCATCCTGCACTTGCAACGGTTCATATTGCAACATGTGCAAAGGTTCTGGTACATACTTCCTCAGCATAGAAATATGGAAGACGTTATGAACACCTAATAGTTTTAGTGGAAGTGCTAACCAATTAGCCACCTCATTGACCATGCTGATAATCTAGAACAGTCCCACATATCTTCTGGAGAGTTTCCCTTTTTGCCCAAACCATAAGGTACCACGTGTAGGTGACACCTTTAAAAACACATGGTCACCAACCTCAAATTTCAGCTCTCGCTCCTTCTCTTATATGCATAACTCTTTTGGTGGCTGCGGTTAACCTTTAGCCTTTCCTGAATCTGTTTTACGTTTTTGCTTAACCCTCCAACCACAGATGGCCCAAGAAGACCATGAGCTCCAAAATTTTACCAATTTATAGGGGTTTGCATCTTTTTCCGTACAAGGCCTTAAAAGGTGCCATGCCAATGCTAGAGTGGTAACTGTTATTATATGTGAATGCACACAAGGCCAAGCTGTCATCCCAACTGGTCTTAAAATTCAAGACACAGGCCCTCAACATATCCTACAATGTCAAGTTTGTATGTTCTGCTAGTCTGTCTATCTGGGGATGATAGGCTGTACTAAAACTCAGCTGGTTCCCAAAGCTTCCTGCAGTGATACCTAAAATTAAGATATGAACTTGCTATCCCGATCAGAGATAATAGAAACCGATGCTCCATGTAATCTTACCACTTCCTTAATATAGAGGTCTACCATCTTCTCCATTCCCTGACCCATCTTATATGATACAAAGTGGGTTGACTTAGTCAAACGGTCCACTATCACCCATATCGCATCAAAGCCCTTCCTAGTATTAGACAATCCTGACATAAAGACCATAGTAATGTGCTCCTACTTCCACTGAGGAATCTCCAACTGATGCAAAAGACCTGGGGGTCTTCTGTAATCTGCCTTAATTTGATGGCAGACCAAACATTTTCCAACAAATTCTGCGATATCCTTCTTTATATTCTTCCACCAGTAATGATCCTTTAGATCTTGATACATCTTGGCACTGCCTGGATGAATAGTATACCGAGTATTGTGTGCCTATACCATGATTTCATCCTTCAACCCTGGAAAATCAAGCACAAATTCTGCCTTTGTAATACAAAATATCATCTTCCAACTTAAAATCAAGCCTTTTATCCATATGATCTTTGATTCTTGTTATCTTAGGGTCTAGTAACTGGTGTTCTTTGATCCTCGGAAGTAATTTTAGTTCCCACAAGATTATAGTAGCCAATACTGCTTGCTCACTGATAGGCTGGAAATAAACATCTATACCTTCTAAACATCAAATCTAGAAGTATTCTACAATCATTCCGCCAGTGCACACTGCTTTTTTACTTAGAGTGCATTTACCATTTCATTAGCCTTTCTTGGATGGTACTTCAACCCAAAATCGTAATTCTTAATATAATCAATCCATCTCCTCTGTCTCATGTTCAATTCACCCTGCATAAAGAGATACTAGAGGCTCCTGTGGTCTGAATGCACTTCAAAAGTGGCTCCATAAAGATAATGTCTCCACATCTTTAAAGTAAAGACCACTACTGTTAGCTCCAAGTCATGGGTTGCATACTTCCGTTCATGCTTCTTCAATTGTCTAGACCCATATGCTACCACCTTCCCATGTTGCATGAGAACACAACCAAGTCTAACTCCGGATACATCGGTGAAAATCACAAAACTATCACTACCTACAGGTAAGGTCTCAACAGGGGTTGTGATCAACCTTCTTTTCAAATCCTAAAAACTCCACTTAGTCTCATCATTCCACACAAAAGAAACTTCCTTACAAGTCAATCTCGACAATGGGGTTGCTATCATAGAAAATCCTTCTAAAAATCGACGATAATAACCTGTTAGGCCTAAGAAACTTTGGATCTCTGACACTGTTTTCGGTCTTTTCCACTTTATTACTACTTCAATCTTTCCTAGGTCCACCGTTAAACCTTCCCTGGAGATAATATGACTAAGGAATTCTACTTGTTCCAACCAAAATTCACACTCACACTTACTTGCCTTAGCATACAATTGGTGTTCCCTCAACAGTTGTAATGAAGTGCGAAGATGCTAAGCATGCTCTTCCCAACTCTTCGAATATACAAGTACATCGTCGATCAATACCACCACAAACTGGTCCAAGTGCCGTGCAAAAACCCTATTCTTCATAGCCATAAAAGCTGTAGGTGCCTTAGTCATTCTAAAAGACATCATTAGAAATTTTTAATGACCATATTTTGTTCTGAATGTAGTTTTCGGAATATCTTAATCTCGTACCCCTAACTGATGATATCCTAATCTCAAATCAATCTTAAAAAAATATTAAGCATCCTATAATTAATCAAACAATTCACTGATTCTAGGTAAAGGCTACTTGTTCTTGATGGTTACTTAATTAAGTTGTCTATAATCAATACACATTCTCATAAAACCATCCTTCTTCTTGACAAATAACACTGGAGCCTTGCAAGGAGGGACACTCGATCTAATAAATCCCTTGTTCAACAGTTCTTGCAATTGCTCCTTGAGTTCTCTCAACTCAGCTAGGGCCATCCTATAAAGGGCTTTTGAGATCAGAGCTGTGCCTGGCACAAGCTCAATTGTAAAGTCAATCTCACGGATAGGCGGCAATCCGGGAATGTCATTGAGAAAAACATCCAAAAACTCAGACACCACTAGTGTCTCTTCCACCACTTTAGTCTGTTTATCCTCCGTGACAAACGCTATATACCCCTCAAAACCTTTCATCAACAACTTCGTAGCCTTAATAGTTGAGATCATACGAGTAACAACCTTTTTCTTAGATTCCACAAATTGTACCTCAATGCCATCATCAGCTGTTAACTTAATTGTCTTAGCATTGCAATCCATCACTGCATTATGAATAACAAGCTAATCCATGCCCAAAATGGCGTCAAAGTCATTTATCATCAATAGTAATAAATTAGCCTTTAACACAACACCACTTATCACCAATATGCAATCAGGGTAATACTTCAAACAACTAACCTTTTTACCCACTGGGGTAGCTACAACTAAATCAAATGCAGCTCAGCTACTCTAACACCAGTCTTCAAGGCAAAATTAGGGGACATATAAGAATGGGTAGAGCCAGGATCAAATAAAGCTTTAACATTGTTATCACAAATTGAAATAATACCTTTCACAATGTTCTCTGTAGCATTAGCCTATTCCTAAGTCATGGCATACACTTTGCCTACTTGCTAGGGCCTTGGTTGCTGTCTATTAGGCCTTTGAGGTCCTTGGGGTCCTCACTGAGGTCGGGGCTACTAAGGAGGTCGATACAACTGCATTTGTTGCTGCGATGCTCGAGGTCGTGGCTACTGAGGAGGGACTAGTGCTATCTGTCTCAACGGTTGTGTTTGAATAGGAGCTCCCTCTGTAGATGTCTGCCAATACTATTGGCTTTCTTCTTACCGTAGTCCTTGACTTGATGACTAGTATCTCCAGAGTGAAAATACCTTCCTGCCTCCAACACTTAGATGTTGGGTGGTTATTGCTACAAATGCCACAAGACTCCCTTTTCTGCTTCTTGAATTGGTATTATGTGGCCAGAGACTGAGCAACTTTCTACTTGGGTTGGCTCGGAGGGGCCATGTGCCTGATCACCTCCTCGGCCTAATATGCCTTATCCAAACATTCCTGGCAAGTATTCAAAACTTATGACTTGGCATGTAGTAGTATATCTGGTCAAAGGCCATCGAGGAACCGTCGAATCCTCTCGCTTTCTGGAGTGATGATAGTTGGTGCGAAATGAGAGAGATGGGTAATTATAGCTCATACTCTCGAACAGACAAATTCTCTTACTTTAGCCTAGCAAACTCTATCCTTTTCTGAATATGAACATGCTCCTGTTAGGTTTTGTGGACTCAATCCATCAGTTGATGTAATAAATTGATTAATTTCTTTATTTATCAATAAAATCATGCTGTGCTTTCATGAGATGAGTGTTATTTTACTAATTCATGCACATGACCACTACATATGACATAATGGTTCATGAGTTGAACCGGGTCCCATTAGTATATTAGATGTGATATATGTGCATGGATGAGATCCACACGCGGGAGATATATGTCACAAATCTTATACTTAAATAGCTTCACAACTAGTAATGAGACTGGGCATCTCATTTGATAAGGTTGCAGCACTTTGATCACTATGAAATAGTGTGATTTGTCTCGATCATCAGAATGTAAGATTCTGGATCACGGTGCTGGTACATTGATGTATTGAATGACCATGAGATGCACCTTATGGAATTCTGTCTCAATAATAAGGTATGCTCTCATAATTCCCTAGCAATAGGGGCTCAATCCTGAGACATTGACGAACTCAAGTTTCTATCTATTCATTTGTTTTGAGTCACCAATGAGTGAGGCCGACTATAGGTTAACACCTCGGTGTCTTGGGTATATGGTAGTAGAACTGTGGGAACGTTGAATGATCAAGATGGAATCTATCTCTATTATCCCCTTGTGCCAATTAATGGATTTGTTATTAGTAAGTGCGCACCCATCTCAATTAAGAGTTAATTGGATGGTACTGATGATTACTGTGATTAATTGGGGCTCAAGGATAATAAGATGTGGAACTTAGATTGGAAGAGATGGATTTATTCCAATTGATCCACGGATATTGATAGAGGGGCCTACTTGTGGTAATTGGGAAGTTTAGGGTCTTCATTGTAATTTATTCCTAAGACTGGAGTGCAATTGCATTTATATAGTGGTGTTATTTGCAATTAACTATGGGCCCGGATTGCACATGAGATGTGGGGTCGCGGTGTTCCAGTTGGAGCCAACTTTCTAAGAAATCCCTAGTGGTCCCCACGCTAGCCCAAGATATTGGAAAACACTAATCCGACTTGGACTCTAGAAATAAGAGTTTAGAAAGGAGAAAGCCGCTAATTGCTTTGGAAGTAAGACTTCTATCTCAATTAGACAAGGGAGAGATTTGGAAGCCTATAAAATCTCTTGGACGTCCAATAAGACTCTCCCTCATGCCCAAAACCCTTTCGTGCAAGAGTTGCACGAGTTATTCTCTTCTCCTTTCTTCTAATTCCTTGGAGTTTCGAGTTGGGATTTTCTCCTGAAGATTCCACCATTCTTCTTGAGAAAAGAAATCCTATTCGGGAGTCATAGCGTGGAAGGCTAAGAGGTGTTGAAGAAATCCATTAGAGCACTGCGGATCTCCAAAGGTATGATCTACTTCTTGCATGTTGTAGATTATTTTGGATGTTTAGTGCTGGTAGAATTTTTACTGTACATGGTCACGAGATTGAGGGTAACGCATCCTAGATTCGGTTTTGGTCTTATGTATAGTTGATCCCTGTGTCAAATGGATCAAAAGTTTTGAAAATCTATCCACGAGACCCACCTACTTCCAACAGCTCCGATACGTACTTCTTGCAAAAATTAATTATCAAAAGTAATCCAAGCCACCTCTTTAGCGATTCCCTCATACGTTTCCTTAATGGTAGTCCACCACCTGTCTGCCACATCTTGAAACATAGAAACTGCTAACTTAACCTTCTATACCCCCGTGTAGACCAAGGTTTCAAATATCTTCTTAACTTGGATGAGAAATTCTTCTACTACCATCAAATCTTCACTCCCATTGAACTCCAGAAGATCCCTCTTCTTAAACTTTTCAAAAATATTGTTTGGATCTTGGGGTCCGGGGGCAACAATAACTTGAGGCTGCCCAATCATCTGTAAAGCTTCAAGTATACTGGTCTAAAATGCTGCTTGATATGCTACCTGAGGCTAAACTAAAAACATTGGTTGCAGCATTATCGGTGGCTGAGTTGCATGTGTCGAATGAGGTTGATTCATCCTCTGCACAGCTTCTAACAACTGTGCCATCTGTTGATCCTGATGTTGCTGATGGCTTAAAATAGTTTGGAGCAAAGTCTGTATTGGATCATTAGCCGTACCGCTAGGCTTACCCGACTCCGAACTGGAGGGATTGGCTTTTGTTTTCCTTGTTCTAGGTGCCATGTCTGCAAAAAAACCATTTGTAAAAAACTGAACAACCAAAAATGTGGAAGATAACAAACTCCTGTAACCTCTAAACAATGCTAAAGTTTGTATACGATTATGTGCATCAAAACCCCATTGTCCCCACTTAAAATTCCTAATCCTCACATCAAACCTATATTTCTAGCATCTTTTAGAACTTCTAGAAACTTGACCGCTTTGATATCATCTGTCACACCCCCAAAACTGGGCCGGATCCAAACCTGATTTTAAGGGTGTGAGAATTAAGGCCAATTAAAATTTTTTTAATTTTTTAATATTATTTCCTTTATAGCAAATTCTTTATTTCAATTAAAATCAAATCTTTATTATTAATCTATAATCAAGACATTAAACCAATTGACTAAATCATATGTAAAGCATGTCATTCAACAAAGCAACAAAAAAGATATTGTTTATAGTTATCCACTTGCATGGATTTCGATGCCAAAACCAAATCTGAAGATCAAACCTTAGTTTCCTTAGAGAATTGCTAGGGCTTGGTTGTAGAGGAAAGAAAGAAGACGAAAGAATTAGGCGTATGAAGAAAAGACGATCGAAAGCGTTTCAGGTTATATTTTATAAAGGTTTTTCTAAATTACAAGAAAGGGCTCCTTGCTTTTTAGTGAGTTTTATAAAATTTCAGAAAAGGGCTTTTGGCTTAAAAGGGTCAAATAACTCAAGCCCAAGGCCTAAAAATGTTTAATCAGCCCATCTCCAATGGGCCCTACACAAAACTATCATGCATGCATGGATCCAAATCTCTAAAATAGCCTATTAATCACCCATCTAACCCTCTCAACCCGCTCAAACCCAACAAATGAATTCGATCCAGATTAAAATTTTGGGGCCTAACACTATCAATATTATAAACTGCAAATGGTATATAAACTGTTATTGTGTCCTATTATTTGTAATTTTGTTAAGCTACATTGTAATGATATGTTAAGTTCACGGATGGCTAAATACTTTAATTACTCTGGAGATGAGTCACCTCTCTTATATGATTAAGAAAATCATGTAATTCGAGCAATTACTAAAGAAATTGAACTTGGAAATTATATATTAGTACAAATGTTGATAAAGACATCTGGATACTTTCCAAACAACAAAAAGAGTATGTTAGAGAATGTGTCTATATCATCTACCTAAGATTGATTATATGAGAACAGACTACGCTCTTATCATGGGGCTTGTTGAATTATGGCGTCCGGAGACAAATACCTTTCATCTCTCTTGTAGTGAGGCAATGATTACTCTTAAAGGCGTTGCATATATTGATGGACTTCCCATTAATGGCCTCATTGTAACTGGGATGACATACTCTAATAGTTCTCTTATATTAAGTTGCGAAGAGTTGTTTGGGATGGCCCCAATTTTGCATAAAGATACAATTGGACTAACTATTAAATTCAAATGGTTAGAGGACAATTTCATGCCATCAAAGAAAAAGAATGAAACTTTGAATACAAGGGCTTATTTATTCTTCTTCGTTAATGGTCAAATAGTTCATAATGCTTCCGGTGCTAGAGGACAACTATGGGTACTTAGACTTTTTAGAGAGTTCAAACCTTAAGCGTGAGGTCCTACTTGCCTTGTAAACTTGTACAGAATGCTTAGAAAAGTAGTTAAATTGTTGAAGGAAGATGATAAGAATGAAGAATAAGAAATAGAAAAAAAGAAAGAGAGTATAAAAATCACAATGTTTGCTTGAGAATGGAGTGTAAGGCACATCGCGATACGTTTGACGACATGAAAAAGACATGAGAAGGAAGAACAACTTTTCTTTTTCTATTTCTCCATTCTCGAGTTTAATTTACATGGGTTCTTATACTCTGACCTCCTGGGTGCAACTTACATAGTTTTCCTGTAACTCCCCTACTTGGTTTCAGATGATCTTAAACTAGGCAAAAAATTTACAAGAAATGTAAAGAAAATATTAAAAAAAGGGGTGGGGATGGAAGAAGGAGTAGCCGACTATTAAAAGACAATGGCCAACCCTTGGCATGGCCTGTCTTTCTTGGCTTCTATATGCTTAGTCGATTGAGCGATCTTCACAGTCTATCAATCTTTTTCTCAAATTTGCGGAGTACGAATCCGAGAGAAGTCATGGTTGTTTATGCTACGTAAAGTTTCTAAGATCATGATGCTTTGGGGAACACCTAAGTGTCATTTCGCAAGGACAAACATGATTGGAATTCATTGACCCTTTCAACTCCGAAGTGAAGAAGACAAAGAAAGTCTTGAAGGACTCAAGTCTTCAACAATTTCTTGTTGATTCCTAAATGGTTTCTCGGGTACTTGTTTGAATTCTCTGAGTATTTCTTAGAGATTTAAGTACCTTGTTTTCTTCTTTGGGATTTTAAAGAGTTTGGAGCTTGGATGATAGAATTCTCTCACTACTTTTCTTGAATGCTTTCAAAATGCCTCAATGGTCAATTAATCAATGCCTTGGGAAGGTCGTCCATGGGGACTATGTATAGGCCTCCAAGTCCCTCCAGTAATTTGAGGAAAGGAGTGATTTGAGCAAAAAAAAATGATTTTTAAGGGAGAAACCGACTGTATGTTTGTTCAGTCAGCTACTCTTTTTAAGTCAATCTTGCTCGCCTATCAGCTGAGATTTCTTCGCTTGAATTATGCTGATGAGCTTGTAATCTACCTTGGAGAGATTTGACCAGATCTGGCTGGGCTATTTGCTGAGTTGTGTTAGTCAGTTGTTTCTATTTTGGATTTTGCGACTGTATTTGTTCAGTTGGCTACTGTTTGTTCAGTCAACTACTGCATGCTCAATCAGCTACTGCATGCTCAGTTGGCTAATGCACTTATGTAGTCATCCACTACATCTTTTACTAGTTTTTTTAAACTTTCTTGACTTGTTTTCTTTCCAAACTTTACGAGAACCTTCCTAACTTTGTCCTTGAACTATTTGGGCCCTTGTCTTGATGTATTTGGAATTGGTTTGGCTCGCTCAGCTATTCTCTTGCTTGGTTTTTCTTCTAGGTTCATGCTGAAACTTTTTGTGTATCAACAAATGGCCCTTTAAGGTATAATGATGGAGAGTTTTTGCTGTAGTCATTATGCCTCGAAAGATGCAACTCTTGATGATGATTGATACCTTAATTTTTCTCTTGCTACCTACTTTTCACAAAAAAACATGTGTATTATTCTGTGGGAACTATGAGTTGTACTTAGCGGAGTTCCTTGGGTTTGAAGAGGTCAAGGGAGTCAATATTTCTTTGAATAGAAAATGGGTTAGACTGTAGAAAACTTCCTACCTATATCCTATTTTCTACAAATATTATTTGTGCTATGTATATTCGGGGGGAATGAAGGTTTTTCTAGAGGTTTTGAGGTGTTTGGAGGCTTTTTAAAGGTTATATAGTTGATTGGGTTGGTTTATGTCCTTTTGTTTCCCCTGAAGTAAGTATTTTGACTGAGGTAGGGGTGTTTTTAATCGGTTATGAAGGTTTTCTAACCGGGTGAAGGTGCTTTGATTGGGGTTTTTTATGTTGATTTTGATCAAGGGCATGGAGAAGGTTTTTATTGCACAAGAAGAGAGATGCTTGACTAGAAAAAGGTTAGAATTAGCAAGTGGATTTCTTTCACATAAGCTATGGATCCATGTTAAATTTCTTTGGGAAATTTGTTATTTTCACTTGACTGAGGGCTTAAAGGATCAAATGAAGTCGAAACTAATCATGTAGCCACTTGTTTCGAAGGTATTTTGGAGAGGAATATCAAGGTAAAGGGGTTTTGGAATTTTAAATTTTTGGAAAATCTGAAAAGTGTGGCAAAAAGGAAAAACACTACCTTTCAACTACTGTCACGCCCCGAACTCAGAAATTGGGAATTAGAGTGGATCCCGATACTTGGCACACGTAACCCATAGCAATTTGTGCCATATTAAGACACATACGAACCGCTACAGGGAAAATTCCATAGGTACATTTAAAGAATATCAATATACACATAACAATCATTTTTACACAATTAAGCCGAAACCTGGAGAATTCACCTATGATTCATCATAGGTATTAATAAAACCACAATTTTTCATTCGTTAATATAAACCATGGTCTATTAGTTTAACCATCCACATGCACATATAATACTAAAATACTTAAACATATCCATCATCATGAATGTCAAGTCCCTCAAACAGTAATTCCAAAATAACATAATATAACCACAAGCAAAACATGGCTATGTCCTAAACAAACCCCAAAACATGAACCCCCATGACGCTCTTCGTAAGATGACTAATAGAAGATGTTATCCTCGTTCCACTTATTTATACCCTGAGGTACCGCTGAGGTTCCCTCTGGGAGCGCATTGACTGCTATTTCAGCATTGGGTTTTATACTTGTAACACTACGGGTAGTACTGTTAACACAATGGTTAAGCAAATATAAGGATATATAAGACAATCATGATGCATCAATCGAATTAAAAAGCATATTGATTAAATGAGAGCAATAACGAAAGCTAGGCATGTTGTACATGTGAATAAGCATGAGTAGCGAATTATAAATGGGAATATAATAATATACAAATTGGCATCCACATGGCTATCTTCTTTTTAGAACGAGAGCATATCATACAGTGGGAAATTGTGGTGGGGCCAAGACCATCTAGATACCTTAAGAGCATCAACCAAGTATTCATACAACTACTGCAGTACGTAACATATTGAATACCCTCATTTGGTCTCGTCGAACCTCCTATAGGTACAAGCTAAGTGGTGTTAACTCAATGTATAAAGACCGATGGAGCTTAATAACTTTCATACTTATCGTGCGTAGCAATCGACTTATTCTTATAAAAAAGTATATATGGATCTTGAGATCGTATGCAGTCACAGAGGTCAGAATTTAACGAAGTAACTGTTATTCAAACAATGCATACTTAGATAAGCTATTAGAGCTCGAACCTTCTTAACCCTAGTTACCCCTATCTTGGCTCACAAGTTACGCTCAATAGAAGCTCCGCCTCCGATCTTGCCTTAAGGTTCACCAGGAAGAATGGGTACATGATTAGATCATGTTGAGGGCAAGGTTTACTTAACAATATGAATGCATTTGGATTGAGTGGTTAACAAGGATATTTACTAGCCAGCCCTAACTAAGATAATCCATGTTTATTTAGTTATTCAATATGGTGTCTTCATAAAATGTCCGATGTCGATGTATTACCAAAATCTTGATGTTACATTGTATAGGCATTAGACACCTCTTCTTATTCCAACACTCATGATGTAACGTTAGGAAACAACCAGAAGATCAAGAGAGAGTAAGCGATAGCTCTACACTCTTCCTTCTCAATATTTGATTACCGTTAGGCTAATTTGGTTGAGATAAAGGTACCACTAATAAGGCCCTCCTTGGTCTTTAAATGTCCCTAATTTCTCTCGGTTTACTATGCTCTTATGTCTTAGCCATGTGCACAAGATTTCAAATTAATTCTCCTGAAGTTACGGCTCAGTCGTATTTTGGCTTACGGCTTAGCCTTGATTAACTTATGGTTGAGCCACTGCTTGGCTATGGCTTAGCAGTAGTACACTTCATAGCTTAACCCATAGAAAAAAGTCAAGTTTTGGGTCTCTAGATTCGTAGCTGTAGTGTTCTTACAGCTTAGCCGCAAGCTTTAAAATTTTACTTTTGAAACAAAGTTCAGAATAGAACTTCTTCAATTGGTTCCAACGTAGTTTTCTTTATTCCAAACTATCGTCATATATCTATCAATACCCACATTTCATCATTATTTCATAAACATACTCATTATCATTCAAACCATCACATATTCTTAAATTAAAAAAGGGGTGAAAGAGTTGTAAATTGGCATTTAAAAAGAGTTCTTCAAGAATCAACATAAATGGATATATATGCAGTAATATATATTCCTATACTTGCCTTCTATCAGTGCTTTACCCAATCAAGCTTTTCCCTTGGGTTGATGATGGAGAAAGCCTCAACAAAAGGTGGTCCTACCACATGCAAAGATATGCAATTGAGGAAATGGATATGAGATGCATGCATGCTACTTATTTGAGTCTCCTTGACTCTTTTAAACTCAAAGAAATAGAAAAAGAGATGGAATTGAGAGATTCAAATGGAGAAGACAAACAAGAAGATGAGGTGAAAGAAGATTGAGTTGCTTCAACACACATGCAACCCCTTTATCTCTTGGATTTTGCTGGAAAAAGAAAAGGTCAAAGGAAACTGTATGAAAAAAAAGTACTCCAGCAACAAGAAGAAGGAGATGCAAAGAATGAACAGTGAAGTTAGTTTTTAAATCCATATTTTTTGAAATTTACAAACAAGTCCACTTGGTTTTATGGATTTTATAGTTTCAGTCAATTGGTATTCAAGCGGGCCAAAAGGGATCCGAGTTGGCCTAGGCCAAACATGAAAGTTGACCCACAAGATGAAATACACATGATGCAATTAATATAGTGCCAAGATGATGCAAATCATGTAACTCTAATTTACAAAAAGGCCCTTAACTACCTAAGTAAAGTTCGAACCCGACCCAACTACTTATCCATGACCCAAACCCAAGGGAATTTGAGTTAAATTAGTCTAAATAAGCATTATTTAAGGTGAAATAAGATTAATTATTAGAAATTGAGATTTGTTCGAGTTTAGACCTTACAGATACCATAAGCATTACCCTGGGTAGCCGAGCGACTAACATTGTAAAAAGGTAGTGATCTTTCAAATGCCCACTTTGTGTTTTCTGTTTTTATTGTATGCACAAGCTTCTGGTAGGGTTTATAAGGCTTCCTCTTTGATTTTCTTACTTCTTCCTTGAGTTTTTCTCCCTTAAAAGGTAATTTACTAATTGGTAAGTCATCTTCTTCTAGCGGTTTTCCTTTATTTTGTAGAGCCAATCAGCTTTTTCCATTCCATTGGACTTGGATGGTGGTTTCTTCTCAAATCTAGCTACATGTTGTCCTTCGTGTTTTCTTTTCTTCCTTTTGCTTTTTTATGATGAAATAAAGGATTTTGATGCAAACATATGGCGTGGGGTTCTTTAGATGTTCATCATCTTCCTCTTTTTGTTTATACATGTTTTTCAAGTCTTTTTCTTCATTTTTGTTTGAACCTCTCTACAGATCTTGGCTTTTTTTGTGAAATCTTATTTTTGAAACCCAAAATGGTACAATCGGCGACTGTCATTTGCCTTTATTCTTCTTGATTTGATTCTAATGATATGATGATTTCTCCTTGATTATTGACAATATGCATGTTGCTCTTTTCCTTTCATTGAAAATTCTTTGAGACTTGAGAAGGGGATTGGATTCTCCCCCTTAGGATTTGATAAAGGGTGACTGTTTGACAATTCTTTAGGCAGGAAAAGGGGAGATTGGGATTTTTAAGTCTTTAGACTTAGTATTTTCATTGGATGGTGGAGGGTGCCGAATTTGAATGTGGCATAGGGTTTCCTTAACCTATTTGTGATTTTTCACAAGCTTTGTGAGGTTTTGGGCTTCGGCCATAGAGTAGTTGATTAGGCTGTGTTACTTTTTTTAATTTTAATAGCTGAATGTTTTGCTATGACCTTTAAGTTTATTGGAGTCACCAAGGGGTTCTGACCACTTCTCTAGGTAACCAGGGTTTGCCCTCTCCGTGTACCTGAAAAACATCCTTCCTTTAGTTTTTTCTAAGCAGCCGAGGGATGACTTTCCTTAGCCTTCTTTGAGTGGCTGAGAGGAAGCTTATGCTTAGCTTTTTCTCATCTTTTCCAGGTGGCCAAGAATTAGCTGATACTTGGACCCTTTTATATGGCCGAGACTTATCCAATACTTTAGACGTTTCCGGATCACCAAGAGGTACTTAAGTTTATCAAAGTAGCTTCGTTCTTCTCAATAGTTGAATCATTCCCTTAGACTTAGGGTTTTACTTTTGGGCTCCTTTCTTTTCACGAAATCTATTGTTTAACTTATCTTTGATGTATTACATGTTGTACTTATCTTTGTGTATTTGTGTTGAATATGCCTTAGCCATTGCTTCCGTGAGTGTCTTTAAGCAAGCATTCACTTGCCATGCTTGGACTAGAAGACTTATTTCTAAGGCTTTATGCATGCATTTAGTTACACTACTAGGGCTCAGAGGTAAGATATCCCTTTTTCTCGGCTCCCCCCCCCCCCCCCCCCCCCCCTCCTTCACTAAAGGTAGAAGCTGCCAAAATTTTGGTAAAACTTTTACCTTTTTATTTAGTGTTCACCACTTCTCTTAAGCCTGTTCCACTGTTCCCCTTGACTATAGACAAGGGAAAAAAGCATCCATCTTCAAAAGGCAAGAAGTTTGCAGGTTCATATTCTGGAGCACCACCTTCTCCTATGGTTGTGGTTTGTCAGGTGAGGGCAAGGGCTGATGAGATGAAAGAGAACATTAATGCTTGGCAACTCATAACCTTAAAGTTTATGAGGATATCCTTGGGGATTTTCTGTGGAAGGATGATCAACAAGTTACCTTGAAGAAACCAAACTACATCTTTGGTGACAACGATGACTGCCAGTACAATCAAAGTCCTGATTTCATATTGTTTCACTACATGAAAAAAGAAGGTGTGAGGATCGAGCTATCTATTGGTCATTAATACAAAAGCAGCCTTGTTTTGATGGTGCTTTCTCCTACAATCCCACTAAGGCAAAATGATTTGAAGTGGGGGAAGTTTATGGCCCACTGTAAGATTGGCGATTTTTTGAGTATGCCACTCTTCACCTATAAAAAGTTAAAAATGTTGTAGTGAAGACATTACAAGCAAATTCCAAGCTAAGGGCACATAAATCATAGGATTGTGAAATGTTAAGTCAAATGCTGCATTCAAATGTTCAGAACTGATGCAGCTCATTCATAAGACTTTAGATGGGCTCAAGGTACAACAGTTCAAAATTTAGAGTTAACAGATTTCATTTAGTCACTCGACTCACCAAACATCAAATTCAACATTCATTGGCCCAAAGTTTAGGGGTCATTGAACATGCTGAAACTTTTGGGTTACCAAAGTGGTTAAAAATCACATGATAGCTCCAAAAGTATGCTTAGGAATAACACTTCAAAATTTCAAAGCATTTGGGTTTCATTTCAACCCAAGCTCAAGCTCCAATAACTATTTGCTAGCTCCTAGGAGTCACTATGACAAT